>VXAU01005024.1:208866-252294 GCA_013399695.1 Formicarius rufipectus | reverse complement strand
AGCAAAGGCTGTGAGGTTACTTTTCTCTGCCAACCTTGAAGCCCATACTTCTTTTACTGCTCCTTTCTAAACCCTGTTGGGGTCATTGTATTTTTTAATGATCCTTATCTGTGCAATGTGATACAAGTGTACTCTTTTCCTTCTAGCCCAGATGGGGACACTGTGGCAGAATGACACAGAAAAGGTCAGATTATCTGCAAAGCAAAGAGCCCATAAGAGGCACCATTTGTGCCTGCATTAAACAAATGACTATGTAGACTCTATCCCCTGGTGTAAATTTCAACTTAAAATGCCTTGATACAAAACTGAAGGAGTTGGGAATCTTGAATTAAAACACAGGGTCTGGCCTATGCCAGCTTTATTACAGTTCTCATCTGCTCAACCAGAGATATCATATAATTTTCCTTTGACATATGGATGTATTTAGAAGAACTGAAGTTCTACCTTTGATAAAAAAGGCAAGATGGAGAGTACTCAGTATCTGGAAACTTTCAAAAAGGAGTGGTATTTCCAAAGATGGAGACCTTGATGTCATTCTTTACAACTAATTTATGTTAATTTAATAAAACGTAACTGTCTTTACCTGTCACTACTTGATTTTTCTGAACTATTTATAGGTTTATGCACACCACTACTAGTGATATCTGTGCTTTCATAAATCAGTGCACAGGCCATTAATCTATGCCTCACTTTTTCCATTCCAGAATATTTCATATTGAAATACTGGAACATTATCCTTAACATTTTCAAGTCCCCAGCTATTTTAAAGTAAATGTCAAATCACTGTACTTAATTAAAATAAAAGGCATTTCAAATTTTCAACTGGTCAGAACTAGAGCTTTAATTTCTAGCGGATGTGTCAGCAATCAAGAGATGTACTTCTGAATAAAATTACATTATCTCATGGTTTGAAAAAAAACATCAGGTTTTTTTCCTTCATTTGAAACTTGAATCTGTCTGTCTCTTCCATTAAGGTGTGTTATTGACATACTGGTTTAGGCACTTCTGTTATCATAGTCCTGAACCCAAAACTTCTTATAGAGCTGATCCTAAAAGGATTTGGCAGTTGATGCTAATTCATGTATTTAGGAGGTATAACTAGCTATCTGTGAAATATTATTTGATGTTCACAGTGCCATTTAACTGCTTTCCCATTTATACCATGCAGTCACAGACCCTTCTCAACATACTTTACATGTTGTGGATGTCTCATGAATGAAATTAGGAACTTTAAGGGTACTGTCCATATTGGACCAAGGACTTGCTTAAAAGAGAAAACCATGAAGAATCATTGTTTATTACCAAGAATATTTCCAATCAAATAAGAAAAGAAACAATGTTGTTACTTGCATGCAGAAGTTTTAGATTCTAAGTCCAAAGTGCAAAGCATGAGATGCATGTTATTGCATCTCATTTGAAAAGTACAAATTGGCAATGTCCAGTAATTTGAAAAGTGTGCATACAGTTTTGCATTTTCCATCTCCTGTGTATTTTTTATTTATATGTTTGTGCCTGTGCTGCATGTTTTTTAGTACAGACCAATTCCAGCTTTAGCTTTCAGTTAAAGGTTGCTGCAGTTTTTTATTGTACCAGGTCCTCAGTCCTTGTACTTATTTTCATTTTTGTGGTTGTTTTTACTGGCTAGGTGACAGGACATGGGGCTTATGGAGAAAAAGGCCAAAAGGGAGAACCAGCTGTGATTGAACCTGTAAGTAGAGATGTGGGTGAGTTTTTCTGTAATACTATACAACATATGTAAACTGTGGATGCATCATTATCAAACCATGTTGTTCATGACAGGGCAACCGTAACTTTTTCCATGACCTCTAAAACAGTCACTTGTAATGTGTATTGTATAAAGTGATTGCAGACAGTGACCTGTTCCAGCCTATTCTTGGTCACATGAAGGACTAACCACATGTTCCTTAAAACAAGGAGAAACATCTTGGCAGAGGAAAACAGAGCCATTGATCTGCCCTGTGTGCCATCTTGTAACTACAGCTTGGACAGATATACCAACGTAACTTTCAGCTTACCAAGATAACTTTCAGCATAGGCACAGATAACACCATAACTACAGGTTTCAGCAAGGGCAAGGAAGTCCCTCTGAAAGGTTAAATAAGTTCTTGTACATTTAACCTGTGCTAGTGCAATCATATCGCTAAGAATTTAATTAAATGCTTTCTTTGGAGGATACAGCTTGGTCATAAGCACATGGTCATAAGTCATGTATCAGTAGTTTAGACATCTTTAAACAGTAGTATACTAATTAAGTGGCTTTTGTATTAGGACTAGGTTTTGCTGTAGCATAATGTTTAATGGTTAGAAACTGAAATTTAACCGAATTAAACTCAACAGATTATAAAAAATGTAATAATTGCATAATACCTAGTAGAAACTGAATGCCAGTGTGGTTTGCTATACTAGAATTTTCAAGGACTGCTTTCAAATTTGTATTTGACCCAAAGAGAAATCAAAGTTTAATGTAGTTTTTATGTCATGGATAATTAAGTACAGAAACACCAAGGGTAAAATCAGCTTAAGTTGGTAGTCTGAAAAAAATACTATGATGTGTCATTGTTCCCTAAATATCAAAGGTCTGGAGTCTCTGATCCAAAAGCTCCTTCTTACTTCTGTATTTCTATATCAGGAGTCGGATTTGGTAATGTTACTGACCACCAAATTTAAAAGGGTACAATAATGAAAAAGTTTGAAATCAAGATTGTGACATCTCAGTCATGATCTGTGAAGACACTCAAAAGTACATAAAATGCATGATTTTTTAAAACCATTGCAAGGTATGTTTAGTTTAGACCCATAATACTGAAGAGGTTTTCACTGCCAATGCATAACATTGTTGGAGTTCACTACAACTAGTTTCAAGCTAGTTTGTCCAGTCCTCCTTCCTGTCAGAAGTCAATTAGTACAAGTGAGGATGATATAGTTTTAGGCCTTACTGTGACCTGGAATTTGGATTAGCATCTAATCTGAAAAAAAAAAAGGAACTAGGAGATGCTAAAAGACCTACAACACAGAAATAGTCAGTTATTCACATGAAATTCTTCAGCAGCATTAAAATAATTATTTTGAATAAACTACTAGAAGATCTATCCAGCCTAAAAGTATTTTTCACTTTTAAAGCTACACAACAATTCAGATTATAATTCTAGTAACTTTAGAGAAAAAATTCCTGGAAAAGTTATCAAAACACTAAGAAATGTTAACTTTATTAGTTAATATTTTTCTAAAAGATTTAATACAGCTAATGTTGTGTTTCATCCACCCCTAGGGTATGCTCGTTGAAGGACCACCAGGACCAAGAGGACCTGCTGTAAGTATATTAATCACAATTTCCTTTATTGCGTTTGTTTTCTCCACTGTGCTTTCTTATCCATGAGTTAACCCAATATTGGTCATCTTATAGTTCCCAAATGGTATATCAGATTTAGCACTTTTAGAAAAGAGTAAAAAAAATCATCTCTAGCATTTGCAGTGACAGCATGCTACAAGCTGAGTGCACATGAAAATCTAAGTTTTGAATGTTGACTATAAACCTTTGTAAGAAAAAGAAGTATGTCACCTTGTAAAATTATTTTATCCAAATATGTATTCATCATAACTTTCCAAAGAAAAAATTGCTCAAAAGTGCTGCAAGCACTCAGCATAATTATGTAATTCATTTTCTACAGGGTCTTACAGGTCCCCCAGGTCTACAAGGTCCTGTTGGTCCTCCAGGTGACCCTGGTGAAAGGGTAAGTCAGCAAACAGATTATCCTGTCTTCATAGGTTATCTCACACTAATTGCTACAAGAGTGAGTTAGATCCTGATCTAAAATAGATACACATAGGTTAAGAAACTCCAGTGGAACTGAGGCTGATTCATTCAGTGAAGCAAATCAATGGAGAATCAGGACAAAAATTTCCTTAGTGGTAGAAATATGTACTATAAATACAGGAAGAAAGTTAAATTCCTATTCTCTATGTTCCCTATATTTCTCTGATTTTATATATTTTAAAATATAGTAAAGTAATAGATAAAACATTTCATATGAATTTGAATGAATTTTAAATAAGCAGTATAGCCTCATCTATAATATGTGCAAATACAGAGAAAAGCTCTGCAAAATCAAAATACACATGGGAACATTGCAGGTGATGGATAATATTTAGATGATCTTGGAAGAATTTATTTGCCATATTAAGTAAATAATTTAAACTCTATTCAGTCGTGAAAATAATTTAAATATAAGCTATTATTTCAATGTTACGTACTATCGTAAGCCTTTATGTACTGCCACAACCAACAATTTTTTGAACAGTTTGAATATATTTATTTCATGAAAATATGCTACTAAAACACTTTCCTGTGTTTTATAAGATGTAGTTTTCTCACAAGTATAGCATGTTCATGCTGTATTTATGTATATAAGATGTTGAGAAGATGCTACCACTTCACTGAATAATGAGATAATGTTAAAATCCCAACAATTCTTCACCTTATTAATAAGTCAACATCCATGCTTCTTTCATATTTCTTTCCTGCAGATTAACTAAATATTTTAGAATTTGAACTTATAAAATGAGAATTTTAACACATTGTAATGGAATAACTAGTGATAGTACTTAGTTTTGTAACTGACTGCTTACTGAACTCATCATTAGGAAATTCTTGACTAAGCACGTAATGTGCCTGCCATGGAAAAGACACATGACACAAATAAATAATTGTAGCAATTAGGCTGGGCAGAGGACAGATTGAGGGCAGCCATGCAGAGAAGGTTTTGGGTGCTGTTGGACAAGAAGCCTGACATGACCCAGTAACGTACACTTGCAGCCAACCACGTCCTTGTCTGCCTGACCAGCAAGTCAAGGGAGGCAGTTCTTCCCCTCTATACCACTCTTCTGTATCTCTACTATGAAAAAAGACTGGAGGGCGGTGTAGGGCTGCAAAAGAGTTGGAGAGAGACTGCACATATTCATAGGACAAGAAGTATGTTTTTAAACTGAAAGGGGGCAGGTTTACATTAATACCGGGAAGAAATTCATTACTGTGAGGGTTGTGAGGCATTGAAACAGGTTGCCCAGATGCTTGCACCATCCCTGAAGTGTTAAAGGCCAGGCTGGATGTGGCTTTATGCAACCTGGTCTAGTGGAAAGTGTCCTTGCCCATGGAAGGGGGGTTGAAACTAGATCTCTAAGGTATTTTCCAACCCAGGCTCTTCTATGAGTGTCAGTGTATATAAGTGACTCAAAAAGTTTATCTTATATAACATTTTGTTCTTGACCCTTTTTCTCTCATCTCTCTGTTCTCTTAGGGTCCCCCTGGTCGCCCTGGTCTTCCTGGTGCTGATGGTTTAGCAGGTCCCCCAGGTACCATGTTAATGTTGCCGGTAAGTTGTGATTACAGGGTAACCAGCATACAAAAAACAGAAGTATCTTTCAAGAAATGTATAGGTATTTTCTCTTTCATCTGATTTTGTCTGTGGAATGAGAGTTGATACAGTTTCCTGTGCAGTCTAAGCATTTGAAGTTCATATGCTGCCTTTTTTTCCTCAAACAAACTATGCTTTAGCTCTGGCATGGCTAACAGATTGGAACCTACAGGAATGAATTACAGACACTGCTAATCTCCTTATATTTTCAATAGTAACTATTTTTTGCTACTGTATGTCCTAAATAAAGAATTAGCCATTGTACAGAGGGCCTATACTCCCAACAGACGTGTGCTTTCAAGTCTCATTAACATGGAGAATTTTAAGCATTCCATGCTTAAAATTGGACTTCAGTGTCCTCTTTGAAGAGTTAGTGCATCCTTTGAATCGAGATAAATGCACATGGCGAGCTCTGTTCCCAGTGGAGTCAAAGCAAAACACCATCTGTTTTAGCATGTGGAGGAACAAGCCTAGAGCTGTTAAAGTATCTTGCAGCTTTGTGGTAAAAAAAGTACTATGTGCATGGAATTCATTATTCCAAAGTGTGTGTATGTATGCAAAAGATTCATATCAACTCTGGGTATAGGCAAGCTGCATAAACTGTTGTGTGCAGTGAAAGATTCCTGGCCCTCATATCCAATACCATACCTTTGAAAGGCTCTGCTTCTTGTTGCAGATTAGCATTTCTGCAACACTGAAAAGCTTCTTCTTGCAGTTCCTTGAGCAGTAACAGTCCAGAACCACAGGAATGAGTATTTAAATTTTATTCTGTAACTTCTTTTGAAATTGTCAGAAATAACACAGAGCTCTTTTATTTTAGATACCAAGCATTTTTCAAATTTAAGTCTGCCCTGAATTAAAATGCATTTTTTTTTCAGTGAGTAGCCACCAATGTACAAAGAACTAATTAATTTTGATAGCTATTTTTAGTGAAGTTTTGCAGGATATTCACAGTCTATTTTGGTCTCTTTCTGAAACAAAAAAAGCAAACAAGCAAACAAACAAAATGAAAACCAAAATCCTATGAAATAAAAAATACATTTGCTTTTAAGGGATTAGATTTAGACTTCAGTTCTGAATTAGCATCAATGACTTTATATTTGGTTTGGATCCAATGGCCTCAATGCAGCCATCTTCTGAAGTTAGTGGAATGAACTAGATTGTGAACTTTTGTCTTTGAAGTGGTTTGCACAGTTACAGCAAAAAACAAGCATGATTTTGATTTGATAAATTCTAAATCCTTTTCTTGTGTTGGTACTTGCAGTTCCGTTTCGGTGGAGATGGTGAGAAAGGCCCTACAATCTCAGCCCAGGAAGCTCAAGCACAAGCTATTCTTCAGCAAGCTAGGGTAAGCACAAGGAGCCTGCAAACAAAACTGCCACGAGGGTACGGCTCCAAAATTAATCTGTGTTACATCATTCAAGATGTGAGGTCAAAGATGGGAGCTATTTGTGAACATGCTGTGAAATTGTATTAATATAGAATGTGTATGCTGACTCCCAGCTTTTTTATGATGCTTGTTGTTCTGTTTGTTTGTTTTCTCAGATTGCTATGAGAGGTCCACCTGGTCCTATGGGACTCACTGGAAGACCAGGTCCTGTGGTATGTAAACAAAACAGGGGCACAGGTTTAAGAACACAGTAATGAAGTCCATGGAGCCCTTTCTGGTCTTGCTGACACCTCTGTATTTGTACTTATTTTATTTGAAGTTAGTATTATATAATTAAAGCCATAGTTTGTATTCGTATTCAAGGTCTGCCACACAACCTGAATGCTAAGTCAGTTTTTATTCTAGATTTTGTAGTGTTTATCTAGAGCATAGTGGTAGACTTAGAAAACTAGTGAATCATTTTACATAAATAATTGCATATACCTCTAGTCATCTCTATAATAATGTTAATAAAATTTCTTGTGGTAAATATGAAACTCTACAGAAAGAGATAATAAAGCAAGAGTGTGCAGAATCACCTTTTCTCAATATTTGAGCAGAGTCTGGAAAGCTTTTAAGAGCCATTCCTATAAGCAATTAAAAGTCATGCAGATTTCTAAAAGAATTGTACTTTTTTTTTTTTACTTTCAGTCTTGAATTTTGCTCACTTCCTAATACCAAACGATCTGGAAATGACCCTGGGGATGTTAAAAAAAGCTTAATATTTATACAAAGTCTATACACTTTACTTGTATTTTTAGGTAGATCTATACAAGAACAGTACTTCTCTAGACTAATTCTTCCAAAGTAAATGGTTGCTACCAAGCAGAGGATCTGTCTCACAGACTCCTGATTCATCATGATTAGCAATGCAATACTCACAAATAGTCAAACAAATACGCTGTTTCCAGCAAAGTATTTAAATCAAGTGACCTGCAAGGTAATATTCTGTATAGACAAAATAACTATAGAACTGCTGTAAGCAAGGAATAATTTGTAATAACTTGCATAACAGTGGTATAACCTGGCCTCATACTCATGCTTGTGTGTTTTAAAAGCCTTCATGAATTTCTGTATGCAAAGTTCAACAAATGAATAATATTAACGGTTGTTTTGCTTCTAAACCACCAGGAGGCTCTAGAAATCCAACTCTTTGATCTAGTAACATTTTTTGCCTACAGTTCCAAATGCCTACAATTTTTGGCATACAATTTTTGGCATACAATTTTTTTTTGCCTACAATTCCAAAGTTTCTTGGTCTGTAAATTGTTTGCCTGCCCAGCTTCTTTTATGGATGAAAAAGTTGGAGCTTTTAATATGAATTGTGTTTTTCAAAATTATTTTAGTAGCCAGTAAGATACATTTTACTTAAAACCTTCAACATAGTGTCAAAGACCCAGTCTAGCTTTTGCTTCTCTTGCCTTCCCTGTGATGAATGCACTTGTTTGCATTACTTATGTTCTTACTGCGCTCATATTTAGCTCTCAAATACTAATTAAGAAAAAAGAGTCATATTTGATCACTTTCAAATCAATGGGGATTTCATCACATTACTAAGAACTATTTTTGCCCACTTAGACCCAGTATCTAGACAATTATGTATCATGGTATATCTGAAGCTTCAAATGTTAAATTCATACCTTCTCATGAGTAGAGGATTATTTATTATTGCTCCCTGTAATTCATGTACAGAAATAGAAAGTGACTTATTAATTTAAAGAGGCTTTTATATATTTAAACAATTGGTGTTGCTTTTTTCATCAAGGGTGGACCTGGAGCAGCAGGTGCTAAGGGTGAAAGTGGTGAACCAGGTCCCCAGGTACGATAATACTCTGTTATGTTTGAAAGCGTTTATCTTTAAAAAAAACTTATATCAATTAGAAGAAATCAATCAAGGATGTGCTTTCTGCATGCAACTGGAGAAAAATATATTTTGCAATACTATCTTATTAAAACCAAAAGCTTGATCAATATTAAAATCTTCATTAAAATCAATAGCTTGGTGGTCCATTTTGAAATATGAAAGTAACAAGCTTTGTATCACAAAGAGCAATTCTCACATGTAGAGTGTCATCCCTTGAAAATCTGTTTTAATACTGTTACTTCAGGCTCTTTTCTCTGTTCAGTAATCATATGTTAGTCTGTAACTGTATGACCTGGGGCTCTAATCTTATCAGATCTCATAATGTGAGAGAGGTCAAATTTAGTTGGTAATTAGACAGCCTATTTTCACGACAGATGTGACATAGCAAGAAAAGTCTTTAGGAATCAATGCATGCTTTGTTTTTCATCTTACTATTATATAAACGTATGTGCAGTGATGTTATAGAGCACTGAAATTATTTTTGATGGCTAGTCCTTACCATAGCTTTTTTCACCTGCATTGGGATGGAGAATGAGAAAATTTCCAGGTTTTTCAGTTTGGATTAATTTGGTCTCCCTCTAGTTAAAACTGTGTTGTGTAAAGCTAAGACAGCAAGTGAGCTGCTTACCGGAACAACTCATGTTTGTATATAAGTTAGGGATCTGAAATAAGCACTTTTAGTTTTCATATTTCAAATAATTATAATGTGACTAAAATAATTTTGGCATGAGAGGAAGAGAGTTTTTCAAACTATAGATCTGTAATCTCCAAAGCCATGGAAAGACTGTAAGAAACTTTTATGTTGAAAGGATCAATTTTGCCATTTGTAGTGCCATCTCATGAAAACTAGTGTTAAAATTTGTAGTGCTAAGGCCAGTTTGGATGCCCATGTTGTTTTAAAACTAATGGGAAATTGGAGCCAGAATCTATCTCCTTGGAAAAAATTGTAGGTTTGTGTAAAAAAAAAAAAAAAAAAATCTTACCTTGTTCTTGAGTTGAAGTTTCTTAACTTACTTTTTGCTGACATTAATGTGATTCTAAGAGTTACACTCTTTAAATTCAGGGTCCTCGTGGTGTTCAAGGTGCTCCCGGTCCAAGTGGAAAAGCTGGCAAAAGGGTAGGTAGCATATAGATCAGTTCTGTTCTGGCTAAATAGTTTTTATGTAAATGTATTTAAATTTTAACTGTTTCTACTGCATTTTCAAATGTTTGCCCCTTTGGGGTTTTGCAGGGACGTCCTGGAGCTGATGGTGCCAGAGGAATGCCAGGAGAACCTGGTGCAAAGGTAAATAGTAATGAGACTTGAAGCTTTATTTCAGTCTTGAAATGGGCTAGACAGATTTTATGTGGGTACCACAGTTCCATCTAGACCAACCCAAAATTCTTCTCTTAAATGAAAATTCTGAGGTTTCAGGTAGCTGGATCAGATGTAAGATCTGAGAATGAATCAGCCATTTAAAATACGGTAATTAGTGGTAATGGCTAGTAGTCTGATCTTGAAAAAACTTGATCTTTAGGGCATGATTCCTCTCTCTCAGAGTCAGTTTCTAGTTAGAGTGTCATTAATGGTAAAGTCAGTTTTGCAGCTGTAAAGTGCAGATAGAATCAAGATTTTAATTGCAATTTGGACTTCTTTTTATAAACAGCATAACTACAGCACAGGGGAAAAGTTGGTGTGGCATCTTCTCTTGCTACAAAGCATAAGAGCAAATTTTGTGAGTTTGATCTATATACTCACCCCCATGTGTTTCATTCAATAACAAAACTGTACATATAACCAAGGGTAGAAATTAACTTTTAGAGGCAAGGTGCAACTTATTCAAAGTAAGTAATACAGAACGTAACAGTTATTTTCTAAAACTGTGATTTTTCTTTCCTAGGGTGACAGAGGATTTGATGGTCTTCCTGGCCTCCCTGGTGACAAAGGCAACAGGGTAAGAAGAAAATATGTGGATTTATAAAACGCCAAATTGATACTGTCACAGAAGAAATGCACTATTCATTAAGAATAGTAATAAGGACTAAGGAGAGAGTTAAAACAGGATGACAACTATTTACACTACCGAATGATATCTGTATTGTCAGGCAATATATTCTTCTTGAAACTTTTTAATAAAACCAATCAATAGACAAAAATATGTTTAGAGAATTCAGATCACATCTTCTGCTAGATTTTGCTCTGACTTCTTAGTTAAGGAATTTGCCTCTTGGACTTGAAGTTGTTGTAAAGGAAATAGTAATAAGAAAAGGACATTGGCATGAAGTTTCTGTATCAGGAGCGTGACAAATTTTAACCTGCTGAGAAGCTTGTTCAAAAAATGCATATGAATATTTGAGTTGCAAACTGAATTGTTTAGTGTGGCTTATTCCAGCAACAGCAGATTAAGGAAAGATCGAAATCAGGTCAGATAAGTTAGGAAAACTTGTACTAGTATTTTAAACAACTGATGTACTGCTCCTTGTGTCATACAAATCTATGGGATGAGATTTCATCTTTCCCTGTATAGTGTAGATATAATCACAGTCAAGGATTTCTATTCTAAATTATATCCGTAATGTAAGTGCTAGCAACAATGTACCCTACTGAATGTCCTTCCTTTACTGTTGTCCTGGTAAGTGCAATGCACCGTAAGAGAAACAGTGAATGGGAATGTCACCAAAACCTTTTCCATATGGCTAAAGCTGAATGACCAAGGAATTATGTCATCCTACAGTGGGTGAGCACAACTGTACTTCGTAGAAAATCTCTGCTGTCTCGACTACTGAACCATAGAGTAGTTCTTTTTCCTAGCATCTAAGGATACTCTTTTGAGTCCTGTTTGCAATGGGGAAAGAACTTCTTGTGTCATAAAGAATTTTTTTATTTGTCTTTTCTCACCCCCTCTTACTTAGAGCATAAAGCAAACAGCACATCACATAATTGAATCCCAGCGTACTCAGCAGGTGAACAGCAGAGGGGGCTCGGCATTAAGCACTTCCCACTTCTGCACTCTGAGGGCTGAGCAGAAATCTGGTCTGAGTCAGGGAATGTGTGTCTGATTTCCAATCTGGAATACTAGAATTGTCTGTGGCACCTTCCAAGTAATAAATAATTTTGGTTTTGCAAATATTCAATTTTTTTCATATTTCCTAAAAAAAAAAATAAAATTAACATGTCCCTCAAACCCCCTAAAATAGAAGAATGTTTGAGTTGAAATTTCCAAAACAGTAATGGAAATCATGACTTCTTGTCATCTTTTCTTTCATCCCACTATATAAAAATAACTACTTTCTTATGTTTCTGTGGAGATCTTCTGTAAAAAGGACACACTATGATCTTTTTGAAAGTAGCTCAGTTCCAAGCCAGATCAGATGGCTGTATCTCTTGGAGTCACATATACTGACAGCACATAATGCAAATATCCAGATCACTTTGACTTGCAATAATAAGCACAGCGAGACAAGAGAAATACTTCTTCTGTTGTAGTTATACTGCAGCTGCAAAAGAATCGATGTTAAAAACCCATGTCTTTAGAGTAGAAGTTTTAGGGCTTCTTTTAGAATGAGTCATACTGGACCTATGAGTTGCAAATTGGATGTCTCTCTGAGGCTATGCTTCTGTCAGACACAGGTTGTCAGACAGGAGTTACTGGATGAGATTCTTTGATTCCCAGTGTAGGGCAGATCGTACCACATGGTGTAACATTTCTTTTAACCTCAATATCTATGACTTTGAACTTTTTGTATTTAGATTTACTAGATGCATTACTCTTCCTCAATATAAAAGTAAGACACTATATACTAGAAGAGGTCTAAGGAAAAGGAAATTCAGGCTTTAAGAGAATATTTGAAGAGAAGACATAGAGAATTGAAAAACTGAGAATGCTGATAATGATAGGAAGTTTTTTTCTTACTGAATGTCAATACCAGGACACAGAGTGTAAGCTCCCAATGTAAATCTAAGTGTCATGTGACTGCAGAAAAAGAAAGGTAGCCCTTAAGCGGATGAACTATTTCAATATTTGAAAGTCTAAGTCAACCTTCGCCTGGATTTCATTTTCTCTCCCATGCTGGGGTGGACAGAAAGACAGTAGAATAAAATCCTGAAATCCGTAATATTTGATGGATGTGTTCTGGGGTATATGAGGAAGTTACCTAAAATTCCCAGGGAAAGTTTGGAAGTGCAAAGAAGAGAACCACTAAACAGTAACTCCAAATATCTCTACTGAAATCCCTAGCAGTGGTCAAGCTTGTTGGAGACACTGCTAAAATGAAGGTAAACAGCATGAATACTTGGTTGTTGTCCAGTGCCAGAAGGAAGTCACAGTTCTAAAAGTCCACAGCCCAGAAGGAGTTCAGCTGGTGGTGTTTGAGCTATGTAGCACACTAGTTCTCTTTAGGAATTGGGAAAGAAAAATAAATCCTACTAGTATGGTCCAGAATCTACTGAGGCTCTGCATATATAGACTTAAAAAGCCCAAATCTCTGTGGGGAAGTGTGGAAGTCTGGCTGCCTTCCAAAGCCTCAGACAAATCAGTCCCAAGGCGCTTAGTGATTGGTGCCTGGGTGTGTGATTCTGAAAAGTGGTCAGTAAACTTTGCTATGTATATTCCAGGGCCCAGCTATTGGCTTATTGACTTCTAACCTGTGTACACAAACTTTATTTTTACTGACAGTAATATATTGTGTAGGGGAAGGGGGGAGGTGTTTATGAGACAAAGGAAAATGTGGATAACTACCTTTTATAGCAGTACAAAGTGTTACAGAGTAAAATTTTGCAAACACAAATAATTCATTGTTCCAACAATACTCATTAATTCTTATAATAATAAAATGAAAGATTTTACTGAGTACTCTAATGTACAGATTTGTATCACCATGTCAAGACATGTTTTGACACATCAAACTTCAGCGAGCACATTTGTTTTTATTTCCTTTCTCATCCATTATTGTTTCCATCAGCAGATTTATTTTTAATGACTTTCCTTATTCCACAGGGAGACCGTGGCCCACAGGGACCTCCTGGCTTACCTGGTGAAGATGGGTCAAGAGTAAGTTGCTATTCACACAGGGAAATCTAGAGTGAATCCTCATATAATATGAATATGGTCATGACACATGTTTAGGTTTTTTTCTAAAACTTGTTTTCATTTTGTACAAAAACAGGGTGAAGATGGGGAAGTTGGACCAAGAGGTCTCCCAGGTGAAGCTGTAAGCAATTCTTTCTTATTCTTCTCTTTCTGTTACAAACAAAAGTCACTTTCAGATTTTTTCCTTTCTGCTGAACTGTTCTGACTTTCACGTACAAAAATCATTGCACGTGCATGTATATAGAGAATACTGAATCTGTCTGAAAAATAAACAAATGAACAGTTTTTTTAGGGTTGAAACACCACTCACAGGATTAGAATTGTCAGGGGTATATCCAGCCAAGTATATATAACTTCCAGAATCACAAAGGCTATTTTCTTATCCTATTGTGTAAAACCAGTCACTGTAGCCCTTGATATATGACAGTATAATCAAGTCCCTGTTGCTTTTGAAAGATTTTCTAAGTGTCTACTTACTAGAAAGTAAGGCCTGGATTCTTCTCTTTTTTCACACTACTGTGCTTCATTGTTTCACATGTTTCACATACAGAATTTCCATTCCTGTCAGTTGGAATTCTGCAGGTGCTGTCACTGCAGAACAGAGTTCTGCATTGCAGGCAAGAAATCAAGCCTCAGAAAGGGGAACTTTACCCTAAATGTGTGATAGGCTGCTACATACTCACAAAGTACAGCGATGTAGCTACAGAGTCAGCGTGTTAGTGATTTGTGACTGTATCATACATGAGGAGACTGGAGACTCAGTTCTGCCTGCTTTAGCAACATGACATGAATGATGACACAAATGATGGAAAATATAAAGCCAGAAGATTGATACAGACTAAAATCTTGTTCACCTTATTTAGGAGAATAGCCACTGCTCTTTTATGGAAAATTTTAGGGGTAAGAGGAACAAATCTGATTTTGGTTTCCAGAATGCCTTGCATTTATTGTAGTAAAAATATTAGCATTTTTTAATTATTTTCAGATCTTTACTAAAGGTAAAAGCACTATTTTACACTTAGAATAGTAGTACAGAGTATGACACACCATTATGTTTTCAAAAGACAGGAATATAAATATGTATGCTGCTGTTCAGGTCAGACTTCCAGGCCAAGACACAGCTGAAACTTTAGTGGAAGATGCTGTGCCAGTGTTCTGCACCAGGACCTATAAATAGCAATCGCCTACCTTTCTCTGAAGTGACCATACAGCAGCTAAATTAAAGCTTGCTCTTCCACTGACATCCTGTTCAGACATATGGTGTCCTTGAGAAGAATCTGTTATCACTGAGTTTTTTTCTTTCTTTCTTTTTAAACACCCATGCTGCTTTCCCTTCGTCCTTCCTGCTCCCATGCTCAGTCCTGCTCATGGGCATCTCTGTTCAGAAAAAATCATGCATGTGTTAAGTTTTTCTTCTCTTGCAGGGTCCACGAGGATTGCTGGGCCCCAGAGGAACACCTGGTCCCCCTGGACAACCTGTACGTACAAGTTCCATATTTGTAATTTCCAGAAGGAAAAAAACGGAAGTCCACTGAAAGTAGCTCATGTTAATATTGTTTGTTCTAGGGCATTGCAGGTATCGATGGACCTTCAGGCCCAAAAGGAAACATGGTGAGTAGTAAACTGGGAATTAGAAGGGGAGTAGGTTCTAAGACTCCTTTCCATGTTCTCTCATCCCTTCTACTATGCCATTCATTCCATTTAATTAAACTTTTCTGTCAAAATATTCAGGTTCATTATGATTTTATATAGAAAAAAAGAAGCTTTCTGTTACTTGTTTTTAGCCAAAAGACCTAAGCATGTTTTCTCTCAAGCTCCTTTAGCAACATGGATTCCAGTGCTTAGGTCCTATGTGTGGGCTGTTATTCTGTATTAAAGAAAAGGTCATGATATTCATTAACATGAAAAAATACTATACTGGATAGAAAATTGGTGGTAGACTTTAAAGAGGGAGGAACAAAGATGAGTTTGTATTCGTTTTAGTCCTGACAATGAAGATCTGTAGTGCAGAAATGCGAACCTAATGCTCCACTACTTTTTTTGCATGGTAGGGTCCTCAAGGGGAACCAGGACCTCCTGGTCAGCAAGGAATTCCAGGCCCACAAGTAAGTGTAAAGTAACTCCCAAGAAATACTATGTAATGTGCTGCAAATGTTTAATAAATGGAAATTACTAAAAGGTTAGATTTTCATGTGCAAAACTGATAATGCTTCAAAGATTTTATAAATAATGCTTCAAATGTGCCGAGGGCAGTGGAAGCAGAGTTTTCAAGTAAGTTTTTAGATGAATTTTTCATTCAGGAGAAAAATTACTCTTTCAGTGTTCCTGGAATGCAGCAGGAATGGCCACACCTGGAGGAGGGTTCTGAATAGGATCTTGTTACAGACCTACTGCCAGAATAGTAGCTTGTGCAAAAGACTCACACAAAACTCCTGATCTAACTTGTAAGGAGGGGGAAAAAAGCCACTTATATTTGCCAGTGTGTTTAAACAGATTAATGAGGGACCTTTAGTGGGGTGAATGTATGTATATTGTTCTCCCTGGTTTCTCACACTGGTTTCTTTCTAACAGGGGCTTCCTGGTCCTCAAGGTCCTATTGGGCCTCCTGGTGAAAAAGTAAGTTACAGCCTTATTTTGCCACTTTGCAGTCAGTTCTGTGCAACAGTCTTGTTTATGAGTTTGAAGGCTTTGTTATCTTTTACAGAATAGTAACTTAAGCAAGTGAATAACCAGCGGAGGCCTGGCTTTCCTCTCATATACACTTCACAAGAATATTTTCCTCTCCTTACTTTGGATTAGTTTTCTATTATTAGCTTCAGAATTCCATTTACAATATTAAACAGTGTGTAGTTGTATGTTAATTAATTTCACAACTATCTACAAAAATTATTTTTATTCATCTCTTTTTTTATAACAAAATTTTACCTACTCAAGTCTGATTCTGTTCTTTTTTTTTCAAGGATTATATTTTGATGTAACTCTGCAGTGTAATTTGCATGCTGTGGGGTCATTTGGTGGATTTTTTCCTGATCTGTACATATTCTTGTGGCTTGAAACATGTCTTCTGTTAGTTTTTAAAAAGTCACTATTGGATTTTATGCTAAGTTTACTTTTCTCCCCTTTTTGGTGAATTCCTGCTCAATTAATTCTTCTTTGATTTTTCTCCTTCTCACTGTTTACTGTATTCTTTGGGCGAAATTGAAGGAAATTTTAGGAAAAAATATACATACTTTTTAGTTGCCTATGTGCCTAAGAACTATTATTCTGGCAAAATGGGCTAGTTCCACAGTATGTGCATTTCCTAGGTTCTTGCAAAGGTGTACCATGCCTACCATGAACACTGGAGTTCTGTAACCTGTACTTTGCCTCTTGAATTTGTTGATATCTTTCATTGGTGAATCCTTTTATTCATGAAATTGTAAATAAGTTTATTTTATAACTGGAGAATTCTTCCTCATCTTGTGTTATCCTTGTGCATGTTCATAGGGTAATTACTGGAGCCTGTTCTCAGGCAAGCATCTCATTGAAAAACATGGCTAAAGTTTTTTAGAACTGGCCTTGCACTTATATATTGTATGATAGGTTTATTCTGGCTTTAGTTTTGCTGTATTTTTGGTTTATCCCTGATCTTGTTTCAAGGGATTTAGGTATAACTGCATTTTATATCCCTAGTTCTTAGAATCATGTGTGTTTAACTGTTTACTGTTATTCTTAAGATATGTGTCTGTTACTGCATTTAGGGACCACAGGGCAAGCCTGGCCTTCCTGGCCTTCCTGGTTCTGATGGGCCTCCTGTAAGTAACCAAATATTTAATCCTTTGGATGTTTGAATACTTTTACCAAGTGATAATTGTGATTGCATTATAAAATCCATCTAAACCCCCTGTATCATTTGAGCTGTTAAAACTAAAAGAATTATGTTTTTGAAGCATCTGCTAAAAATGGTTGTGGGCTTTTAAAATGTGGACCCAGATGATGAAATGCAACATCTTCAGGGATGTGTAAATAACCTACTGACACACAAAGGGACAGATAATCTTCCACTGTAGTCCTACCAAGTCAGTGTGGAAAAAAAATGCTCACCACTTATTCTCCAAGGAAACAGAGAACAGGTTAGAGCTTTTGCAGCTTCCTGACCTAAGGTGCACGTTACATGTTTGGGATACTTTTTCCATTGTCTAAACTGAGACATGCATGAGCCACACTTTGTTATCAGTAAGGAATTCAGCTTTGCTCTGAGCCGTGCATGCAGTCATGTGAACAGAGTATAACCACCTGAGAAGCACTGCTTAGGCATTAAACTTGAGTGGAATCATTGTTCATAAGGACATACACTAATGTTCTTCCATCAAAAACATAATCTTCTTATACCAACAAGAACAAGAGCCATCAGACAGTGTTACTTCTCAGACCTTGTCTCTCCTCCCCGTGCAGTTGTCCCTTACAATTTTTCTTTTTAAGTTAAGTCTGCATTTCTTAAACCTACCTTCAGCAAGTTTTAACAAGGTCACTGCAAATATATTGCAAATGCAGAACTGTACCCAGTGCTCTCACAATCTTTTACCTTCCAAAGTACCATTTTAATGGAAATGTTGCATATGCATGATAGTCCAACTGACTGTCTATATGTGGAATCATTGTCTTAAACATTTGAATGTTTTCCCTTATCCTTTTCTCTATGCTGGCAACAATATTAATTTCCAAACATATGCATCTTGTTAAACCTTAAAGGCAGTGGGGAAATGCTGTAAGAGATAACCAGGTGTTAGCACAGGTCTGCAACAGATATAAGTCCCCATCATGGTGGATCGATCCCAGTCAGGAGCAAAGCTCCCACCAAATCATGGCTCACTCCTCCCACAGCAGGATAGGGCAGAGAATCAGAAGATCAAAAGCAAGAAAACTCATGTGTTGAGGTAAGAAAAATAAGGAGTTCATTCACTACTTCCAATCCACAGGCAGATGGCCAGCTGCATGCTGGAAAATTGGGCTGCAGATCTCATAAGACTAACACCATAGCTGTTTTTGGTTATGAATGCCCTCCTTCCTCCTTTCCCTGAGCTTTTAGTACTGAGTATGACATCATATGATATGGAATATTTCTCTGGTCGTTTTGGGACAGCTGTCCCAGCTGTGTCCCCTCACTGCTTCCTATGCACCCCCAGCCGCCTATTCACTCAGAAACAATTGTCTGTTAATCTTTCATTTCATTAAATGGCCTTAAAATTTTGCAGCATTTTAGTGCAAATTTTGTAAAAAAGAGAAACTGTGGATTGACTAATGTTTTGAGTGCTGCAGTGTTGATGTCAGTGATATAGAAGTCTAAGATGTAAATTTATTTTATTTTTAAAACAAGTCACTGTTTAAAACAAAGACATGGAATGTTGAAAATAGATCAGCCTTCTACTGACTCTTGTGCTAATTCTGTAATTTGAAAAACAGTTTTAGTTTTAGGAATGTCTTCATACTGCAATATAAATTGCCCTTATTTAAAAATCAAAGTTGAGATTCTCTTGCGTTAAAAACCCTTTATTGCTGAAATATTAACTAATCAGAAGAGATGATTAGGATATTCCTGAAAATATTGACATGAATTTTCTAGTTTTTCCTTTGTTATGTAAATTAAATCAATATCAAAAGTAAAACGTTTCCTCAAAATTCTGTGTATCTGTTCTAATATATAAGAAATTTGATTAATGACGTGAAATGCAAATGCTTTAATAATTTTATTTTTATAATAAAATGTCACTACTGAAAAATTATTATTTCTCAAATCAAATGTATTTCTCTTCAATCAGGGTCATCCTGGCAAAGAGGGTCAGTCTGGAGATAAAGGTGCATTGGTGAGTTTTAAAACTATTCCAACTCTTTACATAAATGTCAAAAAAACTTTTGACAGTTTTTCAACTGTGATATATTTGTTGCTCCAAGAACTACCTAAGAAGATAATAGAAAACACATGGCACATGACAAACATCTCTGGGCAGACAAACGTATTTATTGTATTTGAAATATTATAGAGATTGTAAATAATATAAATATTATTCTTTTAAAGTAAAACTAATTTTGGAGTTGACAGAGTGGCAGTCAATAAATTTGCATACATTTCATATGAAGAACTTGCAGATATTTTGAGTTTTCAGTTCTGCTGTATGAAGTACCCACCAGAGTTCTTCAGAACCGGCTTTTTTGAAGATTTAGAAGTATATGCAGAGACCTTGCATTTTTTAGGTCACCTTCAACTCAGTGTCAGTGTAAAGTAATTTTCTTTTTCTCTTATGAATTCCTGAAGGTACCTGGGGCTCTTTAAATTGTTCTACTTTCTCAGTATTGACCCTTATTTGTCCAAAACTGCACTTGTTATAGCGCCTGACATCAGTTGCTGCTGTTAAGCATCATACTGCTTTCAGGGGCAATGCTAAAAGGTTGTATGCAAGGTGACAGGTTGAATTAATTAATTGGACTTGTCAGAAAGTACAATACCACTGGCATCAGAATATTACATTTATCCAGAGTGCTGTTATCTGTTAGAGGCTTGTACATTTTATCCTGATTTTAGTACTGAGTAAAAGAAAATTTACACAGAGCATTTATGTTTTGAAAGTACAGTGTCGTTTGTTCCTTATGAATTGTGTCTTTTGAGTGTACTGATGAATTTCAGCCAAATTTTATAGAAAACTCAGTTTCTTGGAGACGTTAACAGTCTAAAGGTTTTGTGAAAAGATACATTGGAAAGGGAAGAAGACACCATCAACGTCCCCATTAGTGAAAGATTTTGTTATCTGTCCATCTCAGACATTGGTGAATCAGCAGAGCAGCTCAGCCTCACACAGAGATATGTACGTTTCCAGGCTTCCTTGTTTCCACTGTTCACAAAACTCAGTTTCTTTAGGAGCCAGGCAATATTGATAGTACCATGAGCCTTTTAGCTTTCAGGCTTAAGATCTCTCCATTTTTTTTAACCCATAATTTTTATTTTTCCCATTACTTTGATCTCTACTTTTGACTTGTGTCATCATCATAATTAATGTAAATTTTCTCCAGTAAAATAATACTGGCGTATTTTTGTTTCTGATTGTTAGTTTTTGCAATTACATTGTTTATATTGTGGATAGATGCTTCCCAAATATACAAGTAGATCCTGGTTCATAATTCTGTTAATAGTTTATAGTGACATTGAAGAGTGCTTTGTGATGCCTTAACTTTCCTTAGTGCTGGGCAGCTCAGTGTTACTTTGCTGTGTCACACAAGACTGCTGCATTTGTAGTGAAAGAATAAGGATTAGACCCAGAGCTGCTAACCAAGTACTGTACAAAGAAATGTTCTTTACTCCATTATATTTTAGGGCCCTCCAGGTCCTCAGGGTCCAATTGGCTATCCAGGTCCTCGTGGTGTAAAGGTAAGTTTTGTTACTGGATTTCTCCCCCTATCCCTTTCAATATATGTATGTGAGTAATTATTTATATTCTTTCTTTAGGGGGCTGATGGTGTCCGTGGACTCAAGGGATCCAAAGGTGAAAAGGTAAGTCTGACTGCAGTTAATTCTTTACCCTTTTTCAGTGCAATGTCTTCTGTCTCCTTCACTGCAGTGTGCTTTATCTTGCAGCCCTAGATTTATTTTTGCCTTTCCCTAAGGACATACCAGGCTCAATTCCTAAACCAGTGACCTCCATGGTTATTTACACTGCTGCAGAGAGAATATAAAACCTACACTTACTAGAATGGTTGTGAGTCCTCTTCACACCCGTTTAAGTGATTTCTATCTAAGGTGCCCTTAAGTAGAGAATTAGACATCCTCTCTCTTGCTGGCAAATAACTACAGTGGATATTGAGAAGCCTGTGCATCAGAGGAATTTGTGGTGACAGTGTTGTTATTTTGTCTGTTTTGATAGAGCCGTAAGATAGATTTGTATTTTTTATGTACTTTATGCAATGGCTTTCTAGGTTCAAGGTATGTTTGTCCCCAGTCTTTGGCTTTGTCAAAGTGATGGACAACCCCAGTCAGATACATGTATATGAGTGTGAAGAAAGCTCTTATGTTCCCCTGATACAATGAATGCTGTATGCAGAGCTCTTACTAGAGCAAACACCAGCTACTGCGATCTGTACTGAGTACTGCTGATCTGCAGTGGCTGAAACTGCAGCCAGTACTGGTTTAAGTTCACACTTCCCCCAGCATTCAAAATAGGAAATGGATAGCAAACCTGATCACAGAGGCAAATTCAGCCTTGTGGCTCTGGTGGCTAATATATATATTTATAGATATTTCTAAAGCAGAAGACTCTGTCTTGTCAAAAAGCATTGATTTCAGCTCTTGGCTCGGATGCCAAGAGCTGCTGTACATTTTCAAGCCTTCCTAAACCACAGTTTGTCTGTTCTGCAGGCTCATTTTAGAGTTGCTCACTGAATTTAAGCTGAAAAAGAGTGTGTTTAATACCTGTGGAGACTGGACAGTTCAAAACCCCAGCTTTTTCTTGTGCCTTATTGAGTGATTAATATCCAGCTCAGATAAAATACAATACTTGCATATAAATACACTTGAGATATGTGTATCTATATATATCAATATACATATACATATCAATGAATACTGATGAACATCATATTCACAATACTTCTGTGTTCATAAAAATTGATCTCACAGTTGCAGTAAGACAGTGAACTCTACTGAATACCTCAAAAGGTCACACAAAGATATTTCATAGTTTGTCCTCTTAATGCTTTAAGGGTGTGTTCCACAGGCCTTTTTTATGGAAATTAGTCAAATGCCATTACAAGGGGTAAAGCACTACAAGAGATCAAAATAAACTTATCATTCAGGAAAGCCTCTGTAGATCTGGAATGGTCCCAGGGATATCAGAGGAGGCCTGTCTCTGTACTGACCAGTGAATGTGACTAGAACTCTTTAGCTATTTTATTTTTTGTTAACAGCAGAAGAGAAAATAGAGCATTCGGCTCTCTCCTCCTACATGGAATAAAATCAGCCTCCTGTAGATCTCAATAGCTGACACCTCACTGTGAAAGCTGAAGTGTTTCAGTTCATTTGGTAGCCATTTGGTCAGTAGTTGGCACTTCAGCCAGTAAGGGTAGGCAGGGCTGAGTATTGCTAGACATCAAACTACTGATAGAGATGTCTACTTCTTTTAAGTTATGAGCATGATTTTGTTTTTGTCAATTTATTAAGTTGTCACAACTAATCTACATTTTGATTCCTTTTATGATTCTATTAAGACAGTAGTTTAAAAGAAAAACTACTTAAAATGGAAGTTCTGCTATTAAAAAGACTAACACTAAATAATTTGCCACCAATTTTTTATTTAATTGAATGGATGACCATATTGAAAAGGGTGATCATAAAAAACAGCTTAGGAGTTAAGAAAGGACTTTGCAAAATAATTCATATTCAAACAGAAGAATTACATTGTTTCTATCTTAAAATTGATTTTTAAACAGCTGTTATTAAGAACTTTCAAACTAAAAAGTCATTTTCTGTAGTGCACTGTATATTTTCTATCAAATAGTAATAGCCATATTAGATTTGCTGTAAAATATAAAAATATTTTTTATTATTTTTGCAACAAAAAAAAGCTGTTATTACTAAAAGACTTTACATGCATCTCTGCCTGTTTTAGGGTGAAGATGGTTTTCCAGGATTTAAAGGCGACATGGGTCTTAAAGGTGACCGGGTAAGCATTAATTCATAGCCCATATGTTCTTAAAAGTTTGTGTTATTACTTGGAAAGTATCACTGAAGTGAAAAAAATATATTTAAACAAAAAAATAAAATAAAGACTAGTAACTTAAATTATTTTTATTCTCTGTGTATGCACAAATTTAAGCCTGAGGGACTGTGAATCAACAATGGCACAGATATAGAGAGGAAGCGAATATCAGTCTCGATTATCATTTTCACTAAGCTTCTTCCTAGGGAATCTCCTTTTCCAGATTCCAAGATCTCCAGTATTTGGCTGAGGACAATTTACCTATCTAGGATAAAGATGTTTCCACTCCAACCTATCATATTGCAAATCTCTGCAAAAATGTTGTTTATTTAGCCCAATGAGCAATTGCTTCCTTTCATAAGTGTTGTGGAGGTTCTAAAAAAACTCCTAGGAGGCTCCTGGCCTGTATCTGTTTTCTGTATACATAAAAACTGTGAGGATGGTATCCACATAAGTACTTAGATAAAGACAATTTTCTTTCTATGGACTGCGAGGGTGCCTTGACAAGAATTTAGGAAAGGAAAAATAATAGCAGCTTTCAAATGTAGCTGTCTTCAGGCAAGACAGCTAGGCTCTTACATTTGTGAAAGTAATATTCAGTGCCTGATTTATATGATGAATAGGAAATTGGACAGGGCTTTGAGCAACCTGATCTAGTTGAAGATGTCCTCGTGCATTGCAGGAAGAATAGATGATCATTAAAGATGTTTTCCAACCCAAACTGTTCTGTGATTTTAACCTCTATTTAGATTTACTGAAAACTTACTTCCAAGTAATTATAGGTAGTATTTCGAATTATCCACAAAGGCAATTGTTCCATATTTATAAGGTGATGTATTTTAGGGAGAAATTGGTCAACCAGGTCCACGAGGAGAAGATGGTCCAGAAGGCCCAAAAGGTCGAGCAGGTCCGTCTGGGGACCCAGGTGCTGCTGGCCCGGCTGGGGAAAAGGTCAGTAGCCAGAAATCAACTTAAACATGCCATTGTTTCCTATCACAGGTGGAACGTATAACCTTCATCACTAAAAAAAACACAAGTCCCCAGACCTGCAAAATCTTTACCTACCTAGCAATAGTTTTTATGAGACACTACTACTACAGACCACTCAAGTCCACATTTAGGCAAGTATTGGGAATTGTTATTTTCTCGGTGTACAAAAAATCATTGTAGTACTTCGCTAGTACTTAAGGTAACTACGTTCTTATCCCAAATTACATACACTGAATGCCAGCTATGGAAAACACAATGCAAAAAAAAGGGAAAAAAAAGACACAATTTGGCACAAAAGAGAACAAACTCTCTTTTCATCAAAAGCTGCTACTTTTTTCAACTATGTCATTAGTAGAATTTCGGAAAGATGTTAGGGTTATAATTTGAGCATAATGTCATTCATAAACTCTTAGAAAAGTATATATTAAAAAAAACCCAGTTCACTCATTAGAAAAAAGATTTACTTAACTATTGGGAATTACTTATTAAGTAATGTTCTCTGCAATTTTGCAGGATACCTCACTAGTTAGGTCACTGAATTGATTCATTAGATCCTGAATCAAAGAAAATTATTCTCTTACATGAAAGCAAGCTGAGTTCACACCAGAAAGCCAAACTAAATCAAAACAATCAGTATAATGAGTCTCATTATCCTCACCCACAATATAGTTCTATTCTCCAGAAAAAAATGTTTCATGACAATGGTTGTTTTCAGTATTGCTAACTGACAAAAATATAAGAATACTTGAAATCCTGTGAAAGTTGTGATTATTGTAATGATAGCTGCAGAATAATTAATCAACATCTAGAAAACAGTCCACTTTTCTCAAATCTTGATAACCTGATTAAAACAAACAAACAAAAACCCAAAAAAACCCCAAACAAACAAAAAACCCCAAAAAACCAAAGTAAACAAAATCAAAACAAACCAAACTTTTTTTTCTCTTAGCAATTGGTAATTTCTAAATATGACTTTGACTTATTGTTAATTCTTCCTATTCAAATTACTCAATATTAATACAGGTTCATGTTTTCAGGCATTTTTTTTTTCTTCACTGTGATGTATTT
Organism: Formicarius rufipectus; assembly: GCA_013399695.1. NCBI lineage: Eukaryota > Metazoa > Chordata > Aves > Passeriformes > Formicariidae > Formicarius > Formicarius rufipectus. Next base: position 226,720 of record VXAU01005024.1, on the reverse strand, counting down.
GAGAGTCTCACAAGTCCAGAATTTGAAACCCTAAATACAAAAAGATATTTGAAAAAAAATTGTTGGTGTTGCTAGCACCCTTAGCTGCCTTGAATTTTAGATGTACAGTTTTCCCTTTTCTACAAATATTTATACCTTATCTTGCCCGTTAGAATTCAGACATCTCCTGTGAATATTCTATGGATACTTGCCCAGGACAGAGTGGGTCAGAGAGGAATTCTATGGTTTTGGTCCTGTGATATTTATTTGAGTTTAAAAACTAGAATAATCTTTAAGAACTTTTAGACCTCCCCACAATCTTAGGAAGGTCTATAAAAACATTTATATATGTCCTGTTCCCTTGTCATTCTTATGTGTTTTATGCAAAGGTATTCTAGTAATGAAATTAATGGAATCATCAGCATCTTACTCACTGTGCTCAACTGATTCTGTGATAAAAAACCTATTTTTTGAGTAGGTCTATGGCTGAATTTGCTTAGTTAAAGAAATCTCAAGTAGGGTGCCAAAAAATGAGGAATGTACCGGAAAAGGGCTTATAATAAAATCCCCCCATCTGTTACCTACACTCAAAACCTAGGCAACTGGGCTGGCTTAACCGTAAAATCAGGGATAAAACTTTCACTGAATTTGGCAAGAGTTTGATGCACTGTCATACTGCAAAGCATTTAAATCATTCAGTGTAGTGCGAAACTGGCAACATTATAATTATTTTCATATGTGTAAAAGTTGTTCTTCTACGGTGTATCACCAGACACATGCACTTTCAGGAATATGATAATATACAGCATATTCATCGATGTGCTGCATTTTTTTACCAACAGAAATCTTTGGGTAAATTTCCATCCCCATACAGTCTCTTCTTCCTATTTTTCATTATTTAAGGTTACTGCGAATACCTTTTGATACTTAAAGTCATATCTTTTCCACTGAGTTCTTCTCCAAAACATAATAGTCTGGAACATAGACAAATTCTTCCCCAGAGTTCCCATCTTTCAAAGTCTGAAAATGCTTTCCTGTGCCTTTGAAAGTGGTAAACCATCACTCATCCTCTAGAGGTCTAGAGAGACCAAGTCAATGGAGTAGAGTACTGTATTGCATTTCTGAGAATGGTTGATGTCAGTGTTGATCAGTCCTTTCTGAACATAACAAGTTGCTAATATTTGTTGACAAATCTATTGTCGGCAAATAGTCAGTGGGGTATGATTTGTCATAGTCTCAGTTTAAAACTATTCAAGAAAAAAATTGAGTCTTCAAATGCCTATTCATGAAAAGTCAACCGTCACACAATAAAAATTAATTTCTTCTCACTTAAATCTACTTATTTAAGCCTGATTTCTTAGAGAATATTAATTGTTTAATTACCTCAGCCCCACAACACTGCACAGCACTTCATGGGGGAAGAAGGAAAATACTGCGGTATTGCTTTCTCTGAATTCATTCATTGGAGTAGGATTTTTATTTAAGCTTGGGGAACTGAACCCACTGGTGATTAATTTTCAAAATGAAAAATTGATTTAACTGAATATTATGTTCCATGGAATATCATTACTCATTGTTGTGGAAAAATTATTTTGTATAGAAGTTTGCTGAACCACTAAGGAGGATAAAGTAATATTTTACTCTTCCTTCTTATTGCAGGGTAAGCTTGGTGTACCTGGATTGCCAGGATATCCAGGAAGACAGGGTCCAAAGGTGAGCTGTATCTGTGCATTGACATTAGGTATTTTTCGCGTGTGTTTGGGGAAGCAGGGTGTAGATATCAAATAAAAGGCCATCTTCCCCTCTTATTTCTTAACAATCATATTCTGAAATAAAAACTTTAATTATGTGGGATTTGCTATGTTAGGCTCTTTGTGGAGCACTATCTTTCCTCTTCTTAAGTAGGCTGCCTTCAACCTTTTGCCATGTTCTCATGAGTTGTGTTTTGTGTGAGCATCAGAAATTGGCATGCAGTAAACAACTTGAAAATTAAGGAATTGTTGATATGGTTGAAAGAGAAAAGGGACTATATTCACCACTAAATGGATGCTGATAGAGATGGGAATTTTCTGTGTAGTGCAAGGATTGTATTTGTGTCACTACTTCTTCCACAGAATAAGCCATATTCCTCTGAAACATATAACTTACCATTTTCATCATGTTTTGCTTCAGCTTCTTTTAAGATAAACATAAAAAATCCCAATCACTAGTTGGTTTATGTACTTACGTCCATCCTTCAGCTATGTTTTTTTATTTGAATTTAAATATAAAACCATGCAGGTGGCCTCTGGTTTAAGTGAAGGCTTTTATTTTTAAAACATTTTTATGAAACATATTTCTATCAAGGTCATTCTAAAACAGCTTTAGGAAATGGACATGCTAAATTAATTACAAGCTCTCTTTTCTGAGATTAGCAAGAAAAAAAATTTGAATAAAAGCGTAGTTCTACAGACATCTCCTTGTGTAGAGGAGACTATTAGGGAGATTTTGTACCTTCAGACTGTCTCAAAGAAGACACTTCCAGGGAAATATCACAAGTAAAAGAATTCCTTACTCCTTCTACACAACTGAACAATCAGCCTGCAGTAAAATCCTCAACTCTGCTCTAATTTGGATCTATTTTTATTTCCAAATTTGAAATTGTTTTTTCAAAGTGCAACTTCCTGACTGGCTAAGCAAAATGTTTTCCTGACTCTGGAACCCTATATTTTGGCCCTTTTCAGTAAAGTGAACGAACTGTCTGAAGCATAGTTATTCATTGAACACTCTGTGTCAGTGAAAAATATTAAAACCATCTATGGAAATTATTCAGGAAAACTATTCACCTAGAAAGACATGGTATTTTTTGCTTCTGTATCTTGAATATCTGAGATTTGATTCTCATTGTTCTCCTTTAGAACTGTCATTTGAAAAAATCTGAGATAAAAAAGTTTTTACATTATTCAGTTCGAATAAGAAAAAATATGTAACATTTCAAATAAAAGTTGATTGATTTATTTTTTATAACACAGACTTGATCAAGAATTTCTTTGGATTAAATTTTGATCACATTAAAATTGAAAAGAGTTCTCAATCTGTGTTCACTGTTTGGTTTTCTAATTTGTTGCTTAAATTTCCAAAAAGAATAATGGCAGCTACAATACATAATTCACTGGAGACTTCTTTGGAAACTAATTCACAGTGCAGTTCAAATGAACATAAGGGAGTAAGGAAAAAAAACAGCAGAAAAATACATTAGCTGTGCAAAGCAAATAGGAAATCTTGTCCCAGCATTGTCAAGAAAGTTCAACATCATTCTTTTTGTTGATACTTGCTTTTCATGATTTTTCTTCTGAGAATTGTTCTTAGTGTTCAGCCATTTGCTGATAGTTCACATGCCCTTTTTTTTTTCTCTCCAGTCCAGTCCCTCTTGATCAGCACAATTGTAAAAGTACTGTACATATTTACAACCAAGGCATGCATATTAATGCCCTTTTAATTTTAAAGAATATGCTTGGGCTTCACAGACTAGAATTTTCAGTTTTATTCATAAATAAAGTGATAACTGGTGAAAGATTAAAAGGCAAGAAAGAGAGTGGAAAGGAAAGGGAAAGAAAGGAAGAAAAATTTTACTTTTCTCTCATCAGTCACTATCAGCCAGGGTTTCATTAGAATCTGTGTTAGTGAAGTTGTACTGCCCCTAGGTATTTTATGGATAATTGGGATATCTATGTGAAACAAGATTCATTAGAGGAAAAACGTAAGTAAGAACAGGAGGGGAAAAAATGAAAAAAATATTTACTAACATTTCAAAGAACACCACCAAGAAATTATATTTTAAGTTTTTGTTTTGTGCATTTTATTTGCCACTAAATTACTGATAGCAAGCTGCACAGAAGTAGAAACATTATCACAGCAGGGAGTTAGACTAGACCAAACCAAATGCTCTTGATTTTCATCTCGAGTCAGTTGAAAGTATGTTTTATCATGTCTGTCACCTCTTTGACCCCAAGTCCCTTATGGCAAATTATCACCTTGGAAGGTAAAAGGTCTACTGTCCGACTGGACATGCATACCAGGAAAAAATAAGATAATAGTACTGTTCAGATTGGACTGGGCAGTTAGCAGAAGGACAGGGGAGAAAAAAAGCTGGGAGCAGTTTCAGGTCAGATAATATCACAAATCCTGCTTATGCATGAATTATAAGTATCAGTAAAATGAAACTGTCTAGTGGTCAGTTTACAGTGACTTAAGTGCCTCTAGGAATTCATTTACAGCTCACTAACGTGAATAGAGAATGTGGCAAAACCCTACTATTTTTTTGATTTAAGTTATTTTGCGAAAATTATTGTACTGTGATGCAATAAGGCCTTGTTTGTCTTCATTAAGATATAACTATTTCTAGTGACCTGTTACTAATTATTTCTTCTCTACTTTAAAAAATCATGCAGATTTAATGGATATTTTATTGCCTAATAAGATTATAATGTCCATTCTATAAATTGATTTTATTTTTTTTTAATGCATTCTGGATTTGAAGCATTATGGTGAGTTTATTTACAGCTTTCATGAGTGCTGTCACACTAGCAAGTTTGGCATATACACTGTACATGACTTTGGAGTCGTGCTTTATGTGTAAATTGAATGTTGGCTATGCTACTGTTTTGCTGTTGATACCCTCTGATATTTACGTTGCTTTCTTACACAGGGCTCGACTGGTTTCCCAGGATTTCCAGGTGCCAATGGAGAGAAAGGTGCAAGGGTATGGTAATTCATTCTTCCATGACAATTAACTTTTGAAACTCAATGCCATGGGAAATCATTGAAACCCAAGGATGCGAACTACTATGTAAAGAAGTATAAAAGCAGGCTTTTCACACTTTAGATGGGCCTCTATGTAAAATAGGACATACTGAGATACTATTTTTATACTTTGAGGTATTAATCTAAGTTTACAAGAACTTACACACTTTTGCCATAATTGAAGGTGGTTTTTTGGGGTGTTTTGTGTTTTGTTTTGGTTTGTTTTTGGTTTTTTTTGTTTTGTTTGTTTGTGTGTTTTTTGTTTGTTTTTTTTGGGTTTTTGTTTGGTTTTTTGTTTGTTTTTGTTTGTTTGTTTGTTTTTTGGTTTTGGACAGTATAGCTGAGTGAGTTGGCAAGAACTCTTTTCCTGTATCCCATGAATTATCCTGCTACCATGCAATTTACCCTTAAGGAAATTCAACTTGTATTTCATATGTATTCTGATTTATCACAAGGGGTGGTTTTTCTATAGGCTTAACTTCAAAAAGGCAAAATATACCAGAAAAGATGAAGAATTTGTACTATTACATATTTTTTAAAAATGTAAAATTACATCTTTTCCTGCTTTATTTGACTGAAGCAGGTGAGGGAAAATCTGTTATGTATATTCTTCAAACTATAACAATGAACAATGGATTAGAAAGAAGGTCACTGTTGTTGTCTCTAAAGCTAAGTTGAACATAGCAGAACATGTTAGGAAGATGATGAAATTAAGAGATGAGTCAGAATTCATGGGTAATAGCAACTTAAACTGAAGTAATGTATCATTATTCTTGGAAATCCATTTTGATCTGTGTCACAAAACAAAGAAATTAATTTATTTTGAAATATATGAAATCCCATTGGGATTGCTTATGTGTAGTTTAAATTGTTCTTGTATTATTTTAGCTAAGATAAAGGTATGTTATGTACAGGCACAAGAAGTAAAACAATGCTCAGTTCATCCATTTTGGGATAAATGTCACATGACTGCTGATATAGATACCAGGTTAAAAAAGAACAAAACAAAAGAAAACAAAAAACCAAACAAACAAAACAAAAAAAAAAAAAGCGAAATGATGACATCAAACAGACTTAGAATTATGAAAAAAATCTAATTATATTGATCTGTTGTCAGAGCTTCATAAAATTTCCAGTTCAGCTATTAACCACATAATTAATACCATCAATCTACTGCTGGTATACTTAAATATTATGCTGATCATCATTGTGACCATAACTGCTGGTTTTGTAATGATAATCAGATATTATTGTTAATCTTGCCTGAAGGATTATCACTGTTTTATGCTACCATGCATATGGATACTAGGAAAGACATTATCCCTGAGCTCCCAAACTGTGTAGCATTTCAAAAGCAACACATAATTTTTATTTTGATAAGTGGAACAAAACAGAGGGGGGAAAAAAAAAGGAAAAAAAAACAACATGTCAAGGAAACAGATGTGTGCATTTAATTGTTTTCTGGTAAAGGCAAGTTTTATGCTAAAACATCTCTGCTGACTTTTTGTTGCTGTTTTGTTTACCTCAGAGATCAGAAAGTACCAGTCATCAAGTTACTTTTTCTACCTTAAGAATACTCTCTTGAGTGTTAAAATTCTTTGTGTTAAAATGCATAGCAATATTAATGCAGAGCCTAAAGAAGAAATTCTGTTGAGTATGATTAGGAGATACATTAAAGCAAAAAAAATTGATGGCTAATATTCTGGTAAATTTTGTATCTGTGCAAGTATGCATATTTTGGTAGGTATTAGTCCCCATTTCTGTTACAAATGAAGAGAGGCTTGCCCCTTCTTTTCTCTCATTAACCTGTGGAGCTGTCCATGGAAACGTGAGACCTTTTCCTTCAAGGCTGTTATTACACTGGAAATAATGCCAAGTCCTTTAGACTGCTATAGAGGGACTCTACTTGTGTCCCATCTTCACTACTATTTTAATGTAGTTTAAAATGTTCTAATGCCTCTGGCAGGATCTGACTCTTTGGCAAGTTTAACACATTGATCCAAAAATCCCAGAGAACTCAGAAAAATAATCAATTTTATCAAGGACCATTATTCTGTAAATTGAAATGCAAAGTAGGTAGTTAAAGATAAAGTAACTTTTGAACTTTAGGGAGTTACACTCTGCCTGCACTTCATTAAAAAAACTTTATTTCACACACAGAGTGTCTGCTAAGATTTCTGTAAACTTCTCTCTCCAGGGATTACATGGCAAACCAGGCCCCAGAGGACAGCGAGGACCAACAGTATGTTCTTTTGATTTGCAATTTCGAGGTTTTCCTATATAAAATAGCTTCACTTTACTGTGAAGAATTATGTTTATTTTATTATAGTATCAATACTTATCATCAAGTGCATCTGTGTTAAATTGACAGGGTCCAAGAGGCTCAAGAGGTCCCAGAGGTCCCACTGGTAAACCTGGTCCAAAGGTAAATGGTCATGCACACTGTATGAATTGGCTGCAGACTGTTTCTTATGAATAAATCCACATCTTTGAAAATAATGCCTTTCCTTTCCAGGGTACCTCAGGCAATGATGGTCCTCCTGGCCCACCAGGAGAAAGGGTATGTGAAAGCTATTTTTGTAGATGTTTTTCCCACTAGTTAGGAGTGTGATTTGAGTGTGGGAGGTTCATTTTCAATTCTTGCTCTAATATCTTAGTGCTTCTTTGACCAGAATAACCAGAATTGACAAAATGTCAATTCCAATGATGCTTTTCACAAAGTTAAGAATGGGATGACTGAAGTTTGCTGAAAGCTTCTTTCATCCTTAGCTCTGTTTTGTACATGTAGGACAGGGAGAATACATACCCACTTTGTACCCATGCACTGTATGTATATCCATGTGAGTTGCACATGTGCTCATCAGCTTAGGCTCTTCAGAATTCCTTACCTGTTTATTGGGTTTACACTCAAGCCACTTCCAGAAGATTCTTTGTTGAAGCAGCTGTCGGTTTTTTACTTCTGATCAGCTAAGAATTCCCTTCAGCCTTTCTGCTTCAGAAATCCTGCGGTTCTCTCTAAAACAAGATTTTCTTCTCGCTATTATCTTACCAGTCAATACACCAATCTAGTATACAGTCAGCTCATTGCACAGCAGTATATAGAAAAACAATATGAATAAATCAGATTTGTAATAGCAGCACTTGAAAACCAACTCAGTTTAAGTGGATGAGCTTCCTGCTTTTGCAAAGCTTGACAAACTTTTCATGTGTAGTTATATTTCATTAAACTGCTAACCTTTTTCATATGGGGAACCTATAGATCTTTTCCCAGTATCCACTCCCAGGCCCCTGGGTGTTCCCTAGGAGTCTTATTTTCTTCAGGAATAAGCTCCTTGTGCATTTTCTCCAGCTCCATACTGTCTTCTTTTTTTTTTTTTTTCCCCATTAAGTTGGATGGAAAGAACTAGTCATAGTCCAAGAAAGGAAATGTAGGCTGCTTTACACTGAGGAGGAAGGTCAGAGATAGACTACCAGAAGGTGATCCTTGTGAAAGAGGAGTTTGCTGAGAGCTCCAACAGGATTTGTGGGGGCACTGACTGAAAACAGTGAACAGATCAATCCAAAATGAAGGACCCCTGGAGAAAAACCATCAGAGCAAAAAGATGGAGAGTCGGAGAGCACCATTTCTCATATCACTTGTGTAGTATAAGTGTGAGGTATCTTATTTGCTTCCCAATAGGGGTGAATGTCAGCCAAAAAATAAAAACTATCATTTCTACTCCTCTGAGACTATTTCAGGTACCAGACATGTAAACTTTAAATAGTCTATCCTGTGTAGCTACTGTTAAAATGAAATTTAATGACAGAGAAGAAAATGTAATTTAGATAATATGCTGTTAGTATTCTAATGCTTTTTCTTACATAATACATCTGTCCAGTGGCTTGAAATCTGCAAGTCAAATCATGGATGAAAAGGAAAATGAAAGCTTTTTCCTTAAAAACCTTCAATATGTGAGAACGGTGGAAATTTATGATAAAGAAAGTGCAATTAACTGTCACATTTGAGCTGTGCTCCTATAACCAAATTTCTGAGAGTGACCAGTTTCATTCATGTATTTTGTACAATAGCTGAGTCAATTTTAATAGCTGGCATAGTCCCTTTCAGCATATAAACAACACATTTTAAAAGCTGGCTTCTGGGGGTTTTTTTGGTTTTGGGTTTGATTTTTGGTTTTTTTTGATGACAGCTTCAGAAATACTCATATACTAAGCTAATACTTTGTGTAAATATCTATTTTTATAGATGTAGGTGAACATACTTCTATATACACGTGTATGTATGCATTTGTACATATACAAATAAAATACTCATGCATCATGCAATTTTTCAACTATTTTTCATTATAGCTAAAGTGCTGTATTTAATCCCAAGTAACTCCGGAAAGCTTATTCTTTTTGGAAGTCTGTACTATTGTGCTTGCTTGAAATATTGCTAGGGTGTAAGAATTGTCAATGAATGTTTGACTGAAAGAGATTACCAGATTATTAACTAAATGCCATTGTTTAGGCAACACGGAAAAACAATGCTCCTTACTCACGGCTGATTCCTACTTTGTTACACACAGTTTTGGGAGTCAGATGCAAGCATAGTTTATACAAGTACTTTTCCTCTTTTCTTACTCCATTTCTACACAGGCAGTAATGCTTTCAGGAAATCGCCAGTGTCTGTGCATATGAATTGTTGCTACCAGTATTTATGGCGCGTAGCTGAGGCTTATACTTAAATCCACACATTATCTACAGTGTTCAATATATTTTATTACTGAAACAAACTTTTCAATCCAGTGTCAAGGCAGCTTGAGTAAAACTTTTCTTCTTTGTCTTTATTCCAGGGACCGCAAGGGCCTCAGGGACCTGTTGGATTCCCTGGGCCAAAGGGACCTCCAGTGAGTATCTCTTTCAGTATGTGCAATAACAGGAATGTTAATTTTCATACACTGTCCCTGAAGTGAATATTTAAAAATTTATGTATGGGGTGCTTTCTGTAGGGATTACAGATATGCTTGTTGAGCTCTAAGTCTAAGAACTCACATACTCAAAATGATCATTGGTGCAGCTCATAAGATGTTCAACATAATATACCAAACTGCAAATCTTCTAGTATGTTGATAGCAGTGTCCAGGTGACACACTGAGTTAAAGCAAAATACTACTTTGTTGGTCTATATTTTCTTTTAACAATTGATTCATTGAGGATAAAATGAAGAGGAAGAAGACACATTAGCAGCAGAAACGTATAGAAGTAATAGCACATTTGAGCTGCTGCCTGACTGGTTTTACTGCTCCTCTGGTGTGCTTCTGCTCATATGAAGTACAGAAGCATCAAACCACCTGTGATTTTTTTTTTCACCCATGCATTTGTTACTTATATTTCCAGTGCCAGAACTTGAAATTTCATCACATATTCCTATGCTTAGTTTTGTGTTAATTGAGTCATTAATCAAAGAAAACTGGAAGGGAACTATAGGGACTTTCCATGATTTCTGATTTTACAGAACTCCATGTTGAACATGTTTACATTTGACAACAGTTGCTCTCTAAGCAAGTGTTAACACACATCAGAGAGGATACAAGGGAAAAATATTAAAATCCCAGTTAGCTGATATAGGAGCAGCTAAGCTTTACCAAAGACTGGTCCAGAAAAGAAAAAAGAGAGAGACCAGAGATTCTTACAGCTAGTTGTGCACTTTTTTTCCCAGGATCAAGGATGGCTAAGAAATGTTTTGACTTTATGTATTTAACAATTTTAGGGGCCACCCGGAAAAGATGGCTTGCCAGGACATCCAGGACAGCGGGGTGAGACTGTAAGTAAATGTACTCTACTGTGTTAGTGTTATAAACCCCTGAAGATCATGATTATGTGATCAAAACTAAAGAGATAGATACAAGAAGGAAAAGGGAAGGAGGCTGACACCAGCAGGTTATATAACTGTACTTCTGGTTGGTGGGTTAGGCATGAGAAAGCTCTATTTTGTTTCCATCATATAAATTGAGCTTATTCTTTGCTACACCCAGTTAGTAGCATCACAATGAGATAAAATAGTCAATAGAAATAAAAGAGATCAATACCCAAATCTCAATTTTAATTAAGATTTTTGAAACAATTACTATTCAGTTCTTTTCTTACTGAATGCCACATACCATAAATAATAACATAATAAAAAGTCATTAATAGTAAGCAACTAGAAAACTAAAAAAGTCAAGACCTTTGGAAAGAAGGATAAGAAATAATTGAAGTTATTAAAAAACCCTTAAATTTTGAAACTATATCTTATGTAGTTACCCTCAGAATCACAATGAATGCATTTTGGCATCAAAATTTAAAAAAAAGTAACATGCAGTAGTTTAATGGAATTAATTTTAAAAGCACTCTACTTTTGTAATGCCAAAACTTTACTCAAATTCCACTGAAATAAAGTTAAATTCTCACTTGGAGAGAAAGCCAGAAATAAATTTAGAGAGAAACTTTCTTATGATGTAGAATGTGTTTTAGGTTCCAGCTTCACTGGAAATCTGTTAGTGACTGCTGAGTCCCTTCCACTGCTGGAAGGAAGAACACAGGGCTTGGAGTAACACATCATTCTTCTGCTGGTATTGTACATTGTGGCATTATAGTGCTTTGGAATGATAGTGGCTGTTTTGTGTGGGTGAGAAACATTGGTGACTATGTCTTTGTTCTTTTGCAGCTTTTCATTAGCACTGTTTTCTGCCCTGTGCATTTGTATACTTGGACCAAAAATTTCAATATTATTTGTCTTTCCTTACAACAGAGGTGAAGCTTTGACTGTATAAAGGAAGTGACTCATGACTGATTCCATCTGTAGCAGTTCTGATTTTCTGTCATTAGAACATAGTGGTGCTTTTTTTTTTTTTTAATCTGGATCATTTCTTAAGTCTCAGAGATCCTGTAAACAGTTTTGGGCCAAACTGAGCCATGATAATATCTGGCTGGCAGATATTATGAAGAGAATCAAATTAAGGAAGGTAAAAAAGCTTAAACTGAATCTGATGTAATAGGGCAGTCATTCAGACTGGGTCCAGAGGAATGCTGAGCAGAGCCAAATGTTTGTAAGAAATTTGGGCCAGATCACGCCTTTAACTCAGGTGAGCAGAGTAGGAGGCAGACACAGGTTGGTAGGCAGGGAATACTATGTAGAAGCCTAATATGATACAGCAGTAAACTCTCCTAACACAATTCCATTATTTGAAAGAAATGATTTAGTGTATTTCAAAGATGCATTAAACAGTGTTATTATAAAGTGAGGTTGTCATTCAGTTGAGTAATTTTGGCCTGAAGTTTGGAGTTACTGATTAGAAAATGAAAATTCTGTAAAATTTGGCAGCGTTCTAAAGAACAGACTCAAACTCATCTCTTTTCTATGGTTCCCAGTTTTTGTCATAATTTCAATTTCTCATTAGCTTCATTCTTTTTTGTGACACTCATGCTGCCTTTTTTACCGTTTCTATATAACCATCTTCCCTGGATGTTTATTTCTTTTCATTTTCTTTCTGTCTAACTTCCACATGCCCCTCCAACTTCATTCACCATCTATGCATTTCTTTAAAAAGCATTTTTATGTCTGGCTTTATGATTCATAATGTACATATATAAAAATGTATTTTCAACTGTCTTTTAGCTGCATCACCGATGCATTCAAACTCACCTAATCAAGTTCACCTAGAGAGATCTGTAAAACTGACAGGAATTTTTACAGCTATATCACCTCAGAGAAACTGGAAATGATAGACATAAGAGAGATTAATCATTTGATTTCTAACTATACACAGCAAATAGGATTTCTTATTTTTATTTCCTGAAGAGAAGCAATTTATGATATGGAATCTCTCATTCTCTTCCTAAGCACAGATATTAATTTTTCTCTTCTATATCTTGTCCTGGGTAATGCAATTTTCTATAATTATTTCACAGGGTTTTCAAGGAAAAACTGGTCCTCCTGGTCCTGGTGGTGTTGTTGGCCCTCAGGTACACAATTTAATTTCATAGTTAACTCTGTAAGACCTAAGTTCAGTGGTTATATTATGGCTAAGGCAGTTGCTTTTGTTGTATTAAAAGAACCATATTGATGGCTATAATAACTTTCTTAACAAAATATGCATAACAATATTAGAAAGGTATACTTAGTAACCTTGATTGATTCCACAAAATATGAAAATGTTGGGGTTACCTTTCTACTTTTTTTGGTGTGGTTTTTTCATGTGATTATGAAGTTGGTGATTTACAGAAGTGAAGGCAGATTTCTCTATGATGAAACATTTTAGAAAGGCTTGCCTGTCAGAGGGCAATTTTCAATCACTTTTAGATTGTAAAGATATTAACTATCAAAATTTCATTTGATCTCATCTTAGTAATTTGCAACTAAATCAGGCATTTGGGTTGCATAAGGCTTTTTAGGTAATTCCCTCAGTGAAACTTTTCTGCTAGTGAAAAGGGAGATCTGAAGGGAGACCTTTCAACTCTTCTGCCTTACAATTCATATTAATCAGAAAAACAGCAGTACAGAAGCGTTTCAAGGCAAGAATAGTACATGGAATTCTCTCCCATGTCCTTTTTGTAACCTTCTCCCAAACATGCTGTGTTTTAAAGCTTCAGTGCTTAAGGAACAAGGTCAGGATTTCAGCCTTTGGAAGCTGTACAGACATGTCTGCAGGCAAAATGCAATGCAAGATTTATTTTATAGGACAAAGATATTTTGTAAGTCAGCTTTGCCTGGAGGGAAGGTGAGGAATGTATGCTAACCAATGGTAATACTGTTTTGTAACAGATACTCATAACAGCTGGGTATTAATAATCTACTCCTTTCCTTCCACACTTCTACACTTCCTCCCACACCCCCAAGACATTAAATACCTTCAGGTGACTCAAATTTTACTTTTGTGCTTAGGGTCCTACTGGTGAGACTGGACCAATTGGTGAAAGAGGTCATCCAGGTCCTCCGGGTCCACCAGGTGAACAGGGCCTCCCAGGTGCTGCAGGAAAAGAAGGTGCTAAGGTATGATGTGGCTTGGGGGAAAAAATTGGAAGGGACAGATAAATTGCTGACAGTGTGACATTTCAAATCCTCATGTAGACATGCAGAATAAAAATAGAACATACTTCATAAAACCATGATTGACACGTTTCACTTAGAAGGACATGGAAGACTGGAAGATTCCAATTTTAGAGTTGTGTCTGCTTTCACTGAAATACTGAGAATTCTCTGGAGCCAATAATTAATATTTTTGTAATAAAAACTAAACAAATAGTTTGCACATAATACTGATTCAATATGGAAATACTTAGTAATGATATGTTCACACTAAGTTAAAAAAAAAAAATACATTAGCATTTAAAGTCAAATGTGTGGTGGTGACTATAAGTCAGAATTTCACTGACTAAACTCCTTGACTACTTTTTGGCTACTGTTGGGGAGTGAAAAAATATTGTTTATCTCCTTATTATGTAATTCGATTACATTTTTTATCATAAATCATGAATTTTTCATAATCATAAATTTATCATAAATTTTTACTGAATGTATCTTTAAACTTGTTTTTATGGCTTTTTGTGTTTTTCACTATTTGTATCCTATAACTAGTACTTTATTTTGTCCAAGTTCATCATGAATTTAGCTACAGACTATTGTACTGGTAATCTTCAAAGAATTAGTGGGTGAATAGGTGGGGGCACAATCTTTTGTTCATTGCTAAAACTACAATCTGGTATTTCATTTTCATCACTCATTTAACAACCAATATAAGCATTTTAAACTTTTTTTTTAAACCAAAATGTAATCTGTTTCCCAGGGTGATCCAGGCCCTCAAGGCATTCCTGGGAAAGATGGACCTGCAGGTCTTCGTGGTTTCCCGGGAGAGAGAGGCCTTCCAGGTGCTCAGGTATAAGATAAGCTCTAGAGCAATTTACATGATATTTCAAAATTCAAGAAACAAAATATTAACTCTTTCAATTGATGAAATCTTCTACTGTGCTGAAAAATTAATGCAATGGGGAAACAGACATCAAGTATCCAACATTAACTATCATTAGCTATATAAGAAAAAGATAATTTATTCTGTTTTTTCTTCTTTTGATATTTACATTTTTCCTATTACACATGTTGCAAAAATAACTCAAACTTTCCAGTTTAGTAGACAACTTTTTTTTTTTCTTTGCATTTTGTAGGGTCCGGCTGGTCTGAAAGGAGGGGAAGGCCCACAGGGTCCACCTGGCCCAATGGTAAGTAAACATAGTAATTTTATTGAAATATAAACAACATTACCTATTAACCTTTCTTCTTGTTTACCTGCTGTGATGTTTTCACTATTGCAGTCTGTAAAACAACATAGAGATGAAACTTCTATAAATCATTCATCCTAATAAACATTGAATGTAAGAGTATCTGAAGCCTTCTGCTTCCAGTAGAGGAGATTTACTTCCTGCTCAATAGTTGCCACTTGCTCAAATTAGTTTTGAGATTAAAGAAGTTTTCCATAGTGGAAAAATCTATGGATGCTGAAAGGTGGACTCATGTTGTTGAACTCATGATGTTCTGGTGGATTCACTTTGGCTGGATGCCAGGTGCCAGTCAAACTGCTTTTATCACTCCTCAGCTGGGCTGGAGAAGACAAAATACACTTACAGGCTTGTGAATCAAGATAAAGACAGGGAGATCACTCGCCAGTTACCATCATGGGCAAAGCACATTCAGCTTGGGGAAAATGAGTTTAACGTATTTTCAATCAAATCAGACTAGGGTAGATACTGAGAAATAAAAACTAAGTCTTAGAACACCTTCTCCTCACCCCTCTCTTCTTCCCAGGCTGAATTTAACTTCTCATTTTTGCTTTACCCTGGCCCCAAGCAATTCAGGAGGATGGGGAATGGAGGTTGCTGTCAGTTCATCACTGACTGCCTCTGCCACTCCCTCTTCACAGGGGAGGACTCCTCACATGCTTCCCCTTCTCTTATGTGGGGTCCCTCCCATGGGAGACAGTCCTCCATGAACTTCTCCAACACAAGTCCTTCCCGTGAGCTGCAGTTCTTCATGAGCTGCGTCACCATGGGTACCTTCCATGGGGTGCAGTCCTTCAACAACAGGCTGCCCCAGCGTGGGTCACCAGCAGGGTCATAACTGCTGCCAGCAAACCTGCTCCAACATGAGCTCCTCTCCCCATGGTTCACAGGTCCAGCCAGGACCCTGCTGGGCTCTCCATGAGTTCATGGTCTCCTTCTCACACCCACCTGTTCCGGTGTGGAGTCCTTCATGGGCTGTAGGGGCAAAGCTGCCTTGCCATAGTCTGCACCACAGGCTGCAGGGGAATTTCTGCTCTGGTGACTGAAGCACCTCCTGCCCCTCCTCCTGCACTGACCTCACTGTCTGAAGAATTGTTTCTGTCACAGATCTTCACTCCTCTCTCCAGGTGCAGTTTTTATTCTGCCTTTTTTTTCCCTGCTTCTGAAATATCTTATCCCAACAGCACTACCACCGTCACTGATGGGCTTGGCCGTGGCCAGTTGTTGCTCCATCTTGGAGCAGGCAGACATTGGCTCTGTTGGACATAGGGGAAATTTCTGGCATCTTCTCGTGGAAGTCACCCCTGTAGCACCCTGCAACCAAAACCTTGCCATGCAAACTACTCTGTGCCCCTAGTACAACTGTGTAAAATTATTTCATGCAGCAATATTCCTTTTCAGCATTTTAAGCTCAACAATAGAATATACTTAAAGTTGCATATTCATTGTTGTAATGTTTTATGCAAGGATGCACTGGTATTCAAAACATGGTACAGTTATTCCCAAATGTGAATTATTTCAATTTTGTCAGTCATCAACTTATTTCATTCAATGCAACTGTAGTAAAGGCGGAGAAAAAAAATCAATCAGCATAGCTATTCTTGATAGACAAAAAACTAATGGAGGAGCTAAAATTCTGTGTATTTCAACAATGAAGTTCTCTTATGTTCCAGGAATTCATATTGAGATTAGAATACATTAAATGGGATAAAAAAATCTCAGAGTATTAGTAGTACAATACTTGGTACTTGAATTCTTAAAATTAATTATTGAATTCTTAATGCCTTTAAGCACCTATTCTTTAAAACAAGAACTTGAGTTTGTGATTTACAGTTCTTAACACTGTGAAGTATATATATATATTCCTAAAAGGTACCAAAACAAGGTAGTTGGGAATGGAATGAAATGAAATGGAAGCTAGTAGGGAATCAAAAGGGATATCATCCCACCCATCTGAAGAACCTGAAATGTTAAAAGAAAAGGTGAATCAAAATCAAGAAAGCATAGACCAGAATAATCTCTTCAATCTAAAGGTCATGTCTTGATTTTTTGTTAGAGGAGCCCCGAAGGCTGGACTGAACTCTCAACCAGATAGTTAGTTCAGGTGCAATGAACCAGAACACTTCTGAGCATGCAGAGACCAGACAGCACAAACATACCTGATGTTAAGGCACCCCATTTTGCAAGGCAGGATGTCCACACAGTAGCAGTGCCACTCCTATCATACTTCTTCATAAAGGTGCCTCACATAAAGCTGTGGGGCAAAAGCACATATCTTACTTAGTGATAGTTGTCCATATTCTGAAATACATGTGTTTGAATGTAAATTAAGGTGGTCCATGTTTTTATAATTCTTATAGGGTGTGTATAAGTTAGTATTTTAGTTGGAAACACCTGACCCTTTTTGAGGAGGATGTCTCAATTATCCCCATTTATGATCTTTCAGTTCAAATCATGGAGCTCTTTCAGAGCTCATGAATAGCGTTCCTGTCGCGTGAAACTAAATTGATAGAGAAAATCCAGGAATACTGTTGATGCTCCCCAGCTAATGAGAGTTCAGTGCCAGACTGGAAATATTGTATAGTTCAGAATCACGCAGAGTATGGGTGTCAGGAGCACACTACAAAGGTCTGCAGTTTATAAATTCATTCTTGTTGGGGCTGCATTTTCTGCTAAGGTAAACAGTCCTAGAAAGAATCACTTGAGAGGCTGAGAAATTTTTACATATAGTTTTTCCAGTCTTTAAGAAATAAATGCGGGGGTAGCAGGAATGGAAAGAGAGTTTAAGGGGCAATTTTTTTTA
>VXAU01005024.1:147079-208825 GCA_013399695.1 Formicarius rufipectus | reverse complement strand
TTTTTTTTGGAAGTACTTTGTGTTCGTTGTAGTGCTAACAGGCCACTTGAGGTAAAAACAAGCACCAAGTTGCCCTGAAAGTACTCCAGGATTCCTCAGTGGGATTTTTATCTATTTAATCTTTCATTACTAACTTGTTATCTGTGAAACATTTTCTCACAGTAGGTCATAACAGACCATGAGCATCAAGTAGTCCTAAAATATTTTCTCATCTATTTTTAGCCAACAGCGAACACATACAGAAGTGTAATTGTAGTGGAGTCTTCATTTGCCATTTGTAATAGGAAGAGGATTCATGCCACTGGATGACTTCCCTCTGATTCCCTGCCAATACCTATTGCTTCTAACTAGCAGATACAGCAAATTATAAGCTTTATTTGGCTAGCACATATATCTGCAAGCATACCAAACAAATGACTGCTCCAAACACTGTGCATGCCAATTACTGTGTTTAGAGGGATTTGGACAAAAGAAAAAGATGCATGAATGCACTTCAGAGCAGGGGGG
Organism: Formicarius rufipectus; assembly: GCA_013399695.1. Classification (NCBI taxonomy): domain Eukaryota; kingdom Metazoa; phylum Chordata; class Aves; order Passeriformes; family Formicariidae; genus Formicarius; species Formicarius rufipectus. The sequence continues at coordinate 208,318 of VXAU01005024.1, read as the reverse complement.
TTTTTCTGTTGGTTTGAGGGGAGTTCGTATTTGGTTTTGATGTGGATTGGGTTTTTTGTGGTTTTGTTTGGTTTGTTTGGTTTTGGGTTTTTTTGTTGTTGTTTTTTTTTTATTTTTTTTTTTTTGTTGATGTGGTGATTTTGTTCATATTTTTTTAACAGATCTCTTTTATCAGCTATCTTTGTCTTTTGTTTCTTTTCTTCCCTTCTCATACTACTGTGTGGGATCCTGAATGCTGATGAAAGAAAGCTCTTTGGAATGTCAAGTAGTTGTTTTTCATTTGCTCATTTAGGAATAGGATGCTCAAATTAGACTCAGAATAAACCAACTGTAGGCTACCCAGTTATCAGTACTGAGCTATGTAAAGCTGTCTTCATCTATCTGATAACATTTTACAGACATGAGGACACGCTCTTGTTGAGCATTTTGTTAACCATCAGTAAAAAGTATTGCTACTACTATGTAATGTATATAACAGCTATAATTACATATTTCCTCACAGAAAGTGAGGTAAAACTGACGTTACTAATGAGTCTGTATAAGGTTACTACATGACAAAACATGACATGACACTTCCTTTCTGATAAAAGTTTTTCTAAAACAAATAATAATTTTTTTTTTAAATAATAAAAAGGTTCCAGGATGTATCACTGCAAGGCCACAGGTTAACAAGTGGTGTCATAAGTAGATGGTTTCAAAGAGGGACATAGTGACCAAAAAAGATAGCAAACGTAGAAAGAGAGAACAGATTTAAGCTGCCTAAAGTGCTTTTCTGTGTTGTGACTATAATGAGTTCTGCTTTGATCGGAGGCCATTCTCACAGAGGAAGGAGAGAGTCCTTGAAAACAGGTGTAGTCCCTGTGAAATGCAAAGATCAATGTGAAAAGTTGGCTGAGTAAAAAGAGCTACTAGAAATTATGGCTATTGTTAGTGTCTGCTGTTTGACATAGGAAAGATCTATGAGTTATTTGGGTTTTTTCCTCTCTATTCTTGCATTCTACTGATGAGATGACCTAAAATTGTTTAGTTTATGAGAGCTGACAAGTTCAGAGACCACGGTAGAATGGCTCCAGGGTGGTGACTTTTTTGTGTTGAATTCACTGAAGCTTTAGGAACTAAAATAACAGAAATAGGACTGAAACTTAGGCATCCACCAGACTTGAAAAAAACCCCAATCCCTTGAAGGACAAAGTCATCTATGATTCCCATACAAATACTTTTTTTGAATACTTATGCAAATTTAGACCTTACTGAGATATTTTGCAAAAATATTTTGAGAAACCATTCAGGATTCTTTTCTGCCACCGTTATCTGGAGAGGAAAGCACCTTATTATGGAGTTAGTATCACTTATGCTAATGAGGTCAGCCCAGAAAAAGTATGTCATGAGTAAAAGCAAAAAATAGGGCCTTCATGGGTGAAAGCATATTAAAACTCCAATGTCCAAGAATCAGCAAATTTGATCTTCCTTAGACATGAAAATAAAGGCTATTCAGAGCCTCAGTCTGCACTACCTTATTATTTATCTATTGCATGATGTATCATCCCTCTTTGAGTATATCAATTGGAAAAGTGAAATTGTGAGTCATAACTTTAAAATGTTACAAAGTATCTTGAAGGTGTAAAGCTAAAAAATTGTGGACATATTATTGTGCAGCAAACAAACCTGTAACAGGGCTCTATTGATGCAAAATTTGTCAATAATTTCAAACACAGGCAACAAAGATGTCATTTTAGTGGGTTTTGACATATAGTGCCAGTCTTTTCACCTTTAATTTGCAATATTAGATTTTTAACTTTTTCTGTGCTTATTTAAAGATACCTGTGCATAAAAACCTCCTCTTTCTGACACACTGGATTAGTCGTGACACGAATACATTTTTACACAGGTGAATTGAAATGCAGAAACATACTGATCATCCCAGCAATGGACAACACAAAACTTGACTAAAAATTTGGGTTGTGGAGTAGATTAGTTCTGTATTTTGATGTGGTGAATACTCTCATCAAACTAGTATGTTAATGCATTTTGAAAACACAGAGGGTAGTAAGTTCTTTAAAACAGGCAGTTTTCAAGCACATTCTTACTATGATGAGCAAATACAGGAATTGATATTATTTTAAAAATTCATAAATTAGTGTTGTATGAACTGTATCGAGTATGAACTTCAGGTTAGTTCTTTCAGGTGTTTTGTTTACTTGTACACATGCTGGATGGGTACCTTTCTACAAGCTGGAATTTCACTGAGAAACAGGTATTTTCTCTGTTGACCTGGGTCATGAAAATCACCAACAGTTATTTGGACTGTATCAGAATAGCCTTTTACTTTGTATTTCTTGCCAGGGTTCTCCAGGGGAGCGTGGAGCAGCGGGCACTGCTGGCCCAATTGGTCTTCCAGGTCGTCCTGGCCCTCAAGGTCCTCCAGGCCCCGCAGGGGAGAAGGGTGCTCCTGTAAGTCATCACAGTCCCATAGAACTGTCATGGCTCAGACTTTCCATTCCAGGAGGTTACTTTTTCCCACTCTAGTATTTGCCTATTTAATATATAGTCTCAGAATACCCAACCTACTCATTTTAGCTTTGTGATAAAGTAAATAGTAAAACATTCATTGTCATACCTTTTAACACCACAGAGGGTTAAAATGGTAATTTTCTTACCGTGGAATGACTATTTAAAAAAAGATTTGTTAAATCAGTCTTTCATTAAAACTTTGTAACCAGCCACTGCATTAGAGTACAATTGTATTTGACATTGGCTTCTATTATTATTTTGTATAATTCTTTGATATAGTCTCTTCCCTTGATAGTTCCTTTCTGCTGTTTTGTTTGGTTTGGTTTTTTGCCGTTTCTTTTTTTTGTGTGTGTGGTTTTTGGTCTGGTTTTTTTGATTGAGAGGTGGGATTTCTGTGGGGTTTTTTGTTTATTTTCTATTGGTAATGTGACTCCCTATATTGAAATTTTTATTAGTGTCCTGTGATTTTGTGGATTGCTTTCTTTTCTTCACAACCAGGGTGAAAAAGGTCCTCAAGGTCCAGCTGGACGTGATGGAATACAGGGTCCTGTAGGACTTCCTGGTCCTGCTGGTCCTAGTGGTTCTCCTGGAGAAGATGGTGACAAGGTGAATCATTATAATTGCTATTAGTGCATCTGTGAAAAGGTCTGTGAGTAAAGTTCTCAGTTTGTACCTTTCTTCACAGAAAATACGGCAACAAGCCAACAGCTCTTATCCCTGCCTTCCCCAAACTCCCTGTCCTGTAATCAAATGTCTGAGAGGCAGATGTCATGGGACATTGGGATTTGTGTTCAAGATCTAGTAGAATAACATTTATCCTGGCAAAGAAGCAAGGATGAATGTATGGTAAAATAAATCAAGGCATATGATGCCATAATTGAATTTTGTCCATTTTGGTTTGCTGAATGACTAAAATGAAATGTTCTCAGGAATATGTAGAGAATTCAAAAGCATTGTTGATAGGTTGAGGGTGTCAAAATAATTATGTTCACAGCAGAGATATTCTGTTGACTTCTGGCAGAATTTAGGACATGGCACCTTTCAGGATCATCTTGATGTTTGCTTGCTCTGTTAGTTAGCATAAAGGTAAACATTTCAACATTCATTTTTGTGATGCATAAGTGTTATTTATCCCACAGAGTTTTTTTCTGAAATTTAATTGGTTATTGTATAAAAATCCGATTATTTTCTAACACAGTTTTTTTGTGAGTTGAATAATTCTGAAGTTTTAAAATGTTGTACACTACAATGAGAAGCAGATTTTCGGTCATACACAGTTAAATGAGTCTGTAAATCAGCGTACTTGCATTATAAGTTCATATTGAAGGTGACATGAGGAACACAATTTCCTTTACTTAGAGCTCAGTTGCCCTGTACTTCAAAGCCAGGTCTTGTTGCCCTTTGCAATACAGCAACCAGTATCTGGATTAATATGACATGCTATTGATCGTTGCAGAATTGCTCTCTTTAGGCTTTCACACTTGAAGCAGCAGCATAAAACATAAAATAATCATATCAAAAGGAACATTTAAAAATACCATGATATTGACTTCAGATAAGTGTGAAGGAGACCATTTTAAACTAGTTTAACTTTTAACTTTCAATTACAGGGTGAAATTGGTGAACCAGGTCAGAAAGGTAGTAAAGGCGATAAAGGAGAAAACGTGAGTAGCAAAATCCTTTGCCCATTACATCTTTATGAATAAAAAGTATTCATGCATGAAGTATGCAGGTAGCCTTGCTACATAAATGAGCAGAAAAAAGGCACACTCCTAAAATGTGTCTTCAAAATACTGTTGTTTTACTGCAGCATTAGAGGTTTGTACTTATAGAGCCAGGTACATATTTACTATTGCTTATATTCCTAGAGTTTAAATTTCATTAAAAAATAGAAAGGTAAGCTACACTTCTAAGCACCCTTCCTGTGTCATTGAAATCATTCTCATTTGAGCTGGGAGAAACCAAAAATTCACACACTTTTCACATTCACTTACTGTGTTAAATTAACTTCACTGACTAGATTGTGTGAACATATCCAGCTTCAGCTTCTTAGCCATAATGATGAAAACTATGAAGAGTCAGTAGAGGATTCTACTAATATAGTTTTAAAATTTTTAAATGATATCTAATTTTTAGAGAGCACAATTAAATAATGGCAACATTTCAGAAGAGTGAAGACCTCAGATAAAATGGGTTATACAAGTTTGCGTATATTATCATTAGGCCTATTGGAGAACCTAGGACTAATCAGGCTTCTACTGTTCTAATTTGACATGTTTCTGTCTTCAAAAATTAGTTCTAAAGTTCAAGCACTTTCTGTTTTGAATGAGGCTGGAAATACAAAATTAAGCTTTTTCCACTGTAAAATTTGAAACTAGAAAGAATAAAACTAGCATTCATTTATTTCTGTTTGTTTGTGGTTTCTTTCCTAAAGTTAAAAAAAAGGGTATGTTTTCACTTGTTTTCAATTTCAGGATAAACTAGTGCTTTGTTTGAATAATTTTTCTTAAGAAAAAAATTGAGACATAAGGGCAGAAAGATTCCCTTATTATATTTCAACAATATTCACAGGTAGCAAAAGTCAGAACTCAATGTAGGGGTATTAGTAGCTAAGCATATTTATCTTGAAAACACTGTGCTTTTTGCAATTAACAACTTGCAGAGCATTCTTAGGAGTACATTGCTTTTGAAAATTACACCAAGTTTACAGCTTAGATTTTATCAGATTATATTTTATAGGAGGCTACATACAAATTCAAGCAAATCACAGTTTTATGATCATTTCAAAGAGAAAATATGGGGATAAAGTGTGGGAAAAATGACAAGGGTTTTTGTTTGGTTTGGTCTTGTTTTGTGTTGGTTGGTTTTTTTTTGCTTGGATTGGTTTTGTCTTTTGTTTTTTGTTTGTTTGTTTTTGGGTTTTGTGGGTTTTTTGTTTTGGTTGTTTTGTTTTGGTTTGGTTTGGTTTTTTGTGTTTTGTTGTTGTTTTTAAAGATAAGCTTGTCCTTGTCAATTACTTATGTGAGAAAGACTTCTGCAGTTTCCAGTATAGAAAACACATACTTTTCACAATCTTATTTTTATAGATTAAATCACAAATGTTATAATCAATTATTTGTAATGCCGTGTCAACATGAGAAATATAATATACATGTGGATAAGAGAGCACTTCTATTATAGACCCCATTTTTCCAAGAAACATACATGTAAACAAGTTATAATTAAATTCTGCTTCATACTAAAATTATTCCTGCCTAATTTGAGCTGAATGTTTTGGTTAACTTTGTAAAATTAAGTCATCAAATTAAAATATTTTTTTAAGTCAGTTTTAAAACTATGGACTTGTTCCAATATAAGTGAAAATAATTTTTAATGTATTTGCTGTTGTAGTTGTAAACCAGCTGTGGGATATTAACAGACATATGCAGCTCCTCTTTGTCCCCCTAAAGAGGTTCAGAACAGTACAGGCCCTGCGTAGCTGGAAGAACCTGGTGTTTGAAGGAAAGGGAAGAGGAAGCACATGAAGCAGGTCACAGAATCGCTGAATCTCAGAATGGCTTGGCTTGGAAAAGAACTCAAAGATCAGCTAATTCCAGCCCCTGATTCAGTTCCACTTCTCACTTTGTGTGTGATCACATGCATATCCTGTTTTCCCCTTTGATGTGCCTCTTCATTAGAGAAGTTTCTGCATCATATAAATTCAGAAAAAAAAACCCTGTATTTTTGATTTCCCATCATTTTAGCATAGCTGGTTATGCTGAGCATTAAACTGTGACCACAGTTCCCATAGTGAGTACTAATGTATTTGGGCATGTTCCAGCAGACCTGCTTTACAAGTAGAGTGTCTGCAGTATTATGATTTGAGAATGTATCCTGTACTCTCTGTCTCAAGGTTTATGGCATTTGAGAATATTATACCGTTTTCTTGAAATACAAGATTCAGTGTTCAGGCCTACTTAGTTAAGTGAATACTGCCTTCAGTTGCAGTCATTCAACCCTGAAAATTCCAGAATGTGTTTATTTTACTTCTGCTTTCTTTTCAACATGCTGACAGAGGTATATTGGGGCAGGGAGGAGGGGCCTTGTTGCTCACATCTGAAAGGTTCTGATGAGAAAGTAAATACCCAGTTCTGAAATCACAGGACATAAATAGATATTCACAATACCCAACCACCCACAAAAGCTTTGGTGTGCTTTCAGAGCCTGATCACAGCAAGGATCCTGATCAAAGAACTGGTTCCTCTTTCCTGTTTAAGAAGAGCTGAAAACATCTTCAATTCCCAATTGAAACTAATAAGGATTTATGTTTGGGGTTTAAATATACTGTGCCAACAAAAAATACTGTTACCTATATCCTAGCTAGGGACTGCACAATTTTGTTGTTGATGTGTATCCTCTCTTGAACTTCAAAACCTCACAGCTGCCTTTATGAAGTGAAGACTTGCTCATGATTCTGTTCAGTCTCTCTCCATTTGCCCTCCAGAACCATGGAAAACAAGTTTGGCCTTGTATCCAAATAACTTCTTATTAATCAATTTCAACGTGCCTTCCAACAGTGCTTTATATCAAAATGTGTGCTTTAATGAGTTAAAAAATATGTAGGCCTCATTCCAGGCCCTATAAAATGAAGGAGCATGTCAAAGCATTCTGCAGAGTGTAGAAACAATCAATTTTTTAATTGATTTAATTTTTTAGGATTTTTTAAAAAGTCATCTGTATGACTGATTCCTAAATTATGTGCAATATAACTTTGAAAGTTATTATTTTGCAAGGACACTGAAAAAAATTAAGAAGTTTTTCTCAGAGACATTTTCTTTTTGCTATTCTGTTGAAAAGAGACTTAATATGAGAGAGAATGTGACTCCCAGTGCTCAGCAAGAACTTAGACTTTTTCATATATCCTGAAGGTCAAAATAAGCCTTGTGCTATGGCAAAAATAATTTGCAGTTCCATAAAAACTAATCCAAATAATAAGCACTCCAATTAAGGGTACATTTTTAGATGGTGCTTTAAAGGTTGAGCATTTTCTTATATAAGGAAGTTTTCATAGTTTTAGTTGCGAAAGAAATATTTTTCATTTTAATTCATGTTTGCATGTGAAACATTTAAAATGTGCTTCCAACAAATGCCAGTATTGTCTGCTATAGATGTGCAGATCTGAGTTTTTAAGAAATAAACAAATAATGATTATTTGTACTGAATGGAAAAGAGACTTGTGAATAATGCTGCATTCTCTATGGAGAAGTGTGGAAATGCTTAATAGACTGTGACCGTGCAAGTAGGGTTTTCTCTCATCTCTATATTTGCTTTTAATCTCATTCCAGATATCATAATCAGTAACTTGTCTCTTTGGATGTTCATTTGTTGCAGGGTCCTCCGGGTCCACCAGGTCTCCAGGGTCCTGTTGGTGCCCCGGGTATAGCTGTGAGTAGCTTATTCAGAGCAAACCCCAGCCTTGCATAACTCATCTCACACTTAGAAGTTTGTTCTTTGAACTGCATGCTTCTTACTCAGGAATGTATGTCAAATCACACTAACAGTTCTGTCACTGTCCACTTACATGCAGTTCTTTATTGTAAACAAACCTGCATGGGTATTTTTTATTGTATTGCAGATTTACAGCAGAGCAGTAATTTGACAGAATTACTAAAAATGAAACACTGTAAAGAGTAAATGGGCCCCATCGTTTCAGTGAACTGTTTTGTGGTTTGTATGACAGTTAAAAGAGAGTTTCTCATTTTTAAAATCCACCTGATACCAAGTGGATTGATTTTTATTTTTATTTAGAAGGCTTTGAATTCTTTTACCCTGAAGATTGGTAGAACTGTATGCTACTAATATTTACTAATACGTAGATATTCAACAGCTAGAATGTTTATGCAGATGTGAAAGAGAAGAGGAATTCAGGAAAAATGTTTTGTTAGAGATGCAGTATTAATCGACCTACATTAAACCAGGGCATGTGTTGGTATTCTGTTTGTATAACAGATGTCATCCCAATAAGATGGTGTACATGCATTTGTAAAGACATTTGGTATGATTCTGAGCCCTGTTGTAGTTGTTTTCCAGCCATTTTCATGGAGCTTTTTCTGCTGTTATTATCAGACCTGTGATATTTTTGCTTTTCATTGTTTCCAATCAGGGAGGTGATGGAGAGCCAGGCCCAAGAGGTCAGCAAGGGATGTTTGGGCAAAAAGGTGATGAAGGTCCTCGAGGCTTCCCTGGCCCTCCTGGCCCTATTGGCTTACAGGTAAATTCCATTATTATTTTACCCTCCACCATAAAAATCCTGTTTTTTTTTCTGTCAGAAGCTGAATGACTCATGTCCTCTATTAAATAAATTATAACATCAGTTAACAAGAACTGAAAGATCCCATAATCTTAGGGTTCATGGATACACAGCAGATTTCATAGTGCAGATTAGTAGGATGCTATGAAACTCCTGGCTGACATAGGCTTCAGAATTTCATTCAGTAATTTTTTCATTGACAAAGTCAAACAATTTCTGTTGTAACAAGAGCACATCTTTATACTGGAGATACACGTTTTAGAGAAAAGATTCAACCTGGAGGTGTATTTAACATGTCCTTTACAGTATTTTCATTTGCAGTATTTTCACAATACATTTTGGCAACATAGTGTGTTTCCCAGCGATACCATCACAGACACCCCATGTGTCCTGCAGGATTAGCAGAACTCCATAATGCTTGTATACTGTAGCCATCCCAGGCAAGTTCCTATAGTCTTGCATTTCTTGCTCTTAAAATTGATATTTTATGAGTCAAAAAAACACAAAGCAAGCATACAGTAAAATGTAGGATTCTCTTTGCTGCATCCAGACAATTACAGTTGAAAAAAATCTACTTTTTTCAAAAATTTAATTTGCTTAAATATAATGAGACAAAGAACAAGACATTTAGGACTTTTGATTCATTTCCATGTAATTAACATTAAAGCACAAGGCACTGACTATTTCTATTCCATGCATTTAAGCTGTGACATGAACCAAATTATGGCAACGGTGTTTGAATATATTCAACAGTCTGTCTCCTTTCTGTCAACCACGTGTGAACCAACTCATCTCTTTCACTAAGCTGAGCCCTAATTTGTACCTATAATTTTTAAATTTTTGATCTACTACATAATACAGTTCACAAGACTTACAAGGACATTTATAAAATATTGCAAACCTCCATGGGAGATAAACTGTCTATTACTGCACCAACAGATATATCTTTTGTAGGTTCATGTTGCCTTTGAAATGAAAAAAACTTTATTTTCAGAAATAATAACTCAGAAAAAAAATTCTAATTTTTATGAAGTTTTATACTATTTTAAAGAGAGTGAAATAAAATAGCATTTTTATTTTTGTCAGATTTAGGATATTATTTCAAATGATTCACATTTTAAGCTTAAAGAGTACTAAGCTACACAAATATATGTCTCAATCTAATTGACTCTTATGCAAATGAAACATTTCAAATGAGGAATTTTATTTCTCCGATTAAGTTTTGAATTTGAATATATTAGTCCATGAACCTAGATCCCAATTTTGCGAAATGTATTGAAGTACCAGTGATAATCAAGGATTTCTTTTATTCAGTAGAGCAATTCTTGTAGTTATAATGAACTCTTGGGGTGTAACAGCTTTTTCTGTCTTACATAATAAGATGTTCCATGGTAACCATAATCACACTTCACTTAAATTCTGCTGCTATTATTTATATTGGATAGTAAATAAAAATAATTTTTATTCATAAAAGTGAGCAATGTAATTTTAAATATTTATTACCTTAATTGTTAATTTCCTTGCTATTTATTTTTGATAGTAGTTTTAAAAATCAAGAAGCTTCTAACAGAAGGTCTTGAAAGTAAAGAAGATCTGAAAAACTCTGTGGACCTATATAGGTTATCTTCTAGTCAATTTATGGGAATTTGGCTTATAATTTGAAATATTAAATGGCAAACACTCAAAGCACCCCCAAAGCACTGTATTCAATAATGCTTGAAAGATTGGTTCAGAGAAATCAGTGGGATTTTTTCAGTGTTGAAATAGGAGTGCACCAAATGGCTTTGGAAAGTCTTTTCAAAGACAGAAATACAGGGTAAACACTTAATTGCCTTTGAAGTTTTATAAATACCTTCTCTGCAAGCAGTTGAATGAGTTATTTAGATTTATCATGACCACGAACCATTATGGATAAGGCACTCAACTTTTTAAGCTAGAAGCCTTTTTTTGTTCCTGGGGTAGAATTGAGTGGACTGTTGGCAACTGAAAGATGTAGCTTATTTGAGGTAGGATTATTCTCCCAAAGTTAGAAAGTAATAGTAACCCTGGCATTACTCCTCAGCTTGTACTGTAATCAAAATGTGTTACTGGAGATATTATCAGCTCTGGACTTCCATTTCCATCGAATATAGTCTGGTATTTTTAAAAATAATCAAGGATTATATAGAAAAACGACTGTGTCACCGCACGAGCTAAAGCTCTTTTTTTTTTTTTCCGTGCGGATTATCCAATACTAAGAAGATTTTCACAATAACCACTATGCACTGACAAATCAACCAAGTTTTTGCAGTAGTAGACAATAGAGATATACATAATTTTTAGAAAAAATGTATGTATGAATTTTCAAAGTCTTTCTACTGTTTAGATTGTGTCAAAATAGGAGGGCAGCTGAGGATGTATATAGTGTTGGTTAAGTTTATACTCCCTACTTTTTTATACAGCTTTGTACCAAAAAAAGGCAAATTTTGCTTTCCATCTGGTTAGCTGTAGTTCAGTAACATACTTTGAAAGTAGGAGAACACAGGAGGTGAAACTTGGAATCAGATGCTGTTATGTAAAGCAATATAATGGTATTTGCTCCAGATCCAGGGGGATCTGCTTTTTACAGAATACAAGCTTTGACCCTATATTTAGGAATGCCCACCTTAGTAGTGATAGTGCTTCTAGATAGACATAAATACTATCATCAGTTTCCTTCTCTTGGTACTAGACAAACTTGGACACTTTGCTTCTAAGGGTGTGTTTGTATAACTCAATGCCATGCCTCTCAGCAGGACTTATCACCTCCAGTGGACACCTTATTAAAGCAGTTTTACAACTTCCAGTACTCAGGTAGCTTAGACGTCTTTGCATATCACTTTACTGTGCTGCATTGATCGTGTTTTCTTTACATATATATGTATCATAGCATAAATCAAATTATCCAAACCCCCACCCAGGCTCTGAATAATGATGACACTGCTTTTAAAGTCACACACCCTAGCATTTCTCTCTGTGGCTTGTTTTGGGTTTTTTTCCCCAAAAAAATTTCTCATCTCCAAGTTTAAGCATCCTAAGGCTACATATCTGTAACATAAAAAAACCTTCTTTTCTTTTTCATTTTAATGCAAATATGTCTTTTTTTTTGTGGTCCACCACCCTGCCCCCCTCCCAAGTTCACAAGCTTCACATGTAGATCTAATTTATATTGCTTTATAACTCATTGTTCTAGGTACCCTACTAATAGTATTCTCCTCTGTGTGTTTTAGGGTCTTCCTGGCCCACCAGGTGAAAAAGGTGAAAATGGGGATGTGGGCCCGATGGTAAGACTTCTTCCCCACTGGTCACTCTGGAGGACATAAATATCCTCCGTATATTATTGTCTTTTCTCTATAGCTCACAATTTGATAAGTTAGTCCTGAATTTTGTGACTGTGAAATATTTTGTGTAATGTAAACTGTCTCTGGGATTTACTTTGTTTTCCCATGTCTATCTCCTCATCTTTAATATTGAGATTTATATAACTTAAGAAAATACTCTGAAAAAATGGCTAATAAAGCAGATGCTGTGTGTGTCTGAGACAGGAAAGTGGCAATCAGATTCAGGAAAGAACGAGAAAAAGTAGATACTACTGCACCAGAGAGTCTGGAGCTGCTTTTCTATAATTTAGGACATTGTGTGTTAGCTTCAGGTAATTGCAGGCCAGAAAATGGCAAAGACTATCTGGCTCTGTTTACTTACTCTGGGTGCTGCATTTTCCAAGTGTTTGTGCTGGTGACAGGATGCCTTCAGGGCTGTTCCTGACTGAAATGCATGCTCTCTACAGTGCACATTTGCCTCCAGCACCCCATGGATGTGTCATTATTGCCCATCTGTAGGCACCACGGCACAGTACTGTCACAGGGCTGTTACCAGACACAGGAGCTAGTCCAGGGCCTCTGCACAGTGGGGTGGGCATGCAGGTAGCCTGCAGAGAAAGGACAGTGCAGGAAACCAATCCTCAGGCATCCCAAGCATCAGATAATTTCCAGCTCAGGTACTGTGTGACATAGCCTGGATCCCCTATAACCTTGTAAACTCATCCAAGGGGCAGCAGTCTGGCCCTGCTGGTTCTGTAGCACTGCAAAGATTAAAGGGCCTCTACAGATTATGTTATTTTTCATTGGTCTTAAAATCCCTACTGAACTTATTCTTTATGACTGTAACTGTATTATATCAGTTCTATGATTCTGTGTTATCAAATTATCTCTTTGATACAGGGTCCACCTGGCCCTCCTGGTCCAAGAGGTCCCCAGGGTCCTAATGGAGCTGATGTAAGAATTACTTTTTTTTTTTTTCTCTTTGTAATTTGGTGATAAGCACTCTATTTCGGATAAATATATTTGGGATAACAAATATATTTTATCATTGTAGGGTCCTCAAGGCCCCCCAGGCTCAATAGGCTCTGTTGGAGGTGTTGGTGAAAAGGTAAGTATTGATAATAACTTCCTACAAAGAGTAAACATTGGAATTGGAATAGGAATATACATTTTGATTCTTCTGTGGAAATATACAGCTATATTACAGTTCCCAAGTATCCTTCATTGACCTAAAAGTTGTTAGTTGTGATCTAGCTATAGTCCTAATTGCTGACTCACCATGGCTGGTCTTTTTATTTCAAGTTTTACATTACAAAATTATTTAACAATCAGAGGAAAGAACTTTGGAGCAGAAAATGTAGTTTTCAGATGAAATAATAAAGCAAGGTTGTTTCCTTAACTACATATGCTTACAGTAACACTGTTGGCCTCAAATATTTTCCATTTTATACTGGTGTATCTTGGAACATGACATAGCCCTCTATCTGGAAGAATAAAAATATACACTATTATCTAATGTATCTTCACTCTGAAGTGAAACAGACCTTCAGCTTCAATATATGTCTGTTCCTCATACAGACAGATACAGTTCTAATAAAGACAAGGTTTGAGGATTATTTGTGTTAGTTGGAAACCTGACTTAAGACTGATATTATATGACATCCATTAATCAGAATTATTTTCAGTTCTCTATTCAGAAAATATCCTACCAGTATATGGAGAGAGTTTGTTTTTTTTAAATTTCATATCTTACCCAAAAAACATGCCAGATATATCTTCCTTTTTCTTAAAGATGATATATACATAGACAGCAGAAGGGCTTTTTTTTCCTGTGATTTATTTGATGCAACAGAGTAAACTATTACATAGTGCTGAGCAAGCAAAAATTTCAAAAGAGTCTCTTGAAATGCCTGTTTATGTTTATTTTATCAAGTTACATGACCTCATCCACACCACTCATGTAAGCCTAAAAGCTTTTGCTGTAATATTACAGATTTAATATGAAATTTTTCTTGCACTTTCGAATCAAAATGAAGACTCCCTGTGAAGCATAAGGTGGGGGAAACAGAAATATATTCTAGTTGACTTTATAAATAGCTTATTGAGAAACTATGTAAAGGTCTATTAAGTATTTAATTATTTGCCATGTGGTATCATATGTATTCATAGAAACACCAATGTCAATAAATCCTAGGAAAGACATCTCTAGGTATGTCACTATTGGTAGTTTTTCAGAAATCTGACCATGGCAATGAATTTTCAGAACATGAAGCAAGATTTCCCTTTTTCTTTCTGTCCCAGATAAATAAATGCACAGGTATCTTTTCCCTCATCATTAAATGTCTTTTTAATTTTTTTTTTTTTTAAATTAACCATTTATATTAATGCCATGTCAGAAGGATTCACCAATTTCTTACCAGGGTGACCAAACTATTCTTTTAATGGAATCTTCAGATACTTCCTGATTTTTTTTTTTCTACATACCTATCAAGTAAATCATTTACCAGTCCTCTCAGACATAGTGACGAGTATGCTAGAATAATGTAATATATAGCTTGATGGGAAAATACCCTACTTTGTGTCCCTTCTTTGCCTTTTCAGACCACAGGGTACTGAGCCCAAGCAGACATCATGTGTCAAGCTGACAGTGCTTCACTGCAGCTCTTCTTTCCTAGAAAGTGGCTCTGAGCATCAGCTCACCTCTTGGGGGCAGCATCATTCTTGTGTCTTCAGTCTTTTTTCCCCAAAATTGCACAGTGCATACAAAATGTGATGCCCCTCTTGCTGGACTGCGTTATTAACAAGGATATTCCCTCTAATGTCCAAGTTTGTGACATTGTTCGTCCAGCCTAATCTAAAAATTATCTTGGCCTTTATTAAGAGCTGCAGGACTTTATTTTTCTCTCTGGGAAGAGTACCAAAACTGTGACACAATGCAAGGGATAGTAGAAAAGAAAGTTACTGGAAAAAGAGAATCTGTAAGTCAGTGGAATACAGAAAATAATTGGCACTGTGGGAAGGAAAAATTGTCCTGTTACCACTGAGTGGTGCTCAGTACGCTGAGGGTACTGAGGAAAATGTTAATTGTAGGAACATCCAGGGTAGCACCCAGTTATGTTCACTGCTTTAAAAAAACCCATCTTATATAATATTGTGGCCCACTGAACTTAATAGGAATTTTCCCACTTGTTTCAGTCACCTGTTTAATTTTTACTGTTTCATGATAAAATTATATTGCAGACATTTTGTAAAAACATTGACTTATATTGAACTCCTTACTCCCTTGTTTCTTCCAGTGACTCATATATGTGATGTAGAATCCCTATTTGTGATGATCAGCCCATGAAATTTAATTCAAGAACATGAAATTCAGACTGTTTATCACTTGGCTGTCATTTTTTATTTCCCATATTCTCTGCATTCACAGAGAAGCTTCCAACTGTGTTATTTTGGAAGGTCTTACTTATTCTAATTACTTTCCTCCCTCATCCTCAAGTTTTAGTACATACCAGATTTTTTTCCTTGTTAGGATATCTTCCTTCTTAATTTCAGTTCCATTTAATGAATTTTTCAATCTTAGATATCATCAAGAGTTGTTTTGTCAGGAGGACCTCCCGCAGTGGGAGGACAGTTCACACTTTTAAACAAAACATGCATTTTCTTTTTTTCCTTTTCTTCCCACGCATATTTTCCCCTATGTTTTTCTTATTATGTCAGCGTGCTTTGGCCTCTGCACCCCTTTCAGGAAAGACATATCATACTACAGATAATTCAAAGCAGTTATTTTAGAGTGTAGAAAAACATTTTGGCATCATCTTTGTCACTGTTGCAGAGTGAAATAGGTTTGCTCACATTCATACTTGAATGGTTAGACCAGAAGATATTTTGTCATTAATACTGGGGTTTCAGAGAACCCTTATTTTCTGGCAAATTATAAACAATTTTTGCCACACATAGTGCCATGCATTTTTAACTAGCTTGTTGTTCTCCTCTGCTCTACACACAAGGGCCTAAATGTTCAAAGAGCTCAGCACTACAAATGTGCATGTAGCCTTGCATTATTAATGCCTGTAACCTCCACGGAATGGTCCAGAGGTCTTACACTCAACTAGAACCACTTAAATCCAGCTTCCACACAAAGAGTATTCTCTTTGTGGTGCTTTTAATTAAGAAAAAGTGTAAAACTAAAATGTGCCAACACATGCTTATCTCTAATTTGATACGGAAGGCCTAACATGCAGATACTCTAAATACCCAGGAAGTTGATTATGACTTCTCAAAACTGTGCTGTACATGTATTACATAACATAAGAATTTACAACAGAGAGGAAACAGAACAAGGGACCTTAACCTCATACTTCTCTTCCACAAAACCTAAGAAAATAAATTTGCCTTTCTAATTTAGACTGTGAAACTGCAGTGAGAACTGTGCCATTCTTCTGCCCTTCTTCCCTTCCACAGCATGTTATAAACTGTCAGAGGACAATGCAAAATGAATGTCTGCAGAACCTAAGCATTTTTTCTGTAGCCTCTCAGATTTCAGATCTGATTTACTGTATGTTAGAAAACCGCTATACTCATCTGTGTTCATATTCCTTCCTATTCTATTATTCTAAAATGCTTTTCAAAGTAGTCAACTATTAAGGAGTCCAACACAGTAAACAAGTGAAATCAACAGTTTATATGCTTAATCATTGATTTATAATACAGATAGAAGTGAGAGGACAAAATCAATTGAGTATTCTGGCTCTTAAGTTTAAAAACATGTCTGATAAGTTTTCACAGACCTCTGTATGTGTGCATATAATTTTTTCACACACATATGTGCAGACATTGCTCAGGTACTTAAGCAAGATGTGTCTGACAGTTTATGCTACCTGAATATCTGTCCTAAAAAATTACTTTCAATAACTTTACATGACTCGCTGGCTCTGATTTCTTCTCATCCTTCTCCATCTCTCCACCATGCTTGTAAACATGAGCCCTCCCAGAAAACACAGCAGAGCTTTAGAATTTCTCTCTCAATTAAATGTAGTTCTGCAGTCACTTTATACATAACAGTCACATATACATATCTACAGGAAAAAGTATCGTCTCCTAGAATCACAGTTTTTCTCTTCCCTTTTTTTCTCTGTTTTATGATAATAGCAATAAGGAGCAAAATTGTAACTGAATTCTTTTCATGACCCAGGCAGTTGGAAAATTGCCTCTCACTCTTACAAAATGAATCATTGCACCCCAGGATTTAACCAAAAGGTGGCAGCCTTCCATCCACTATGTCTCTGCTTTGTATGGACAATTCTCTAGAACTGCTCATAAGGAAAACAAAGAACTTCTAGACTACTTTGCCTAGCTTAATAGAAACCATTCTGCTTGCTGAATTCAAGGAAGTTTTGAGAATTAAACATGTCTGTGAAATGAACACTTTGTAGTTCAGGATGCCTGTCTTCGCTTGTTAAAATTGTGTCAGTGGAAGGCTTTGCCTAAGAAAGACCACAATAACTTTTGAAAGATCTAACCTGGTAACAAAAGAGTATTTCCAGATGTGAAATATATCTCTTATTAGATCATAAAATCTAATTCCCAAAAGAACATGAAATATTTCCTGTGAAGAAAGTGCATTATACTAAAAATGAAAAGACAAGGACCAACGATAGCTATAGATTGCACAGTTTTTAGTAGCTATAAATACGCACTCTGTAAATATATACCAGCTACCGCCCTCTCCATCAAAACATTGTTTAAATCCCTTAACAGCTATCTAAACCAAATGCAGCATTTTATAGAATCTGATATTTGGAATATAAAAATCACTGTCAGATAAAACAAGGACTACTTACAAGGACACTTACATTGTTTTGTAGAATAATGATATAGAAATATTAATGTGAGATGAAACTTTAACTGGTCTCATCTTTCAGAGATGCCCTTTAGGGGGAACATCTTGACATTTTCTAGCCCTTCCAATTTCTCTGTCTTCCACACTGCTGCTGGCTGGGGAGCTACTGTGCAGAGAACTGCCCACACCTGGCAATTTCCACATGCACCCTGAGATCCCCCAGTGCCCCCAAGGATAGGTAAATATATCAAAAAAACCCTCATTGTTACATGAAATCATAAAGTTACAATGAGTTTCTCAATGGGAAGAGTAGCAATTGTATTATAAAATGTGGATCATCATAAATTACAATATCATTTGGCAGAAGAAGAACTTGCTCTCTGAGCAGCTTACAAGGGGCTTACACTGGCACGAGTGCTCGTCAGGAAAGGCTTGGCACAATTAGTGCTCTTATGTTACACCTTTAGTTAGTCCTGCAATGGGGGCATGTGTTGAAATGGTCTGTGTGGTGGACTCTGTTAGATATAACGTGTCACTAACCTCAGTAACACCAATATTTTTGCTATCTCCAGACTTCATTCTCTGTGGTCACAAATCTCCTTTGATTGAGATTGATGGACAAACCCCCAGTGCTAATGATGCTGCAGATTCAGTAAACCCTGTGCAGAGAATAAGGCAATGAAGATGATGAATTTTCCTAGAAAACATACTTAATGCTTATTGACCTAAAGTATCCACTGGGTTTTGGTTTGGATTTGATGTTGTTTGGGGTNTTTTGTTTGTTTGCTTTTTTTAAATAGTGAATGCTCTATCATGGAAGCAAATGAATTTAAGTACTAAAGGGATCATTAATTTTTAAGATTACTACAAGTTTAAATCTATCTAATAAAACATACCATAGATTCTAAAGGCGCATTCACCTTTCACAAGTGTCCTTTCTAAAGGGCATTTTAATATTGCTTCTAAAATTTTGGTTGTCTGTTAATTATCCTAGTCTGTAATTCAGTTGTGTGCTCAACTCTTTTTTAATTAATCTAGAGTAATATTTACATTGGGCCAAATTCTGGTCCCAGTGAGGTCATCATGCTGCTATTAGCTTCTCTGAAAAGAAGTTCAGTATCTACACCAGCTGTTTAAAATTTGTATTTTATGATTTATAGCTTTATATTGCCCACATGGAAATGACACACATGCATGATGTATTAATTGAATTGTCATAGAATGAAGAGGGGCGTGTAGATAACACAGATTATGAGGGATACACAAATTTATTCCAAATCTGTGAGTTCAGTAGAGGAGATTTGGTAAAATGCATTTTCAACACTAAACTGTTCTTGTCCATAGGCTTAATTATTGGCTAGGTTCATTTAATTTTGGAAAAGAATATATATGGGGGAAAATCCTCCCATTGGAATTTAGACTGAGAAATTCTTTGGCACAAGAAGATATAGTTCTTACCTCAATACTCCATGACAATCACAAAGCATATTCTGTTATCCTTTCTTAGATTTGTGTGTCTGTGATGCTAATAATTAAATACGATAGGAATAGTTTTCTAAAAAAAGCTTATTTATCGGACCACTGAGCTAGAAAATAATCAGTCATAACTAAACTTTGAAATGAACAATTGAAAAGACAGCCTTTGAGCTGATACTCTATATTAGCTCAAAACAGACTGAATTATCTTAAACGTTCACTTAATAGTGCATAATCTTTGACTTGCACAGACTTTCTTCATATAACACTATTCTTCATATGGTGTTATGCTCAAAGCCATCTGCTTTACTAAATAATTTCCATATGTATACATAGCATTCACTTCCATAGCCTGTGGAGAAAGTTTTACTAACTGCTATGCTATTGTTTATGTTTCTCTTTATATAATTTCTTTATTCTAACAGTAGCTCTAACAATAATCACTCCATTGACATTCATTTCCAATTAGTTTTCTCTTATTTGTAGAAACTTGCTTCCAGGAAAAATTTATCTTCTAGAAAACAAAATTATTCTAAAGAACAAAAATATACAGTCAATATACTTATTTGGCTTTTCTATGACTAGAAAGAAAGATGACAAACAGGAAATTTGCAGTGTGTGGGATAATAAAGGGGAAGATCTTCAAAAGCCCAAAGGGCAGGTTAGTCTCCCTGGCCCAGAAAAATATTAATTTGATATCGCTCAAATTTCAGACTCCAGTACTGCAAAACCATATATGTAACTCAAGACCCTTTAGGCAGATCAAATAAAAACCAGTTCTTGTAAGCTGTTTACATGAATAAGCATGAGAAGAATATGTAGTAACAGAATTCATAGAAATATTCTCCCTAATGACTCATAAGTGTATCCTCACACATTTTTAGGGTGAACCTGGAGAAGCTGGTAACCCTGGGCCTCCTGGAGAATCTGGAACATCTGTGAGTATTTTATTCTTGTATCATCAACCTTTATTATGGTGAACTAAGGTATCTGGTAGTGCTTACTTTAGAAAGCATTTAATCAGATCACTGTGTATGATTTCTTTGAATTTTCAGTGAAGAACTTAGACCTTTTAAAGCAATTTATTTCCATATAATCATAGACATATCTTATACTAGCAGCTAAAGGGTGAAGCTTAGGTGTTCCTAAAAGAGTACCTAGTTTGTCTTCCAAAAGTATTAACTTTGGCTTCTGTGTTTTTCTCTCTAAAAACAGTTAATTGGTGCAAACTGGGTACAGAAATTGGCACTTGATCTGAGATTTGCGGGTTTTCCAATCTAAGGCTGAGGTCCTAATTTCCCATTCATGTACCAGTATTTATGGAAGAGTAACATTCCCCTGGTCTGAGAAACAGTTTTGCCATTGTGATCCTTTTTTCAAAGCCATTCAATTTCCAGATGACATTTTTGTGTTCATTTGTTTTCTACAGGGTCCAAAAGGTGAAAGGGGAGAAAAAGGTGAAGCTGGTCCACCTGGAGCAGCTGGACCACCAGGTGCTAAAGGACCTCCAGGTGATGATGGGCCTAAGGGTAACCCAGTAAGTGAGTTTAATCATTTTAACACAAAACACTTGTGAAGCATTACTGAAGTTGTGCTACGTACAGAACCATATGCCATTTTCTACATTTGCACTAAATGTTTTATGAAATATTTGTGATGAGTGCTACCTGCTTGTCAGTGGATGGCACTTTCCTTGTTTTTTGTGATTTATCTAGGGCCCAGTTGGTTTTCCTGGAGATCCTGGTCCCCCTGGGGAACCTGGTCCAGCTGTAAGTATACCTTAAAAATAGTTTTAGGTCTGCACTAAATTGTTGTGGATCCTGACTCACTCTTGTCTGGAGATGAGTTCTTGCCTGTAAAATCTATTGCTTTTCTGTTCATATATTTCCTAAGGTTTAAAATGTTTAAAAAACTTTAAAAAGTTTTGAAGACTAGTTTCCTCGAGAAAATACTTTGTAGAAAAATAGTGTTCTTAAATTAATAGTGCCTTAAATCAGCTGAATTTTTAATTTTGTTTATTTTCCTGTTAATTCTATAGGGTCAGGATGGTGTTGGTGGAGAGAAGGGTGAAGATGGTGATCCTGGTCAACCTGTGAGTTGTTTCTGTCATTTTATGTCACCTGCATGTTCTCTCCAATACTAAAAAGTATCTTTTGCGAAATCAGTGGTTTATATACATTTACACTCTTAAAAAGATTTTCAAATTGGATGTTTTTTCTGTTATCCTGAAAAATAACTATTTCTTTGTAGAGATAAAAGTGCCTATTTTATTGTAACTCAACTGGGCAGGACCTCAAATTTTTTAGAAGTAGGAATAAATGATGTGTTAAGAATTTGTGCTGGAGCTGCTGAGGAACACTAAAAATAGAACAACTCTGAGCAGAAGAAAGTAATTCTGCAGCCAAATAATGTTCATTAGCTGTCCTGATGAAATTAAGCAAAGATCTTAGGCAGTATCTAGCAATACAAATATTAAGCCTCAAAGTTCTATTTCTGTAGATTCCTATATAGTTTTTTATTATTGAAAAGAGATAGGATTTCCAGTCTGGAAAGTCTCTCTCTATCTCTAGAAGTTCTGAGTATCAGGAAATTACTCCATACAGTACAGTTTGTAGATAAAAAATGCTTGTGCATTGAACATCCAGTTGGGTGATGGGGGGTTATTGAGCTGGGGTTATCTGCAAACTTCAGGAAGTTAGTATCTTTGTGTCTTACTTAACAGTAACATTTTTCAAGAGAAATCCACCCATGGCTAACTCGGAGATGTTAGTGAAAAAATTTAGCAAAATTAACACTTTCAGCAGCTCAGAAAGCAAGAAACTTACTCGTGGAGCTGGGTTGTTGGCTCACACCGGGTATTATTTCTCTGCAGCCACTTTCTGTTTTGCAATGTTTTGTTGCAAACAGGAAGAGGGAAAAAAAAGAATGATTGGATTGTTTTTTTTAAAGTAGCAAAGATGTTACAAATGTTAAAAGACCACCCCAAGAAAGGGTTTGTTAAATACTTCTGTTTGTTTATGGTACTCAGTTTCTGTGCACTAAAAGGGGCTAACATATGGCAGATGTCTGTTGTGTTTAATAAAGATCACAACTTCATCCTTTGTTAGCACTGAGCTTATAATTTTCTGTGCCAGGGTCCACCAGGTCCTTCAGGTGAAGCTGGTCCACCTGGTCCACCTGGAAAAAGAGTAAGTAATATCTCATGTTCTCTTGTTCATGTGTCTTTCTGACATACGTCCTAAAGAATTGCAACTAATTGTTCTCCATGTTGTTATATGTGACACACATATAATGTTTTATATTTCTTCTAAGTAATGTAATGGGAGAAAGAAAAAATAGAAAAAGCAGGAAAGCTCTTTACATGGCTTACATGGAACATGGAAGCAAAAATGCACAGAGTAGAATGTATTTCTTACTTATAAAGGATCTTTTTCCTTTCACCTAAGTGAATTCAGTCTGCTGAATTAGTCTACTCACAGCAGTGAGTGATTATGGCAGTAATACAAAACATCATCTTTAGGCACATGACTGCTATGAGAGAGCAGGAAGAATGTGTCTGTTTTGGAGTCTTTAGCCTCTGAAATTAAAGAATTTCAATGCAGCTTTTGTGCAAAACTATGTCATACCCTCTGCGTACAAAATTAACAAGCAGACGTTTCTGTAACTTGCGAAGCTATTCTATTATTTCTAAAGTCTCTGAAGCTTCACAGGCTTTACAAATACAGCTAATCAAAACCAGTAAATAATGTTATGCTTACAGAACTGTAATAGATGCATCAAACTTTAGATCTGCTTCAGAGAGCAATTAGATGTGGGTTTTACTCTTTAAAAAATAGGAGACGTGTCATTAAAAGTAAGCTGAGAGTTACTTAATAAAATAGGTTAAATCACTCTATTTGTTGGGCTTGAGTGAGCTGACATGCCTAATTAGTTTTAGCTTTTTTACACAATAATCTCTTTGCTCCACCAACTTGCAAAGTATTTATAATACTGTAAATGATTATGGCACCATTAGCAACCTTATCACTAGAACTGAAATATGGCTTGATTGAATATTAGCACTTAATATGTTTGTTTGACATCAAATTAGACTTTCCTGCTTTATTATACAGAAAGGCAGTCCCTCATTCCTAACACATGGGCTATATTTTATCTGGTTGTACCTAGACACAAAAAACCACTTTAGAAACACAAATTCAATGTTACCTGTGGTTTGACACATTTCCAATTTAGGGAAAATGTACGATTAAATATTACCAAGTAATCTCATTCTTGAATTCTGAAGAGAACATTTTGTAGAATCAGATCCTACATTACTGGAGTGCTGGAATGTTTTAAGCTTGTAGAGGATCGGTATTATATTGATACTACACCAGAAAAAAATGGTGAACAGACTGAAAGCTTCATACCTTGCTGAAAAAATGAACAGGAAAAATGCTTTTCAGTAGCTTTCATCAATTGTATGAAAGAATTAATTTCAGTAAAAAGCCCTGAGAAGTGTCCTTTCATTTGGATTAAGAAGGAGATACCATTTCAGTACTAGTATTGCTGTCTGTGAAGGTGCAACTCTGGCTATACTACTAGAAAGCAACATTCCACGCTATTTCATTTTTTTGTCTCTGAAACAAGAACCTTGCAAAGCTCAGAATTCATGCTTAAGTCTCTTGAAATCCTCAACTGTAGAGTCTCCTTATTTATTTTGTTGCTCATTTTTATTTCCCCTCTTCCATTCTATTTTAGAACTGAAACTGTACTCAGTTTTACTGCCTGGTCTTCTGAAATTATGTTTATTACTACGGGTCAGAGTTTTGAGCAATCTCTCTTTGGTATTGCCAATTACTAAGAGGTTTCTCTGGGAAGCAAATTCTAGCGAAAGACATAGACATAAATAGTTTTTCCATTGTATCTAAGAGACTTCAGCTACAGATACATACTTAGAGTGACATTCAATTATCAAGTGAAGGCCAAGAATAAACTATTTTGCCTGATTATTGATGGATAACAGTAATAGTAACCCCCTCACACTAGTCACTGGTGAGTTAAGCAAATACCAAAACTGTTTTACTGTGGTGCTTTGAAGGTTTTCACAAGTACCTGGCAGTCTGAGCAAGGCTCTCCTAGACAAGCAGTATGGTGAATTTCTTCTATGAAATACTACCCACCGAGTTCACATCAGAACAATAAGCCTGCTCCAGATTCTTTCTTTGAAGAATTAAAATTGACTATCATGCTAATGACCATTTAGCTCAGTTCTAAATCAAATTAAAGGTTAAATCTATGGATGAAAACAAAGTGGATAGATCATTAGAGCATCCTCAAAATTTGTACCCTAATTAATATATTACTTTTCAGACATAACACTTGCTCTTCTAAAACTGTTTCCACCACTGATTTTCAGAAAAAGTCCTAATACCACAGATACACTCAGCTTTATAAGGGAGAGACCAGTGCATCCCTAAAACAAAGTCCTGTATTCAGGTGAATTAAATAGAAATATAGGCCAAAAACACAATCTCCAAAGGGCGAACTTTGTGACATGTGTGCATGTACCAGATCAGATAAATGCATGCTCAGAAGGGTTTATATGTCTATGTAACTAAGGTGCAAGTAATCGTAAGAATTGTGCCTGCTTATCTAGAAATGCAGATATAAAGACCGAACACTCTACAATTATGTTGTTACTTTTATTTTCTGAAATTTAATTCCTTGTTCTTACTTTTGGGACTTCTTGCCCTACAGTACTGGGTAACATCTCTGGTTTGAAGTAATTGATTTCTAGCTGATAAATGTTAAAAACAGCATAAGGAAAAGACCCCCTCACACATTTGTCCTTAACATATGCAATCCACAAAAGTCACCACAGACAGTAGTCCTTGCTTATGTTCCTTTCAGCCTTTCAGTGTGCTGGAGTCTTGAGCTGTGTCATCTGCTGCTTTCTTTATTAGAGACAATTAGATGTTTAGGTCATATACACAAAAAGCTCCATATATCAATCTAAATATATTAGAATTTAAAGTGCGAGACTAAGATACATTTTTGTTCTCAAATGGAGGGCATAGTGGCCCCTTTTCTTAAAAGAAGAGACATCAATACTGAAGCAGAGCCAGTCTCTAAATTTTGAGAAGAAAAGTTTATTTGTTTCATTGTCTTTATATACAATGTTGAATAACTTAGGAAAAAATAAAGTGTTTCAGTGAAGGAGAATTTTTTTCCATTTGGCTACAGCATCATACTGCCTCAGCAGGGTGCACTCCCCACTTAAAAATTAAACTGATTTTCACTCTTGATTGCAAATGCACAGAACACCTAACAATATGCCAGGTTCTTATTTCAACAGGCTCAGGAAATGTGGTAATGATTTTCTGTATTGAAAATCATGGTTTAAGTCAGATGACAGACAACTATAAACAACAATTTAAATTATTTTAATGAATTATGAAAGTGCAGACAAAAATGTTCAGTAGGTTCACATAGCAAAAATTGACAACATTTGTTTCTGCACTACTGTTTTTG
The DNA here is from genome assembly GCA_013399695.1 of Formicarius rufipectus. Lineage (NCBI taxonomy): Eukaryota > Metazoa > Chordata > Aves > Passeriformes > Formicariidae > Formicarius > Formicarius rufipectus. Next base: position 182,352 of record VXAU01005024.1, on the reverse strand, counting down.
CATTCTTGACTCTGCATAAAATGTATCAGGCAATATGTCCAAAATCACAGTGCACTGATAATAAAAATCACCATGGTAGCTGGGGTGATGAGGGTGGGCAGCTGTGCATCAGTGTAAAGGTACTGTTATCAAAATATTTTTCGTCAGTTAAAATTTACTAGACAGTCCATCAACTCCAGTGCAGGAAGGTAAGATAAATAATAATTAGTCTCTCTCTCTTTAGAAAGAAAGCCCCATCCGTGCCAGGCCAGCAATCCCAGCCTGTTAGAAGGAGCAGTTCCCTCAGCAGCTTTGCACTTGGAACTGTGCTGGCACTTTGACAAAGAGCGCCCCCTTTGTTTAGCACTCTGATCAGTCATTGTATTTATAATTTAGCAATTGCAGTGGTTTTAGGCTGGCTAATTAATTCATGCTCCAGCTGCATTTCTAGATTATGCAGAGACCATATTTCTCAAATACAAACTGCCACACTCAACCCTTTTCAGTTTCTTAGGCAGGGTAGATTATAATCCATATGGGAACTTCAGCACAAGGAATTTTCAACCAGTAAAGACAATGGACATGTAAATTGTATCATGTAAGAAAACAAAGTAATGTTTCTAAAATGCTTCTGAGTTAATTTAGGTATCTGTTGATTCTTTCTGTTATCACTCAAACTGTGATCCACCAAACAAATGACAACCTACACAAAGGGTATATCAGACATTATTATTTTTTATTGAAACAGCAGTGATTTAAATTATTCTTCCTGTTTTGAAGAGTCAGCATTTGGACTACACTGCCCAGGGTTTTTTAGCTTCTTAGTTTGAAGAGATAAAACTAAATCCTTTACTACTTACAGCTCTTGAAAATGCCAAAGAGAAAAACCTGTTGATACCCACAACAAATGGTCAAAGTCCACTGTGGGTAATTCAGTTCATTTTGTATTACCTTTGATATAAAGCCTGAACTGTCTCTGTTGACCAAAACGTTCACATAGTGCTGCAGATGTTCAGTTCCGCCCTGAAGAAAGCTTAATTTTGAAACCAAATGAATAATCTTAATATACTTGTATGTAAATATTTACAAAATGAATATAAATTTCCAGGAATTAAAACTGGTGGAGTTAATCAAGGTATGTGACAGTAGTGGACAGTGAAATATATTAGGCTATGAAAAGTTCGGACTTAATTCATCTCTAGTATAAAAAATTGCTGTTAGGTTAAATGCTGGTCTAAATCACTGAGCTCACAAAGCATACAGGTAGATGCTTGACTGGAAGTACAGATTTTATCTGTAAAATTTAGAATATTCTTGTGCTTTACTTTTAGAGGGCCTGCACTGGTTTTCTGTATATTGTTACAAAGTAAAAGGCAGTAAATAAATGTTTGTGAAATTTTTTTCTTGTTGCTGGTCCTTAAAAGTTTTTGGGTTTTGTTTTTGTTTTTTAAATTTCTACATAACAAACTGCTTGTTGCATTAATGAATAGATGAGTCTTAGGAAGTTTTATGGATTCATAGAATCACAGCATTTGATCATGGTCACTTTTGTTAAGCTGCTCATTGGTTGGCAAGAAATAGCTACTTGTAATAAAGACATTTCCCAGGCTAAAAATTAACCTTGTAGGATAACAGTTGGTCCATTATCTCAAGTGCATCTTTTCTAAACTAACTATATATGAGAGAACCGTTTTCAGAAGAGTACATTAGATTCTAGACACTGCTTCTGTTCATGACTGAAGCTATGAATATTAATTACCTGACCTAAAAATCAGCCCCTGATGTTTGGGAGGAGAAAAAGGTCTTTTTATTTTTCACTTTCATATTTAGTGGATAATACGTCAATTTTTGGCTGTCCAAGTATAATTAGGCTGTTTACTGAGCCCATCCCTAACTTAGAAAAATGAAGAAGTACTTGTCATTCTGTGCACTGTAGAATGACAGGTCCTTTTGGAATTAGTGGATAGATGGAAGTCAATGCAAAGCAAGTTTAAAACTTACTGTGTGTAAAAATTAGTACTGTTCCTTTCCATTTATATGCTGTTTTAATTCTTTTTCCAAGCTATTTCTTTGGTTTGAACTTCACTCCCTAACACATCTAACATGATGAATATTCTTTCAGATATTCTAGAAACCCAAAAAATTTTATAAGGGAAAAAGCTGATATGACAGATTGGTATTTTTATCCTGTGAATAAAATTCAAGAAAGAAATTTAATGTTATTTTGTAAGCATTTACTACTTATGAATACAGTGGAAATTTCACTTTCAGACTTTTTTCACTGGTTATATTTGAAAAAACTGAGATGATGAGTTCAGTGTCCATGTTTTACAGGGACCTCCTGGAGCAACTGGTGCTGAAGGCAGACAGGGTGAAAAAGGTGCAAAGGTAATCAGTGAAGATTTTTTTTTTTTTATAAGTATGGAAATATGAAGTATGTATAAATTAAAATTAAGTTGCTCGTGGTGCACTGAGTCTGCAGCTCATCAAAGTATACTGTAAAATCCAAATGAAGACCCAGAATCAGTAGCAATACATGATGGAGTGTCACCAGTTCTGGTCCAGTGTAACTCAGCCCTGTGTGTAAAGCAAGATGGATGTGCTTTGCAGGCACCACATCTTTGTATGAGGCCAGCAACATCTTGCTCAGGGAGTCATCCTGTGCAGAACACTGCTTTGGCTTTTAAAGAGCACAGGAGATTCTGCTCTCGCTTTGCATCTTGTATATCCCTGCAGCACCAAGCTGTGTCTCCCTCTCCAACCTGTTATGTTCTTTTTAGGGTGAACCTGGTGCAGAAGGGGCTCCTGGAAAAACAGGTCCAGTTGGTCCACAGGGGCCTGCTGGAAAACCTGGCCCAGAGGGTCTCCGGGGCATTCCTGGCCCAGTGGTAAGTAAGGGGAACACATAATAATATTTTAAAAGTCACATTTCTTCTGTAGACTCTGGTGAAGCAAACTTTTTGTTTTCTCTAGGGAGAACAAGGTCTACCTGGAGCACCAGGTCAGGATGGCCCTCCTGGACCTCTGGTAAGTACCCTTCTTTTCAGGGCCAAACCAGAAAAAAACACTATACTATTAAAATTTATCATCGTGTCTGTGCGTTTACAGAAAAATGAGAAGTCAGTTCTTAGCACAACGTTGGTACTATTCTGTGCTGGTAAAATCTAATACACCAACTGCCTTCAAATTTTATTGCTCTACTTTAGTAGGCAACTGTGCTGAATGCTGCTGAGTTAGACCAAGTAAAAAGCAGAATAAGGCAATGTTAAACAAAATCCATGAAATCCTCTGAGTGGAATTAGAAGTCAATTTCAGAACATACATTTTTGTGGCCCACACCAGAAAATTTTTTCCCAGTGAACAGTGATCTGGTACGTAGATGTATGCATTGATAACTTCTGTTATCAATGTTAGAATTATAATATATAATATTATGACATAATTATAGATGATATTACAATGACACCTATATTTAATTTCATTTTTCTCTGTCCTTTAGAAAACCATAATGAGCAAATGTATGAAGCTTTACATTATAGATCTTTGTTGCCCTTTAACATTCTAATTTTGTCTAAATTCTCACGGATAACATATTGTTTATAAGTCAGAGGTTGGAAACAACGAATGAGAAGGTGAAAGGAAAAGAATTCCCAGTGCATGTTCTCTCCAAAGAGTTTATGATGGGTTCACCACCATACTTTTTTTAATTATGTGGGAAGGTTACAGATAAAATGCATGGAGTGTGAGTCAGGGAACTGAAAACTGATCTCCTCACTTACAATTCTGTGCTGAAATCTAAAAGCCTATGAACACTTTTTCAGCAATAACAAGCATCTCCTTTTCCCACGTCAGTCACTAGAAGCCCCCAAATACATCAGCACAAGATCTCTCTCTTAGTATTTGTGAGCTTAAATATTCAATTCAAATCTGAAGCTGATTATATTAATGAACTATATACTCCCAAATTCACAGACTCCCTGTCAGCTCAGCAAGAACTTTTTTCCAATGCATTGCGGCAACTTAATTCTGGATTTTAAGGAAGTAGAGTTTACATGTAAAAGTTGCTGAGGTTAGGTCTCCCTCCTTCCCTTCCCATCCTCTGCAGCAGATTGCTATCAGGAGAATATGAAAGCTGATTTGCAGTAGAGCACAACACACTGCAGGTGAAAAGTCTAATTCTGTATTCCAAAAGCTTTAAAATTTCACATTTCTTTCATGAATTATGGATTTTCCTAGGCTTTTGCATCTAATGATATCCTGAAGTGGAGATGGAAAGCATATGCACTGAATAATATTTTGTACATGAAGTGTTATGGCACTTTTGGATCTGTGCCAGGTTGAAAAGGTCACTTACTACTGCCATCCATATCAAAATTTCACAGATGTCCACTGGCACCAGGAGACTTGTAGTGAGGAGAGACTGACTTAGCATCTCTCCACTTAATATATGCATGTTCAGTGTGAGATTAATAGCCTCTGAGAAATTATTGTTTCTTGCATACTCACTGCTTGGTCTGAATTTTTCACCTCATTTTGTACCAATTACACAAAACCAGTACCTCCATTCTTAGGAACATCTGAAGATTTCTCAAATTAAGAATTTAGTTAGCCCTCCACTTCACAGATTTCTAATCATACAACCCTTTCTAGATTTCCAAGTATAAAGAAATTTAAATAACACAGTAGCATCTTTATGCCTTTTTAAACATACATTTCAACTTTATTTTGGGCTCTTAATCACATACCATTAACCACTGTACTTTGATTGCATAAGTATGTAACTGTTACAAAGTACGTAAATACACTTTGACTTGCACTGCCTTTAATAACATTTCAAGAAAACATGACCTGCGCAGTATGTTAAAACTTACTTTAACATTATTTCCCTTGATTTATTCAGGGTCCACCTGGCTTGCCTGGATTGAAAGGAGACCCAGGTTCCAAAGGAGAGAAGGTATGCTTGATCACTGTTTGTGCCTTGGCACTGGGAAGGAAAAAATTACTGCCTCTGTGGTAATCTATGGACCACATGATCTGTCCTTAATAATGAAAATACCAAACATACTGTTGTAAAGAGAACTGTAAGTTTTACAAGAACAAAGTAAGTAGAAATAACAAGGATTGGAGATTTTTATTTTAAAGCAACAAAATATAAATATTTAAGAGCTATAATACTTTCTTTTGAACTAATGGATTGAGATATCTGGGACAGCATTTTCTAATGGAGTTCCAACATTTTATTGATTGCTTGTGTATCACAGTAAAACTGTAGAGAAAGGGATGAATATGGTTGTACTTTGTGACCTTCAGGTTTCGTTTATGTGGTCAGATCAGCTGTTTATACAGCTACATCACACGTGGAACAAATATGCAACTCTATGATACATTTATAACATCTAAATATGGAAAGTGTTATGAAATTAATACTGACAGGTATTGTTAGTTCTGTATCAGTTTCAGTGAGGACTGTCTTGCACTATCTTTCACTGAATAAGTAGTCACAACTTGCAAATAATCTTAAAGTTTAAAAGGCCATCTAAGGACAACAAATATGCTTTTAGAATAATTTGTCTTCAGGTTGATTGTTGACAAGCAACAGTGGTAACATGTGAAATGTCTAATTTATGTGTTTGCAAAGCACATTTGTTTTAATGTATATTGAGTTTTAACTATATTTTCTTCAATCTTGTTTAGGGACATCCTGGTTTGATTGGCCTGATTGGACCTCCAGGAGAACAGGGTGAAAAGGGTGATAGGGGTCTTCCTGGCCCACAGGGATCTCCTGGAGCCAAGGGTGATGCAGTGAGTACAACATATTAGTCTTTCCATTGAAGTTCCATGCAAGCAAGGAGCACCTATTTCAGGCTTTCTTTTGAAAGAAAAAGTATATGTTTAAATGTTTAAAAGTTTAAATGTTTAAAAGTATAAATGTTATAAACATTTAACACCCAGAGTCTCATACTGGAGGCTAAAATTCTTAGGCTAAAATTCTTACAAACATGGTGATTCAACAGTTTAAAATGAGATTGTAAAATGTTTTGAGAAAATGAAGGAAACACATATTAAAATACACACATAACACAAGTTAGGGAAAAGATAAAACTAGCAGCACCGGTCTCATGTTTATTAACTGGATTACTCAAAGTAGCTTCCTTTCTCCTGGCTCTCAAGCCATGTTTTTAAGACACTATGTAAAAAGTGAGGTTTCCAGGCCAGTCTGAAGAGGAACACAGTTGTGACTATGCAGACTGAAGCGTAAGAACAACTACAAGCAACTCACATTGTCACACAGTATTTTAAACTTGCAAACTATTTTGACTCCTAGGAAATGGCCTACATCAAAACTCAGAGCTGGCCATTTAGTGAGACTACCTTTTTCACAGATATGCATTTTTAATCCAGTCTGGTATGTAGAATGCTTTAGTTCTGTGCTTATTCTCTTATTCATTTCTAGGGAATTTCTGGTCCTGCTGGTCCACTTGGACCCCCTGGTCCTCCTGGTTTACCTGTAAGTAATTTCACGCAGTCCTCCTGTTCAAAACACTCCCATGTTGTGTGCAATACACTCCAACTGGACTTATATATCTTGTCCACAGGGTCCCCAGGGTCCAAAGGGTTCCAAAGGATCCAGTGTGAGTAATTCTCCTCTATGTTTTTTGTTATTTTACTTAGGTTTGTGTGTGTTATTTTTATACCCTGTGTAGCATGGCCAACACTGCATTTCCTTCATTGCTTTACAGGGTCCTGCTGGTCAAAAGGGTGACAGTGGGCTGCCTGGTCCACCTGGTCCTCCAGTAAGTAAGAATTCTTATCTTGGCATTACACAGACACGATGATCCTGTTTAGACGTGGGTGAAAAACAGCATCTGTGAACTAAAATATTAATGATTGTTTGAAAATTCATTATTTAGGAAACACAGATCCTCATACACAGAAATACATGTCTATACTAAAAAAACCATTACAAATTTGAAACAAACAAACCCCTCCCCTGAAAAAGAAACACCCAAAAAAACCCTCCTATAAACACCCTACAAAAAATCCTTATGCAATAATTATTTAAGGTGTATACCAGAAGCACAGAAAATAGAATGATACTGGTTTCCCCTGGTGATAATCTTCTGTTTCCACTATATCTTTTTCATATCATAATAAATCTGAACTCAGTGTTCAATTTCTTAAAATTAAATCTTGCTTCACAGATCCCAAGTGGAATTTTGAAGTTTTATCATAGGAAACATCTACAGTTTTCACTTGTGATAGACTATGTCGGTGCTTGAGGGAATGCTCAAGGATACAAAGGCAACTGCAAGTCAGTTCTATGCACTTACATGAGGGCAACGTAGTCTTCCCCAAACAGCAGTGTAGTGGGAAGAGTTTAGAGCACAGCAGTGGTTTAGCTTCTACAATTTTTATTTTTTTTAATTAAATCAAAGCACATAGGTATAAATCTGAAGAATTAAGAGAAATAAATAAATGTTTTGAAGAAATCCTATTCAAAGCCTCTCCAAACCACATTCTGTGGCCTTCCTGATAAACAAAGGATAATCAGATATGTTGCTTTCCTCAGGGCCCTCCAGGTGAGGTAATCCAGCCACTGCCAATTCAGTCACCCAAGAAGACAAGAAGATCTCCTGATTATATGTTATCTGATGCTGGTGACAACATTCTGGATTATTCTGATGGCATGGAAGAGATCTTTGGTTCACTAAATTCGCTGAAGCAGGACATTGAGCACATGAAGTACCCGATGGGCACTCAGAACAACCCAGCCCGAACTTGCAAAGACCTGCAGCTCTGCCACCCGGACTTCCCAGATGGTATGTTACCACTGCAGAGCAGAGGAGACAAGACTCAACTTATGGTCTGCTAAGATACTTTGGCAGAATAATTCATTACTGGGAGAGGGGTAATAAGCTGCTCAAAAAAATATACTCTCATTGAATCTATTCTCAGAGGTATAAAATTTTTAAAAATATAGGAGATGTTTCTCTTGGTAAAAGTCAAAAATCTTTAAATACATAACCTCATCTGATTTTAGAGGTAAAGCTTTAAAAATAAAAAACAGTTGTTGTTTTGAAAGGTGGGACTTGCATTTCCATGACAATCTAAGCAGGGATGTGATGAAAGACTGATCTAAATAGCATCAATGGAAAGTAAAATCACACATGTCAGCATGCTGGGACAGCTAATAGCTTCTTTTAAAATAAATGGTAATTATTTTAGTAGCTGTATAGTGTAGCTTAGCATAATAATAGAAAACACATTGGTATTATAAGAGTTCTATTATTAGTTATTACTCAAAATCTTTACTATTCTTTTACCCTTAGAAACAGTAATTTGTTCTACTCCACCACCACTGTTTGTTCTGTATCAGTCAGCAAAGTTTCTTTGATACTGTTTAATGCTACCAAGTACTAGCATAATAAAATGCAAAGTAGTATGAACAAGACACAGTGTTCTGAAGAACTAGCTTAATTTTATTATTCTTTGTTCCTTACTTCTTTTTTCTTCTGAGTTTACCCCTCTGAAAAGGTTTAAATGAATGCCAGCCTTCAAAGAATTTTCATCCTTTCATATTTTTTTTCAATTGCAATGGATATTTTTCCCAGTTCAAAGCAATATTTTTCTGTTTTTAAATGGAAGGAAAAATAGATTCTGACAGTTTAATAATATTCTATTGCTTTCATTCTAGATAGATAAGAACAGATGGTTGCCTTGAGAGGTAGTTAAGCAGTGTATGTGCTATATGAAAAGTACATATTTTACAATTCAATACCTTTCATAACAGAGAATGGTTTTTACAGAACACATTTACCTTCTTCATTTAGCAGTATTTGCTTCTTATTTGGAGCCTTCATATATAAGTAATCTTATTTTGGTTAAAATAAAAGCAAATATATTCATTAAAATACAAAATTTTCTAGGGACAAGACTTACAGACAGGAAAGCCTGTTTTCAATAAGTACAGCCTAAATCAACATAATTTTTAAATCCCATAAAAGCTCTGTCTATACCCTACATTCAGAAGACAGAACTGGTAAAAGGATTTGTCACTTCTCTTTGAAATCTCCACTATTTGTTTGAAACAGGATTAGAACTATAGTGTCAGAAAATCAATTGCTGTCCTGCTTATGAAATATCTGGAGATAAGAACCTGCAACAAAGAAATCATCACTACAATTAAAATAGCAGATTTTAAAGAGTACTGATTTTTAGCAGCCCTCAGATGGACTGCCACTCTCTTTCGTACCCAGCCTTCACTACTGCAGCTTCATAACCCAGGAGTGAAAAGGTCTTTGCATGAGGTATTTCTCTCAGTGAAAGCCTTAGGTACTTGTGCCAGATACAACACCCCCAAGCCCCATGCACACACCTTTTTATGCAGGTAAGTATGCAAATGACTCTTGATTTTCCTCCCTGACTTAAATCATAGCTTATTTAGGCTGCCTCTCCTCTGGTTTTGAGAGTGCTCTCACCACAGGTACAAATTATCCTTCTAGCTGAAATACTGAAATGATCAAACTGTTGAGACCTGTAATGTATGTTCCACACACCCTATCATTCCTTCTCTACCGAGGTGTCTGTCTGCAGTTCTGCCAAAACCTTAGCAGTATCCTGCCACAGTCATGGTCTGAAGTCAAATTAGACAAAACCAGGAGAACACAGATAAAAACAGACTATAGTGTTAGCTTTCATAAATGACAGCAGCAACAGATCATAAGGCAGGAAAAAAAAAAAATAGTTGCTTTCTTACCATCCAGATAAAATAACTTTGGAGGACCATTAGGTAGGAATAAAACCTAGTTCTTCCAAATACCATTACTACTATTTAAGGCAAATATTTTCTCATTTGTTTTAGGGGAATATTGGATTGATCCTAACCAGGGCTGCTCTGGAGATTCCTTCAAAGTATACTGCAATTTCACAGCAGGTGGGGAAACTTGCATCTACCCAGATAAGAAATCTGAAGGAGTAAGTACCAATCTGTGTTTTCAGTTGGCTGTTGACAGATTCTACTGTGCTGTTGTAATGTTAAACTAAACAGGATAATTACACTGTCACATTTTCATATATCTGTCTTTCTAATTACATTTAAATTTGCATACATCTGAATGGAGCAGTAAAATGGTACATAGAATTAACAAATACCATTTTCTCTCTTAGGGCATCTGTGCACCTGCTTGCTAACATTTCACTACATTTCAGAATGCAACACAGATGAGCAGCCAGTTACAGTACATAATCTAGCATTTGTCACTTAAAAGCTAAACTCTTACTGTGGGGGCTCATTTATATGTATTCATTTATACCTATGCAAAGTAGAACACTATGTATTAACAGTATCATTATTATAGATTACAATAGATGGGGCACAAGGTGTTAGAGGCAGGCTTTCCAAAAGCCTGCCTTAGTGAGAGAGGTCTGTCAGCATGAACACCAGTGAAAACTCTAATTTAGGCACTCTTCACAGCAACAATTTCTACCAATAGTTTATCTGAATCGTAACAGATTACAATGGTCTCCCTTAAGTAGAACTCTCTTTATAAGCTATCACCTTGACTTCCATGTAAAGTCACTCATTTGAAGGCATTCTATACAAGAAAAACATCCTATTTTAGAGCTTTAAAGTGGCTGAGATTTCAGAAAAACATTATTATTTGGTGTGAAATTTGTCCTGGGTAATGTAAATCTTTCATATGTGTTAATATATATTTTTAATTCTTCTGTCTCTGCTGTTTGACTATACAGGTTAGAATTTCATCATGGCCAAAGGAGAATCCAGGATCTTGGTTTAGTGAATTTAAGCGAGGCAAACTTGTAAGTAGTCACTGCAAACATAACATGTACCTGATTTGTGAATACAGTTATCAGTGGTCAGCAGATCCCAAAGAATTTTATAAATATTTAGATAATGAAAAGGCCCCCAGCCTTTTTGCCCTAAATATTAGAGCAGCTTCATGGCCTCTTGCCACTGGACAGCAGAAGGCTGCTTTGTATTGTCCCACAATGATCCCAATGGTCATCTGCACACCCAGTGGTGAGGATCTGGCTTCTGGCAGACCGCACATCACCACTGAACCTTAGTAAAGCAGCTGGAGCTGCCCCAGTGCAGGTAACTGGAAATATATTGAGTATGCAAAGATGAGGCTGCAGGATGACAGACTTTATGATTAACTAAAAACAGATCTCCAAGGAGATTCTACTGTTTTACACTATAAGGTAGGAGTAATTCTTTGTCTGTCCCAACAGAATGAAGCTAAAATATGTAGTGCTTCATCCTAAATATATTACTACATCATGAAAATCTATGCACTGAGTCATAGCTGTATTGACCTTTAAAGCTTTATAAAATGTTATACACTGTTTGATTATTTTTTTTTAATTAAGAAAGTTCTGTTATATTCTTTTTTGCCAACAATAATCTTGGTTTGCATTGCAACAAAGAAAAGTGATATTCATCTAACTTCTTGTACTTTCCAGCTTTCCTATTTGGATGTTGAAGGCAATTCCATTAATATGGTCCAAATGACATTCCTTAAACTACTGAGTGCCTCTGCCAGACAAAACTTCACTTACAACTGCCACCAGTCTGTGGCCTGGCACGACGCACCATCTGACAGCTACGACAAAGCACTGAGGTTCTTGGGGTCGAACGATGAAGAAATGTCTTATGACAACAACCCTTACATCAAAGCTCTTCATGATGGCTGTGCAGTAAGTAGAAGAGTCTTTAAAAAACAAACCTGTCATTTAAAGTAGAAATCAAACTAATTATTTTTTCACAGCTTTTGAAACACTCTAATATACTGACTTTTAGGAGATTTTTAACTACAGTACACTAGTCCCACATTTAATTTTCACATATGTACCAAAAGAAAGAGCCATAAGCCAAGCAGTAGAAAGGGAACAAACCTGGAATGTATGCAGGCTTTCAGGGTGCTGAAACCAGACTATCTCTAGTATAAGCATAGTGTAAGAGAAGAAAAAAGCATAATGAGGGGAGGGAGCCCTTCAGCAGAATATATTTATACTAAAAATCAAGGCATATACAAACAGAATATTTAGCAAACATAGCAAAAACATCTATTAAGCCATATGTATGTACCAAAACAGAGAATTAATTTAATAGTTTGATATATGACTTTGACTACATGAAATAAGAAAAGGAAATACAAAGCCAGGTGAAGTTTGTAGATGCTACCTTTCAGGATCCTCCTTTAGCTTTGCTAAAATCCCCAGAGGTGTCCGAACGTGCATCGGCTCTCTGGTCACCTCTCCATCAGAGTCTCTGTGGGCACAGCAACTGTTACCACTTTTCAGCAGCAGAATGGTTTGTACCAAATACTTTGAAACAAAGACATCAAAAGAGCAAGTGACAGTTGAAGCCTCATTAATTATTTTGGGGTTTGATATGGGATCTGAGAAGTCAAGGATACAGAATTAGAGACCTGGAAGTGCCAGGATATACACCTGGCTCTGAGACAGAGATGCAGCTCAGTAGGTGCAGAGTTTCCTCTCAGCAGTGAGAGCCTAACCGCTTTGTGTCAGCCTTTCTATATGCCTTGTATTTTTATTTGACTTTTGTTATCTACAGTGAGTGAACACAGACCTCCTGAGAAAGCTGAAAGTTGTAACTCTGTCACTAAACTGAGAATACTCAAATCTATCAACTTGGATGCTTAGCTGAACTCCTGAACTCATCTGAACCCTGGCATAGCTGAAGGGTCTCAGCAAATACAAGAGACCACCTAAAGATAATGCAGTCCTGATAACTAACATGATGACTTGGCTGCATAACAGATAGAGAAGCTAGAGAGCCTTCTCTGGGCAGCAACGGTGTGCCTTCCAAGCTGACTTCCATCTCTTGGCAGTCCTGTCAGACTACTACTTTCCTTCCTATACAAACAGCTGCTGTAACATTTTGTAGGACAGTTAGTCTTTTTTCTTAGAAATGGATCTTCTCTCTTTCAGAACTAATTAGCAATTTTTTCACAAGGAAGATGTGTATTTCTATGAGAATATTATTATTTAATAGTATGGATGTGGACCGAGAATCCTCTAAGAAAGACAAAATGTCTCAGATTATTTTTCATTTGTAGGTCTTTTTAGTAAGACAAAAAGCTATGGGCCATTCCCCTTCTAAAATCAAAACATGCCATGTCACATTTTAAAAATAAAATCACAGGAAAACATCAACCTCAGTCTGCACTATCTGGTGCCCAATGAGGTAATAATTTACAAATTCTACATTTCAGAAATTACCTGTGAAGATCTCCAGCAAGTGCTCTGATCTATAATAATTTGCTTTTGTTTTGCTTCTTTTTTGACAGTCAAGAAAGGGCTACGCAAAGACAGTGATTGAAATCAACACGCCCAAAATAGACCAAGTGCCTATAGTTGATGTGATGATCAATGACTTTGGTGATCAGAACCAGAAGTTTGGATTTGAGGTCGGTCCTGTCTGCTTCCTTGGTTAACCTTAAGACAAAAATCAGATCAACAAAAATGTCGCACTTTGGTGCTACCAACCCACTTCATGCCACATGCAAGTTTTGAATAAGGATGGCATAGAAAATATGTCTTGCTGTGTATGTATGTCTTATCTAGAAAATAATCATTGCCCTTGTAGGGCCAGAATCACATGACTTAAACTTATTTTGCAAAGATGCTGTGGCACAGACAGACAACATAGGTCTCACTTCAGGAACACCCCCCTTTGGATTCCTTTGGTGCTGCAAAAAAGGAACGTCATGGTGCTCCTTCCATTACAACAAAGAGATGTTAAGTGTTTAATAAACTGTAATTATTCTATGTACAGTACTATACTGTTATTTCTCTGTCCATTTCCAAAACTTGCATGTGTCTCTGAATTGCACCTGGCTCTTATTTTTCATTTAAAAAACTACATGGTCAATACTGTGTATGTATTCTGAAAAAAAAAACCCTGTAATTGCCAGTGAAGCCAATTCCATTTCTGATTAATAATAAAATCCCTTTGTATATATTGTTGTTGAAGAGCTTTGTTATTTGAAGTCGCCAGTAAACTTAAGGTGGCAAAACTGGAAGATCTCGAGCAGCACACTCAACCCTCTTCTGCTGATATCATTCTGTGACAATGAATTTAGATAATGAAAGCACCTTCAAAGGTGCTGTGTTCCATGGTGCTATACCTCAGACTTTTTATTTTCTTTTCTAATTCCATAATTTCATAAGATAACTGTATATACCTAAAATAAACAAGTTTATATTTTTGGGTGGGGAAAATATGTAAGAAAAAACAAACCTCCGTGTAAGAGAACTGTTAAAAATCTATGTGAAATAAATTAGTCATATAGGTTTCCTTTTTTTTAAATTTCATCTGAATGTTTCCATTTTGCTTATTTGATCTGCATAAATATAAAAACTGAAATCTGAACAGTTATTTATGGATTTCTACAGTGTTTACATAGCTGTTTATGTAAGCAATGATGGATGTTTGCTTCCTGAACTGGATACTGAAAGTTCCACAGAATGGTCCTATACAGTATTTGCCCGTCCATTAATATAACTGATTTTTCCTCCTGTTATTCCACCTGAAGGCCAGGGATGCAATATGTCTAGGTCATGTGATTCTACACAGTTGCTAAGCAACATATGCGAGACTGCTTCCTACAGAGCTGTCTTTGACCCAAACCCTTACAATTTGCTATTCAAAGCTCACCAAAAACACGTTGGTTTGGCCTTCCTTCTGAACATTTTATTCAGGTAGTTGGAAGTAGAAATTACATTTTAGCTTTACAACACAAATCCTTTTGTAATTATTTTTCATAATATATGTAAGACTTGAAAAGAAATGTTTGTTTCTATTTCTTATAAATTGTTAAATTAAATAGTACTAGTTTCTGCTGGCTCGTTTCCAACTGGTATTTTCTTATGCACGTTTATACATGTAAAAGTGAGATTTCAAAAGTCAACTTCTTGCTGTTCATATTTTCTTTTATTTTTGAACCAAAGTTTGTAACTGTCACCTCAAAGAGGAAAATACAAATTTTATTAATAAAATCAATTCTTGTCTATCTGGATTGGTTATTCTCTTATTTTAAGAGTCCAAAACTCACCCACTGCCAGTACTATAACTTCATTCTGCTTTCAGACCATCCAGGCTCTAAAAAAAGTAACCTTACTACAATGTCCTGGCAAGCACCAGGAAAGAGCCCTGGGAAGAGAAGTGTTAACAGAGAAGCTGCTGGTCTGGCCACTGGCACTGTGCAGCAGGGCCAACAAGTTCACATCTGGCTTGTATGGCTTTGCAGCTCCAGCAGGTCACATAATACCATCAAACATGAGAGAGGAGCCTGACACTCCTTCCCCAGCCACTCGTCCAGCCTACAATATCTGTCTGCTTCATAACCTTGTGCCTATGCTTGCAGGACTCCATAAGGTAGGCAAGTGACCCTATTTATTAATGGGAAATGGAAGACAAGAACTAGACCACGACTTAGAAACTACTAGAACACAGAATTTCCATCACCTTGTTTTAGGTAGCTGAACCAGAACTGGTGCTGGGTCCCAGCTAGAGATATGACACTTCTCAGGCAAGGACTCATCAGGTTTATTACTTTTAACCCTTCTTAAGGCCTTAACCACATGCCTTACTATTTATCCTTGCCATGAAATCATCTCACAGCTGCCAGTAATTCTAACTCCAATTTGTTTATTCTCATTTTCAAAATGCTGTTATTTTTCTCTCCAAGTTTCAGATTAAAGGGGGAAAATGCTATTACATATTCTTGCCTTCAAGCAAAAATTATGCTGTTTTTCCCTTGACAAAAGTCTCATATTAGCAATGATTAAAAAACAAACAAAGAGCACTCTTCAGAACAGAAAAATTTCACATCAAAACTCAAATATTAGTCCTCTTGTGAAATAAACTTCTGATTCTGTAGTCAAATTCTACTAGCCACAAAAACTTAAAACCTCAGTTTTTCAGCATACACTATTATAAAAACAAATTAACTGATGAAAAAGTATTCTAACCAAATTGCTCGCTCAATCAAACCCAGAAGAAAACAAGGATTAGTATTTTTCACACCTGAAATTAAAAACATTTATAATCACAAAAACATTGAAATTGTTATGACATCTAAATTTTACCTCTGGAAACTGACAAAACAGACCTTGGATATTCTGTGATCTTGAGGGGTCATCCTACCTAAAGCAGTCCAGGCAGTTCTTCTTCAAAGCTTGCTTCAAGCCCCTCTAACCAGAAAAGCCATGCTGGAGATGGTTTCTTCTCTGCCAACACAGATTGATGCATGGAAGTGGAGAAAGTCAGCATACAGCAAAGAAAAGCCCACAAACATTACAGGCAATATTCTGTCTGGAATAACACAGACATACAATGAAGATTTAAGAGACAAGCTATGACTATACAGGCATAAACTGTACTGTGTGTAGGGGTAGTTTCTTTGCCTCTCACCCTCCCCGTTCCTCTTTCTAACCCAGAACAGAGCAATAGCAACTCATCATGACTGGAAAATTTCATAAAATGTAATGGAGATTTTATTTTCAGTATAAGTGGGCAGCCATTATGTCTAACATCAACAGTCACCTTGTGACACAAAAAGCTACCATCTGCTTCAAAAAATGACAGTTACCTGCTTAAGATTCTTCCCCTTGGGAACTGCTTTGTTAATTTTAAAATGAAGCCTCAATGCTAATGACTGGAAGGAGAAGCCTTAATAGCCATTTATTTTTCATTTGCAAGCACACTCATTTTTCTGTGAATGGATATCTTATATCATACATGCACCAAAAAAAGATCTCAAAGTGACAAAGGCAGCATATTAAATGTGCTGTCTATTGTATTTACCTGGAAATGTGTCTTATTTGTATTCCTTTTGTAGGCACAAATTATCAGAGGTCCATTGTTAGTTCAGTGAAAAGCAATGCCAAGATTATTGTAAAGGAGTAGATTGCTGTAAAGCTATTGATACGTTCTGTTTTCAATAAGAACATTGAAGACTGAGGAAGGCTGTAAGCACACAGATATTCAGACATGCTGCTCTAGCCAAAATTGGGTTTGTTCCTTTCCCAGCTGTATGAATGAAGACTCTGTTCTAATGAGGGAGGATGGATCCAAAGCCTACATTGTTACCACAGACAGGTTTGTCCAGAGAGCTCTGGCAGACCTTGACTTTGTTTCCAGTTTCTCAAGAGTGGAAGAAGTCATCTCCATCAAAACACACCTAACTTGAATAAGACAGACGAGAGTTGTTACGAATTCAACAGCACAATTGGGATCTAAGGGCCTTCTCTGCTCCCTGGTATGATCTAAGAAATTCTTTTTTTTAACATCAAAAGGCGGTGTAGCTGAATCTTGCTGAAGCATAAAAGAACTCCAGCTTGCACAGTGATTAAAATGCTGATGAAAATTAAAATTCGGTCCACCCAATAAACTGCCAGAAGAAAACCAAATTAATTCTTCTCTAGCCCCAGAAGTTCTCTAAACTGGATCTTGTGTTTTCAGTATAGTAAGTATGTAACGTTTAATTAAAAGAACCTTTCTCAGTTTACAGGATTGGGACAACAAGGTTGCTCAGAGTCCCAATGTCATTTTTTAACAACCAGAAATGAACACAGAAGTCTCACACTTAGTTCCCCTCTCACCCTGAATTATCTCATAGCCAGAGATCTTGAAAACGGCCACAGCACTCTGTGCTGCGGCAATGCAAGGCCATCACATTGTGGCCTGCAGAGGCCAAGACTGAAAGCTCTGAGGTTCCCCAGCACAAGTAAAAAATAAACACAGCTACAGCAGAGCCATAAAGCCAAGTTTTTAAAAGGAAAATGTTAATGAAATGTTGAAACCCAGGATGTGATTAACAAATAACAATTACAACATTATAATACTGTTGTTTCTGAAAGGGAAACATTGATTTGTTATTTGTTAGTTTACTCACAGTCTTATGCAGGAAGGCCAGTGAAGTCAGCCAAGTTACTGTCATGGAGCTGCATGACTTCCAGGGCAGACACTTCATTATAGCACAGAAAGTATCTTTAGCAGAATGAAAGGCGGAAAGATTTAGAATCAAGTTGTTTTTATTGATATTAAAGACTCTTTCTGTCAAATATTTAAAAAAAAATAGAAGTAGATAAGATTTTAAATTCTATTCATACAGTCCTCTTGAGGTTATGCCTATTTTTGTTAGAATATCATCTCCATGGCAGCTCAGGTGAGAAAGTAGCTCTGCTTTGGGGTCCTGTTGCCCAAATTGGCTCATAAGATAATGTAGCACAATGTGAGGGCTCAGGGTCTGGAGAATGCATAAATAGATAATCTTCATAACATTCACTATTCAGTAACTTTCTGATTTGGATGTGTAGGGATCACTTACGCCTTTGTTACTCCTCAGAGGGATTTTAGAAGTATCCACTTTGCTCTAAGCCTGCAGAGTTGTTCAATGCATAGATATTAAGACCAAAGCTGTTTACTGTCAAAAAAGGGCTAAAAATGGAATTTTAATTTGTAAAAACTTTCCACTCCAAATTCTGAAAAGAACAAAGTATGCTTCGCCTTCCAACTTCTCCCACTTTTTTTTAACTGTGATGTTCCCATTTGGAATTATACAAGGTTTTTCTCCAAACTGACTGAAGACATTTGACCAGTAGGAGAAAGTCCACTCGTATCCACACCAAGACTGTTTGCCCATGTGCTGGGCTACAGAAGCCAAGTACAACACTGGCAGTGGAATAAAGGCACAGTAAAATAGTCTTCGGTGTACAATAGAAAGGAAGAAAATGTGGAGGGAGGCAGGCAGGAAATAAGAAAGCAGTGGGGAAATACACAGGAAAAGGACAATAAGCAGAACTTGCTTCCCTCAATATAAGGCAGGAGAATGAGAAATCTTTATGACCCGTCTGAGAACATCCCTTGTGATTACTGGTACATAATAGGGTCAGAGGCTGTTTCCCATTGACAAATGAGGGTGGGTGTACCAGCCCCCTAGTGAGGGGGCAGCATCAAAACTGGTTTACAAAACACACCTAAAAAGTGTAGCAAAGATTGCAGGTGGAAACTGCTACTAATACCTGCAGCACAGGTTGCAGCCACAGCCCTGGCCCTTGCTCTCCATCCCCTCCCCACACTCGCCTCTCTCTCAGACACAGTCCTGACTCTACTTCCTCTGCAGAACCTCTATTCTTGTGGAGCGGCCACATTGTATTGTGGCACTGGAAAGTAAACAAGATCTGAGAAGGGGGATGAGATACTTAACTTTTAAGGGAGGGAGGGAGAATGGATGCTGGGGGAGGGTGAGCAGGCTCAGAAATCAATATGCACCCACACTAACATGCTGCCAGACTTACAAAATATAAAGCCTGTGTGGACCATCCAGTTTAGGAATAGGCAAGGACCAGAGCTGTTCAATTTGTGTGCCCTTTTCCTACCACAGAGGGGGCATACAGATCAGGCCACACTGAGGGTTGTCTCTGCAAGGCAAGTCTGATGAAAACAATAGGGAGATCAGGTCACATTGCTGGCTGTGTGAAACCTCCTTCTGCACTTTAAAGTTGGCCTATTTCATTTTCTAAACACACAGACCTCAAGCTAAAGCCACTATATCTTGAGGAATGACATTTGAACTAGCATCACATCTTTCCAAGATAATCTTCCTGGAGAAAGCAATGAAAAAAATTAAAAATGGACAGCACACACAAACTGATGATACCTTAAATTTTTTCTGGTTAAACGATTTTTGACTATTTCAAGCCATTATGCATTTTTGCATGTGTGCACTCATTTCTCATTGCTTGCATAATCTTTCTGATGACTGTATGCACAAGCATACCATGTAGAAACAGCAGCTAGCCAATGTGATCACTCATTAAATTTAATGAGTAGGTTAGAATTATCTACTATGAAACTAAGATGAAAGCAAAATCACAAATCTGAAAGCCAACTAAGAGCTAAAACATATGCAAGCACAGTCAGTTAATACGCTCTTAATATGCATAACAATAAATACATCATACAGACATAGAACAAATTTGAATGCACATTACCCAAGTGGAACTCAGCTGTGATGGTGTATGAAATGATACACTTAGCTCTAATGAGAGACATAACTCACAGAAAGCAAAAAACACTGAAGTACTTTAGGACTCTCTTGCAACACTGGAATATTTTTCATAGCCAGACAGAATTCTGACCTTTTCTGTTTAAACACAGCAAAGGAAGACAGAGCTTGATGTGTGCCTCCAAATCTCTGTAAATAAATGCAGGCTGACTCACACATACAGAGGTCAGGGCTGTAACAATGCAAAAAGCAGAAAAGGGTAAAGCCCAGGGCCTGCAAACACTGTACGTGTGACCAGGGAGGGCTACAAAGGAAGGTGACCAAATACAGCTGAGGAATCATAGAATCATTGAATATCTGAAGATGAAAAAAAACTCACAAGGATCACTGAAGTTCAGCTCCTGGCCTTGCATAGGACAGCCCCCAAAATCACACCATGTCGCTCAGAGAATCACGCAAATGCTCCTTGAGCTCTGTCAGGTTTGGTGCTGTGACCGCTGCTCTGGGGAGCCTGTTCCAGCACCCAGCCACCCTCTGGGTGAAGAGCCTTTCCCCAACAGCCAGCCTAAACCTCCTCTGACACAACTTCAGGGCATTCCCTCAGGTCCTGTCACTGTCACCAGAGAGCAGAGATCATTGCCTGCCCCTCCTCTCCCCTCACCAGGAAGTTGTAACTGCAATGAGGTCTCTGTCCCCAGGCTGAACAAACAGAGTGCTGCTCCTCACACACCTTTGCCTCAAGACCCTTCACCAGCTTTGTAGCCTCTTTTGGCCACTCCATAATGGGTTCAGATTTTTTTCTTATGCTGTGGTGCCCAAAACCGCACACGCACTTGAGGTGATACACACAGAAGCCCTTTTTTTTAAGAGATGGCTTTAATGACAGTCACTTGGGTGTTTGTTTGTTCTGAGCGACAGTCCCAGCTCTCCCGAGGACGGGGCTGGGGCTGGCACTGGCGGCAGAGGTTCTCTGTGCCCACGTGGCTGCCTCGGCCTGGAACCACCGGCGTGGGACCCCAGAACTGCAGAGGACTCGGTACAGGGACAGCCCCGAGCACAGCTCACCCTCAGCGGGTCCTGGCGGAGGGCACTGAGCTCAGCTGCAGGGCACAGCTTCCAAGCTGCTGAGGGGGCTTCTGAGTCTGTGCTGTGTGTAACAAGAGATGTACCTCCACTTATCTATAGCCAAAAAACAATGCTACCATTATGGTGGGCATTTTTCTGCCCTCAGTTCTCATTTCTCCTAAAAGCATCATATTAATATGCCAGTTGCAGCATCCACAAATTTTTATATCTGTGCATGTGGAAGAGGCAGATTCACATACCTCTTCAAAGGCATAATTAAGGTTAAAAAAACAACCCAACAAAAAACCAAAACCCATGAAATACAAACCTGACCCTCCCCTCCTCCCATGAAGCTCTGTGTGTCCTCTGCCCCCTGCCCATAAGTTAGCACCAGTCTGAGAATCACTCTCTGAAGAGCTCAATGTATGCAGTCTGAGGCAAGAAACCTTTTTAGGGAGTGAAGGGAAGAAAAGGGGTTATTTGTTTTCTTTGCCTAGGTCTTTCTGTGACAGAAAGGGCTGCAAAACCTAAGTGCCTCTGGGCCTTCTAATAGCAGGCATGCAAACCACTGCATAAATTTGCTAGGGGTGTGTGCCCTTGGCTTTGAAGCGCTATTTAAAGAGTTTTCACACTGAAAACTCTTCCCCTGAGACATGAGTCATATTAAGCAGCTTTGTGGTGGATGTGGTAGCTTCTCTTTTACATAATCTCTTTCTCTGAAGGCTTTGATTGAGAGCTAAGCTACAGTTGGGGTTTTGTGGTTGAATCTGAGAACTTCCTTCAGTAAACTTATTCCTGAATTAATTGATGCTGGAGCTCATCACCCATAATAGTATTTCCAGAATCTTTCTCTTATCTTCATCTGTCAGGCTAAATTGTTTTGACATGACATACACTAAACAGTGTAAAAGAGAAGCACTCAATAGGGAGAAGCAGCAGACAGTGCTGTTACTGGCCACAGCTCTGCTTTTGCACTTGATGAAATAGGAAGGACATTTCGATGAACTTCAAAGATAAACACCTGAAAACAAGGAATTTTCTTGTCCACAGTCCACCACTTTTAAGGACCACAGCAAGAATTCTTATACATTCTTAACACAGATGCAAACCATGCATTCTCCCTTGTTAATCACTGTTCCTATCAGAATTGCAAAAAATAAATTGAAAAAAAAAAAAAATCTTATCCTTAATGGGATAGGATCCAGCTATGCAGGAAATGCAAGGACACATTTCAAACACCTAGGGATAAAAGGAGAGAAAGGTTAAGACAGTTTTCACCTGCATCCCATTTGAAAATAGATGCAAATTCTCTCTGTTTGTGATGCTTTTAGAACATCTGAAAAAAAAAAATTAATTCTCTGTATCCTTTCAGGAAAATACAATTGAATTGAAAAAAACTGTTTGTACAGTAAATCAAAAGCTTGATGAACCTTACCTTAAAACTTCTGGACCCCTGTAAGTCCAAGGAAACTGTTTCAGTAGGCTCAGGTTTCCTGCATATGGGTGCAAGACATTTCATTTTTCAACTTCTTAAAAGCTTTAATAGGATGTTTGGAAAAAATATCCCTTCAGTCCATAACTCACTGTAGACATATGCCAGTAAAAAACATATTAAATACTCTTTTACAGAAGTTACTCACATAAATTCATATGAAGATAAAAATACATTCATTCTTCACTGTGGTGAAATCAACTACAAATCAAAAGGCATTTGGTCTAATTTCATAAAATTTCCATGTGTTGTGATAGTATCAACCCAAGACTGCAGAGAGCTACTGAAGGCTGATACCAATGTAAGTGCAAGGGGAATCAGAGCCATTCTGCTTTTCTGACTGCTGTTATGGTAATGTGATCAGTACCTTGACAGATACTAAAAAGAGTAATTTTGCTGATTGACTTTTCTTCAAACCTAAGGCTGTGGGCAATCAAAGAAAACATGAACATCTGGCTGAGCTTTTGATTGCCCTGCTCACTGATATAGTGCACCCAAATAAGGAACAATTAGTACACCTTGTGTCAAAAGACCCATCAGTTAATTCAAATTAAGTCAGGCAAATTGAATGCAATTGGCATTAATGCATATTTGTATGCTTAGTTTAAATAAGCTTCTTCTGCAGTGCATTATCCTTTATTTACAAGGAAAACACAGGCAAGTTTTGTGTTTCAAGTGAATATTTTCAAAAGCTTTTTGATTATCTTAAAGTCAAACTTCTGGGAAAACTCTATGTCCTTTGGAAGGGCATCTCCAATCTGAGAAACACAGAAATTTGTTGGTTTTCTCAATTTCACATTTCTCACTTTTTAATGATTTTTACAAGTTTGGAGAAGTTATTCATAAGCATTTTGTCAGCAGCAATCACAACAACATCTGATTGGTATTTCAGTAAACTTACTACCCAAGATGGTGATTGAGACAACTAAAGACTGTAGTAAGAAAAGGAAATTCCTAGAACTGAAGACTAATTGTTTCCAAGTTAACATTTTTGCAACTTGGGTGTGGAAATCTGTTCTTTCTACAAAAAATAGTGACAGCTCTGGCTGAGGTGCTCTCAGTGCTCAACTAAACAGAGGTGAAGCTTACTGTCATCTCACCTAAAATTCAGCTCAATCTGACCTGGCTCTAAAATTCTATTACAATACGCCAGGATTTCTGCAACATGGTCAGATGTGTCCTCCTGATGCAAAACTGTGTGTGTGGCACTGCCTGCAGGGGAAGGGTCCCCCCCCCAGACCCGGCTGCGGCAGCACCCATGGAGCGGGGACCTCCCACTGCCTCAGCCCCGAGGGCCCCGTGTCAGCAGAGCCAGGGAGCTCCAGAGCACTGCTGGGAGTATTTAAAATACTGCTACAACAGGAGAGGGACCATGTCACAGGAGAAGCTTGGGGGAGTCAGTCCATTGGCATGGGACTCACATACTACAATACCATCTGCCACTGGTGCAATGAGTGTGGCCAAGCAGCTGTTACATTCTTTGTTTCTGAGGGTCCACTTTCTTCTGATGCCAAGAAATTGGTCTTCCTAATCATTGACTGCTGTGAATATTGACTCCAACACTCTCGAGAACAATCAGATCAATTAATCAGAAAACTGTTGCTGCACTGCTTTCACAAATCAAGGATTAGTTTGTGATCCATAACTTCAAACAGCCTTTTAGCATCTATTTTCTTGAAGTCCTTTCCTTTAAAATACTAATACATCCATCTTCTGATTCAGAGGTTAAGAGTTCTTCTATTAGCATTACCTTTAGAAACATATTTGATGGAAAATCGCAAAGACAGTCTAATGATGTGGTCCAGTTGCTCTAAAGTGCATAGGCCCCTTACAAATGCTACTCTGAAATCAATACCAATCCTTCGAAAGATGTGGAGTAAGGGCCTAAATAACAGTGACTGTCTTCAGCAAATAACTGTTCAGTGATTATTCTGCAGTGGCCTAGGAGTCCCAATCCCCCTCAATAACTTCCAAAAGTGATGCATGCTGGGAAATGTAAAATCATCCCTAGCAGACAGATGCGTAGCTGCACATTTTTGCTAGTCAAGTATCTACTTATTTACTCTGTTACTTTATGATTATTGACATAAGATTTTTGAGAAGAAAGTCTACTAAAAAATATAAGTTCCAAAATAGTAGGTCAGCATTTCAGACGTACTCAGCACACCAAGGAGTACTACTGTACACCACAGGAGAATCAACTGGCATATCCTCAATTTGCCTGTTTATTTAGGGGTTTGAAAGTAGACTGAGGATAAAAAACTTCAAAGCCTGTGGTAGTAGAGAAAAAAATCACTCAAAATTGTAAACAACAAAGTATAAGTTATGCAAAGCTTACATATTAAACTAGAGAAAATCTTAGTGTGATTTCGGACCCAGTTTCAATGAAAACAATTCTCTGACCTGGCCACTCTCCTTGTTCCCATAGGACATTCTGGTAGCTTAGGGCTGTTTTGTTTTTTTTTTTAATTTCAAAATACTTTGAGAATGAATGTTATGTGCAAATATATTCTTTGCAATGAGCATAAGGTAGTGAAATAAATTAGACAAAGTACCTACCCAGGAGTAAAATTAGGTTTAAGAGGCATGAGTGCTACCAGAGCTATCAGACTAAGGGAACACTTTACAATGTAGATCTTAGTGATACGGTAATAATATGATACTTTAAGCAAGTTGTTGGTTGAATCAGATAAATTAATCTCAACTGTATGTTAGTGAAGTCACTTTATCCTTAGAAGTTAATTTTAGTCCATTAAGACAGCCTTTTTGCTTCACAGTGTGTACAGTCGTCATATTTCCCTCCCTTCATGTGTCTTCATTCAAAGCAGAACACAACCACTTCAGTCTTATTACTGTTAACAAGAAAGTGGTCTGCCTTAATACAGCATCAAATGAAGTCAGAAAGAGTCATGCAGATGATAGCAAGAGAAACTGCATCAGTGTGCAAAGCGTTATCGTGTAGATAAGAAATATAACTGAGGGATGAAATACAATTCAAGTGAACACTGATGGAAAACAAATGTGGAACTGCAGACAATTTCTGAAACAGCTGTATAGGGATCCTTCCTCACTTGTAACTCTTATAATGGGATTGAAAATCAGAAAAAAATCGGAATTGTTAAGCAATCAGGTAATACTTTCACTTAAGCTGGTGTTTTTCAGTGAAATTCTTACCTTTCACTGACAAGACAAGCATTATAAAACATACTGAGCTAACTGAGCATCCCAAAAGCTTGTGTATTAAAGCTGTTCATTTGGCAGATAGACGATTAGGCCTAAAAGCTTTCTAGCTCCTTTTAACACCTTCTGTTTTTCTCATTAAAGCTAGCACTGATTTTCAGTTATTGTAGGATTTGATTGTATTTACAAACCCTTGCTACCTTTCCTCCTTAGAGACCTCATCTGAATCACTCCTGAATATCTAGCAGATGCTCAGTTCTTGGAAAGAGGCAACAGACTCTTTAAACACCATTTGAAGCACTGCTAAAATCTCTAACTACTATGCCTTAAAGGAAAAACTTTGCTTGAAGACACTGTCTCAAGTAAAGGCCCTGCTGCTGCTCTTATCCTTTGAATCACCTTGTGCAAATCACTGAGGACTCAGGACCCCACACTAGACTAATCCCACATAGCTTTACAAAGTCTGTATGTTAAATTTGTCTCCACTACTGACACTGGACACTTCCAGTGCTACTTTTGTCCTTGGCCTCCAGCCTTTGTAGTAGAAGAAATGTAACTACCGGGCCTGAGAGTATAGATGGGAAGCGATAGTTTTGCCTTTTATAGTACTGAACTTAGTAAGTTTTAAAATGCACACTCACGGGAGAATGTTAATGTGACTGAGTATTCCTCACTTCTCCAAAGAATCAACTTTCATCAGGTTTTCTCCTCAGCTCTTGTATACAATGAATTCCTGGGGGCTGTGCACAGATAGCAAGGCTACTGCTCTTTTGGAAACAAAGTGATTTGGCATTGTGCAGGTCAGATCAGATGGGTGTGTTTTAGAAATGCTTAAATTTGCATTTTTGCTGAAATTAAGAGTAAAATTGTCTGCAAGAAACATCTTCATTAAGGATGGATACCTATACACACTCCTTTTGGTATGCCTTACTGTGCCTCTTCATTAGCCATAGGGGAGTTAGTAGGATGCTCCAAGTGGACTTTGAGAGAACATGGAAAAGCAACAGGTAGCTAGGAGCTCATCTCTCACTGGCACAACCATCTGTATATGGAGATGATGAAATGATTGTGGTTAAAGAGCTGGGAGTAACAAGGCTTGATGCTATCCAAACTCAGAGTGCCTCAATTCATCATCTGGGTCAAACAATTATTTATCAAGCAGCAAGGGAGATTAGCCCCAGCTACAACCACCACAAACTAATTTTGTGAGTAAGCAGCATTTTCCAGTTGTTGATCCATGTCCATATATGGTAACTAAGCTCTTATAATCTGTTTCTGATGCAAACAGACCTCTTTCCTAACTTTTTAAACAAGACCAGCTTGGAACGAGCTGCATCTTTGAAGAGTGTCAACTTTATTCCTTTCCTGCCCCTTCACACCTCTTTTTCAGAAATATATTCCCAAGTATTCATATTTACTGTTTTAAACCCATACTGGGACTACATGAACCAAATCTCATCTGCTAAACTGCTAATCATTGCACTAATCTGTTTTCTCCTGCATATATCTACATGTACCTGCCTTGTTAAATTCCCTGACCAACTGATGTTACCAACAGCAAACCCCAATACTGCCACTGGAGCTACATCTCTGAAGTATCTTGAGCTAGTCTACTCTCCGAGGAGAGAGGAAAAGCATCAACTTGACATTCCACTACCCTTGAAATCTCACCACTGATTCTGTCAGTATTTACACTTATGGCAAAAAATGGGCTGACTGATGACTAAAGGAACAAGGACACTAATGTATAAAAGTGTTTCAATTAATAAGCCTAAACATCTATTTTAAAGCTTCAAATAGGAGTATAATCAGAAATCTGAAACCCCCTTTTGTTCTTCCACATCTGATTACACCTATATCGTTATAGTAATCATTTTATGGATACACAGAAAAGGAATGTATGACCGACCTTCAAATCAACCCTCAGCTTGACAGACTGGATGACTGTATCATCCAGATCTCTATTTCTCATTCTCTTTCAACAGTCAAATAGAATTTATTTGCTATGATAAATCAGAACCCTCCAATAAAAACAGAAAATAAGATACAGGCAGCCACCTTGCAATGTATCTGTTCTCAAAATTCTCTTTTTTTTCTTAAAGAGCTGCAAAGCTTCCAAGCTGCTTGCATGAGTAGCATCTTCATATCTTGGAGGAAGACTGGAATATTCATAATGAAATCAGCTGGTTGCAGTGTTTCCTGGAGTTGACCTGAGTTACAGGTTAACAATCATTTTGCTCTCTGTGTGGGAAGGTGATAGGAGATCTTAGATCATAGCAAGTCTTAAATTATAGTAGGTCTCAGTTTCAACAAAAATGTAAACCAGAGACAAACTTCTGGATAAAGACTCTGTAACTTAACTGCAGGACAAGCTCCCAAGTGGTTTGCCATCACTTGATGAGGTCCATTTTGGTTCTAAAAATGTGTTTAAAAAAGGTGTCTTAACAGGAAGTTTCACCTGATTTTTCTTTATTGATATAGAATGATTGAGAAATTGTAAAAAACCCTATTCTCTTAAACTACATCCTCTGATGGCCAAGAATTCTAACAAATGAAATTATTTTTAACCAAGAGCACCTTCCCCAGCCATAAATGTCACTGCAGTTACCTTGTGAAGACAGGTGAAGCATGGGTTTCTGAAGTCATTCTTAGCCCTTCATAGACTCGCATTTGTTGCCATGAAATAAGTAATCCAGGTACACTCTTTTGGAGAAGTACATAAATAAGTCTTGGGAAAGAGCATAAGCTGAGGAGACCTCCTTAGGCCACCAGTAATTAATTCCCACAAGAATCCTGTACCCATGAGACACAGTGAGGACTCAGTAATGTACTTGACTTGGAAGGTGTGAGAGGATTTCAAAAAGCTTATTGCTACTGGATTAGTCACTACACTGGGATTTCTGCATGATGGTTTTCACCTTCCTTAGTGTAAAATGATAAATAGATATTCAGACAAATTTGGAAGTTATTTTTGACAACCAGTTATTGCCCTTATTACCTGAAAACCCAGAAGATAAGTTTTCACTATTTTATGTAAGGAAAGTGAAGATTGTTTTCCATTTATAAAGGAGCCTGAAAATAAGTTCATTTTCTTTTTTTCTGCTTGTTTACTCCCTAAAAAAAGTTTGTGATCTGTATAAAAGAACAGGATCCTTAGAAGTAACTACTTTTTTCTTCCCTGACTATACTGGAAGATTCAATGAAAAAAAACAAAGGAAAAACCACAAAAGATTTTGTCAACTTTTGATAACAGGACAACAAAACTGAGATGTAAGAAGCATTTTTTTTTCCTGCTCCAAAAGCTCAAGATTAATATGAAAGTGATAAACGAAACACCAAAGCAAACCAAACTGAAGGGGAGTCACAAAGATATCAGATAAAAATTTTTCCCCAAGGAAGGAAATGTTGCACAGGGACAGATTGCTCAGCGAGAATACCCTGGAGGAACTCACAACAGCCAAACAAGGCCAGAGCTGGCTGGACCAAGTTCTAGTAACAGTCCCGCCTCAATCAGGGGCCTACTGCTGATAATTCCCAGAAGTCCTTTCCAGTAATAGTTCTACCATAGGTGACCTCCTACAGCAATTACTGAAATTACCCAAGAATCATACAATAAAGGAGATTATAAACTCACAGTAACAAGGTTAAATATGGTAAAACCCCTAAATATAGAAATAAATCCAAATTTCAAAATGCTAATTCACAGAGAGATAATATTCTAATAATTCAAATGAAGATATGCAATCCTCAAAGCCACATTATAATTTTAGGCTTTTCACTGAGTTGTACATGCTAAATGGAAGAGAAGAAGGGACCCAAACCATTTTTCTTTGAAGTCACCTTAACAGAAATCAGATACATTTACTTTATCACAGTAAAAGTCTGTGCATAGATGAAAACTATCCACATCAGCTGTCACCAGTATTTTAAAAATAATGATGTAATTTTATACAATAGGATTCCTTTAAGGATAAGTATTACCACTTCTACATACTCTCCTCTATAAAACACTTTTGTTCTCAACATTTCACCCTTAAGACTTCAAACTGTAACAAGAAATTGTATTTTATTTTCCCAGTTCCAGCACTGCTTATACTAATGCATTTAACTTTTTTAAGTGACAGAGTTTTTAACTTGGATGGGCTGCCTGTTTTGCAGGTAAAAATTTAAAATATATAAAATTCTTCTCTAATACTTGTGTCAGTGTACTCCCAATAAGCAAAGAAACTGCTACTATATTCTGTCATCCTGAGAGTACACCTTAATGCAGACACACTAAAGAGAGAACCCAGTGTGAAACCCAGCTTTCCTTCTTCATAAGCACATACACAACCAGCTTGTGAGATTATTCTACTTTAATGAATAAATGGATCATGACTCCACTACCATTTTAGCTACAACAGTGCCAAGAGATTTAGCTTTGGCATAGAAGTAAGAATTGGCTCAGGCTGCAACTGTTCAGAATTGTAAAATCTGGAGATTTTTGATGTGTCTTCTGTATTGGACAATATCAAAGGCATCACATACGGAGCAATACTCTTGTTCTCGCACAGGGATTTACCGATATTTTTGGATTGGAATCTCAAATAGAATGGTATTTGAATCATGGTGATTTCACTATGAAAGAAAAAGAATTAGGCCTGTATTAACCAGACTCAGAATTCAGGGACTATATTGATTCCCTACATGAAACAGGTGACCATCTGCTCCACTTGTCCACAAGCAATACCAGTACCTTTCCATTCCCCCCTACTATAGCTTTAAATCCTTCTCTCCATATACCACTATCCAACTATTTTTAACTTATGTCTTCCAAATCTCTGCTTGGCTGCTCACCTCGTTCAACAGATGGTAGATCTGCTCACTGGTGGTACAGACCTCCTATCTGGGACCATTTATGTACCATCTTGTAGCTGGCACAGTCATTTACATGTCTTAAAGGCAATTACCAAATGTCACCACCTCAGAATATAGCCTCAGAAATAAGTTATTGCCAGATCTACTTAAAGCACTTGATCTTAAAATTGTTCACTCTGTAGTGGATCATAATTTCAAAAGTCAAAATAAAGTTTGATGCCAAGTCTAGCATTATCATTCTAATCCTCCGATTCTGATCTCAACTGAAATTGGAAATTTTTCTTGTACTCAAAAGTAGGGATTTGTGGGATAAAGAAACTCATAAATATTTATATTTCCCCCTGCTCCAAAAAGGAAGAGAAAAGACATTTCTCCTCTTAATTTACTTGGAATACTAGATTCCCTCTTTCAGATCCCCCATGAGAAAAGGGCACATAATGAGTATTCTCCTCTTGAGAACAAAATTTAAGGATGTTTCCCATCTTAGTGGAACTTACTGCTGAAGTTTCAGTCTCTAGTGATGATCTCAGAGCTGTTCAATAATGATTTTGCGTTTTGTAAAATGTGTAAAGTCCTTCATGAATATAAGACAAGAAACAATACAGGGCTGCTCATCTCAGTTTTTTTAAGTGTTCCTATACCAGCAGCTTAGGAATTCTTGTAGATGGATGTCATAATACTTTGTTGGCTTTTTTTAATAACAATTGCCTCTTAAAGCTAAGCAGACCTTGGAGAAAAATAAAGCTGTAGTGAATACAGATGCAATGTTAATTAACAGACA
This sequence comes from Formicarius rufipectus, assembly GCA_013399695.1. Taxonomy (NCBI): domain Eukaryota; kingdom Metazoa; phylum Chordata; class Aves; order Passeriformes; family Formicariidae; genus Formicarius; species Formicarius rufipectus. The sequence goes on along the minus strand of VXAU01005024.1, from coordinate 150,938 downwards.
AGTTAAATGTGAATGCATTANGAAAGGTTTTATTTCCTGGAAAATTTGACATTGCTTTAGAGTATATTAAGCTGAAATGCTATGCAGCAAATGAAAGCAAGAGCCTTGTGCCTGCCCCTATCCCTTATTGCTCTGGTGTAGATATTTACCTCAGACTGCAGAACCGGGGCAATCTTATAAACCTACTGGTAATTTCCAGGCTCTACAATACAAAGTATTAGCAGTAATGTCTTCTGAGACATTTCCCAATTAGCCAGCACAGTTAAAGACACAGTAGTTTTCACACTGCTGTCTCTCTCATGTTTGTAAACAAAACAAAGGAAACAACATCAGCGAGGGATATACTTTGCTATGTTTAATACTCTGAAGAATGCCAAACCACGTATATGTAAGGAATGGTTAGAGAAACTCATCTGATTTCCTCTGCAGAAGACAAAAAACCCTCTTAGTAGAATCAAAAGATTAATGAAAACAACTGATTCTGCTACAATAATGTCTCTAGAGCTACCTGATGTTGCCCTCAAGTAACTAGTAGGGCTAATATGTAATGGTTAAACTAATCCTGGCTCAGAGCTCAGGTCTGGACGCAAATATGGAGATTTTATTAATCGTCCCCTAGAACTGATTTTACTGTGCTCGTATTAGTTCTTGTGCTGTCCTTAGAGTCAGGTTGCACCTAAACCAGATATCACCTAAAAAGGAAGATATAATGAAGATGATTTGGTGGGGAGTTTTTTTTCTTCATCTGGTTAACTACTTCAGCCTACAATCACTTTCTCTTATTTTTTCAATTTCCTGGACCAAGAGAATGAATTGCTATTGCCAAAGGAAAAGGAAAAAATGAAAAGGAGAGGTGGAGAGGGGAGGGAGTATTTGTCTGCATTTCTTTGTATCTCTTCTGCTTCGCATTCAGATATATTTGGTGCTAAAAAATCCTCATTAATAAACAAAAGCAACCTTCTAACTCTGTTTTGCTTTTGGTCCCAAAGAGCATCAGAAGATAATGCAAACCTAAAGTGAACTACAATCAGTTATCAAGCTCTGGGGATTAGTTCACTAAAGCAATCAATTTAACTTCACCACTGCAGACACCTCTCATTGGAAACATATCAGCTATTTAACAGCACACTCATAAAACCAGGTAGCAAATTACCTCAATGTTTCCTAGGGAATAACCTTTCAGTCTTTCACTAGAAGATGACAGGTCAAAAATCACCTTTTTTTCTTTCTTTTTAGCTTCAGTTCATATGACCTCTATTGTATCTACAAGATACCTATTATAAAAAGAGGGGAATCCAACTGAAGATTTCATATACTGCAATGTATGGTTTAGGTTTCAGTAAAAAGATAATTGGATCTTCAATGACTGCATACAATGAGGATTGGGAGCTGTCACATCAAACTGCATTTCTGTTAAACAGCATGATAAGAAACAGATTTCAGTAAGAAACAAGACTCAATTCTCAAATGCAGGGTTTCCATCATTGAAGATATTCCATCCAGGTGTGATTCCAGAGGGAATACATATAGGACTTTGAAGACACACTGATAAAAGGGAGAGTTCTGAGCTTGACAGGGGACACTCTTTATCTAAGAAGGGAAGGAGATACTGCCTAAAATATATCCAAAATAGGTAGTTCACTTCCTTGTCCTGCAACCCTTTTTTTTTTTTTCCTGTCAAATAGAAAAGTGATTCCTTTTCTTCCCTTCTCTTGGTGTAGGGCCACATCTTACTTTCACTGTGTACTTAAAGAGACAACATTCTCTGCTGATGTTGATGCCTTTCAGACACTTCACATACAAGTAATTAGGAAATTCTATTAACTTTTTTCAAAAGTGCAGAAAAATCTGAAATTGCCACTATCACTAGCAAGCCACTCTGCAAAGTTTTTCCGGCGTGTCTCTGGTTTTGGAAATTTATATTACATCACATAGAAATTACCTAAGTTACCTTTTATTTTAACCACTGGTTCCTTCTTTTTAACAGTATTCAGTATGTGGACAATCTGCCTTGTATTCCTATGATCAGATGTTCAACCTTAGCTTTAAAGCTTAACTTTTCTGAGAAACGATGATGCCAGGGACTAGAACCTTATCACTGACACAGGCTTCTGTCAGGGAAATCCAGTAAGGTGAATTCAACCAAGCAAATACAGTTACATAGAGGAGCATGAAAAAAATCCTAATATATCCAGCTGGACAGTACAGAGGCCTCAAGTGCTGAGTAGCAGCTGCCATTCTGATTGAAGTGCTCATTAAAAGCTGCCAGTGTTCATACAGTAGGCTAGAAATACCTGACTGTTGGAGTACAATACACCAGAAATTGCCAAGTGTTAAGGACACAAAGTGCAGACCACCTCCAGCACCTTAAAGCTCCTATAATTAATGCAGATCTGTTTGGAATGGTGTTCCACTTGAAGTCTGTCAGCCCATGGGCCTGCCTGACCTCCCTCACTGCTTGTGTGGAGCCTGCTGTAATAGCATGCAGGTGTGAAACAGAGTTTCCCTTACTTGTAATCAGAATAAAAAAAGGATTATAAATACTGGAATAGATTCCCAGGTCCCAGTGTCTCAGGACAGGGAGGAACATGACAGCACACAAATCTGTCTAAAAGCACACAAGGACTGTGCAGATAACAGCACTTCTCTCAATAAGAATCTTCACTGGCTTCCTTCTGCACAAATCAGCACCATCCTAAAGACTACAATTTGAAATGCAAGTAAATCTTTATTTGATATGTGTTAACATGCATAAACAAAGAAACGCCTTCACTAAGGAAAAGGTTCCTAGCACACCAATGTAATCTGAGGTAACATTTGAAAGTGTAAGCACCTCTAAGAAAGTCCACTTTTTTTTTTGTTACTGTGATGTATTTGCATTTCAGATAGGGCAATTTTTGAAGGCTTTTTGCTTTTTTCCTTTTTTTTTTTTTTTTTTCCCCCCACAANTTTTTTTTTTTTTTCCCCAGCCAACCCTGCAACACAGTACTGGTATTTAATCATCTTCAGAGACTTTGTTATCCTAATTCTTGAAAAATCCAAAAATGGTATTGACGTGTGCTTTGAAGAAGAAATTTAGCACTCATGACTGATATTTTTTACTTTGTTGACTATATTACATTTTCATACAGCAGTTGAATGCCCTGTAAATATACAGGACATATACAAACACCCAAAAAATTAAAATAAGGTGGTATTTCTATAAGTAGAATTTTTAATTTATTAAAAAGACAAACTAGTAACAGAGTCACTGAAAGACACTTGGCAGCATCAGTTATGTCTGAAAATAATCCAGCGACCATCTATTTTAGAGAGTCACAGAAGTCTGCCTGACTTTTATCTAAGAAGTTGTCATCCAAGAGCTCTGAAAGCTTGATAAAATACAGATAAATCAATTTTTCAAACCCAGTCAAACTTCAGCTTGGAATCTTGGGGGACACAGCAGAGTAATTGTTTGGTGTAAGAGAATTTAACTTTTCTTCTTCCTTTAATTACTCAAGATATTGCTAGATTTGTCTATTTGTTCTGTCACCCACTTTGCACACATGAATGTTTTCCTCACTGTAGTGTTATTCAGGTTTTTCCAGTGAATAGATAAAATGGACTCAGCACCTCCACTTTTGGAATATCTTTTTCCCTCAGTGGCAGACATTGCATTTACAAAATAAGCACTCCATCATGATGCTGTAGCTTCCCATTATTACTCAATCTATGCATTATTTTCCCCATGTGAGAAGTTTCCTGGATTCTGTTTGAGATACAGATTCTAAGGAAACATTCAGGAGCACTGTATCCTTAGGTCAATGTTGCTTTCAACAATAGAAGGACACCTTTCCAAGAAAAAAAAAAAAAGGGGGGG
>VXAU01005024.1:70275-147066 GCA_013399695.1 Formicarius rufipectus | reverse complement strand
ATGGGTAGGGCAACGGAACAATTAGGTGTCCTCTTTCAAACAAACAAACAAAACGCTGAAAGTCAACAGACTCTTAAAACACCCCAGTGTGCAGTCCAAAAGGCTTAAATCACTTCTGGCCTTGGAGACAACATCGTTTCTCATGTTTCCTCCACGGCTCTTTCCTAATCACTGATGCTGCCAATGTAAGTTGTTTACCTAGCTTTGAACACGTGACCCGACATTGCCTCTCCACTGCTCAGCTCCAAACAACCCACTGCCTTCTTGTATTTTATTTTTCATTCTGTGACTTTCAATTCAACTAATACTAAACAAGTTTACAAAACATAATGCTGCTTGAAAATTACTGAATTTCTCTTTTGCTTCATGGCCTGTCAAAGAATGTTTTAAAGAGTGCAGTTATGTATAGCACTTTGCAATTTCTTGGGCATATTAGGTTTTAAATGGGATCAGATTTCAATTACCAATGATGACCTTGCATGACCTCAATAATTATCACAATGCTCACAGGGTGCTTATTAAATTTTTAGTGGGTTTTCCTCTTATTTAAAAAACTCTTTTTTTTTTTTGCAAAGCGAATAAATTAAAAAATTGTAGACGACAACATTTATGCCTAAAGCTACTTACTGATGATAAAGAGTAGTACTATTTGTTCATATTTTATTTTTCTATATTTGCAGCTGTTTAATATTCTGCCCAACCCTACTATGTACTAGATACTTTGCAGCTTTTAGATGCTTCATTGAATCATTTTTAGCAGTTCTTATATTCCTCTCTACCGACATCAGATTTATTCTTTACTGAAATAAATGTGATTTTTCCCCCCCTAAATCATAATTACCTCTACATCCCACAGTAAATAGCAGGTGGTCCTAATCAATCTTTTTCCATCCATTATTTCATCCTACAAAGATTGTCTTTTAAAAGTTTATGGTTTTCAAACTATATATTTTATAATACCCTCACATAATTTTCATTTCTGAAGATACCATTATCACAAGACAACAGATGTTGACTACTTCTCTCAATTATCACACTTAGGCCTTATGTCTTTAGAACTAACTGAGATAATCTTTAAGATAATTTTTGATCTGGGTATTTCCTTTCAACACTGGTAGGGCACAATACTACATTACCTCAAGAAATGCTCATGCAGTATTTAGTAACTGTTCATAGGAACAGCAATTTTATTATCTGAGAAGCAAAAGAACTCTGAAAAACTTGCTTTTCCCATACATTCCTCAACCTCCTGTAGTCCATAGGATTACTCAAGTACTTAATGCCACGTGCATAGAGGAAGTAGCTTCTTAAACCAGGCAAAACAAGTTGTTCTCAGGTAGGAAAAAACCTACATACAAGAAAATATATTGCTTAGTCTGGAACAATATCTTATTTTAAATTTTTTTTTTCTCCTAGCACTTCACAGTTCTTAGCAGAAATTACAGAACTTTTGAACTAAAATTCCAGTGATAGAATCACCTGTCTGCTGTCTGAAAAAAATATTTCTTTAAAAGATTAAAATTAAGAGTTTTTTAACAAATTTTAAATTTAGCTTTTCTTCCAGTATTTCTCAATACCTAATAGTGGGCATTTGTAACCATGCTGCCCATATCACACCACAGAAAACCTCCTTTCCAGAAGGTATTGCTGTCTGTCTTGGCAGCCTGTGAAAGACACTTAACAAGGTCCCAAGGGACTCCACAGCTCACAGGTCATTAGCACAAAGACTCTTACAATGATTATTTTATCTTCCAAGAGTTACAGAACTTTGAGAATAGCACTCCACAGCAGTGTTAATGTTATGGATTAAAAAAAAAATAAAATTACCTTGAAGCATATTTAAGAAGTTAAAAGCATATTCAGCAGTGCTATTTTTACATTGCCAAGTAAGCATAAAACTCTGTTTCAGCTTCTGAGAAAAAGCAGTAAAGAGCTTATCTTCAATGAAAGAGGGAATGTCTGCCTCTAGAGACTTTGCTGCTTCACCTAAAGCCATCCAGAAAACACTGTGTGCCAATCAGTGCAGTCCCACTGAGTACTAAAAAGATGAATGAGCAGGTTTATATTCCAAACTGATACTGAACCTGGGCATATGAAAGCCTTGCTTCCTTTCCTTGCCAAGTTCTCTCTAACCTTAGTTAGCTGTGAATTGGTTTACTAGTCCTCAGGTTTGGTCTTACCTTCAAATATTGTTTTGAATGGCACCAATGGAAGTGGAAGCTTCCAAAAAAATTTCTGAAATACGTAATCAGTAAAAATTATAGAGACTGCATTGTTTGCTTTAACACTTGACCTACTGCAAATAAAGCACACCTTTATATTTTATATATAGCATTGTATATATTGTGTCAACTACCAACTTGGTTATCTCTGACACATGGATATACCCTAGGTTTTGCTTTTGTGATTATACTTTTAATGCAACTTTTCTAACAGGGTATTTAAATTATGGTTCTGAAGTTCCCAATCAGAAGTCAGAAAAGTGCTTATTTACAAGAATTCAAGTGAATAGCACAAGATTACTCAGCAGTAAACGTTTTAGAATAACTATCATAGAAAACAATTTCAGAGTATTTTTTCTTACAAAGAAAAAAATCACCTATTCAAATAGCTTATCTTCTATTTGATATCCTTAAAGCCAATTTTTAGGTAGTGTAAATTGATACAGCCTCACTGAATCCAGTATGCTCTCTAAGTCTACAAGCTGCCTCCTTCCTTCCTGACTTAATCCTTCATTATTCAAGTAACTTCTTCATACAATTTCACAGCCATGATATGGTTCCAAATCATTATTTTCCATGTATTCAGAGACTCAGAATTCAAGGGCTTCCAGCCATTCCAGCATTCTGGCATTTCATGCCAGTTCTTCAAAATCTGATCAAATTACTCCAAAGTGCACAAAACATCATTCACATTTACAAGTATCTACACAGATTTGCATTTTGGAATCTTCACACCAAGTTCCACCCTGATTTATATACTTCTTTACTGCAGATGCCTGAAACCCAAGGCTGCTGCAGTTTGTACTGATATGTATGATCTCACCAGATCATTAACATACAGATTCTTCAACAGCTTAAACAGGCACCATCATGGTTTCTAGTCTTGCAACATGAACCATTCTGCTACCATCATCTTTACCAATATAGTTTTAAGTATTTATATCTTATGGGATGAACTACTCAGATTCAATTCTTCTGTGTAGTAATAATAGGTAAGTATTATTCAATAATGCAGACAGTTCTATCCTGTATATATGAAGCCATCAATACTGCTTTCCTGGGATGTGGTTTTTGCTTATCACTTGCAGCTCAGTGAAACTACGGGTTTGGCATACAGTACTGGAAAGTCCCAGCTGGCCTCTAAAGAATGCCTCACAAACTGTGAAAAAAGGGACATTCCTGAGACAAGCCTGAAAACAGGGCAGGCTTTTCAAAACCAGGACTGTTGCAGGCAGAGCTGCAGAGAACTTGCAGTGCTGTTGGCCTGTAGGCAGAGACAGATTGCACTAATTTAGACAGCTCCTTGGGGTTTTCAAAATTATGCCATGGGCCATTCCATGGGTGTGAGTTATGAGCTGCAACTCTTTGAAGAGCAGCATTGAATTTCACCTCAATGTATAGGTTCTGCAGCCTGGTATATATCATGTTGACAGGGTCACTTTTTTCACATCAGAGCTCTAATGTTCAAATCAAAAAAAAAAAAAAAAAAAAGCTTCCAAAAGAGAATAATAATTCACTGAAATGAAAAGTTTACTAATACCTGCAAAAGTCAACAATTTCTAAATTCAAAATTGTAAGAATATAGTTCAATACACAAAGTGTATTCAAGCACACATATTACTGGAATACTTTTATTCCTTCTATGTCTCCCATTTCTCTATATAACTACTAGAATCTGAGGTAGGACTAGAGCAAAACCACTCTGGTTGAACTTTAATACTCCTCAAAGAAATTTTGTCAGGCACAACTTGTTAGTCAGTGTCCTCCTTTTCTCTCCTTGCAAACCAATAACAGAGTTGCCAGTATTCAAAGCAAAAAAGAACTAGAAATTGGCTCCCTTGGCAAAAATGCGCTTCTGAATCAGCCCTCACTGTCTCTTTTCAAGAGAACGTTCCTTTGCTTCAAGTACTGTATTCTGCCACTTCCAGAGCAGCAGCTCCCTGCTAAATCCACCTCCTGCCAATACCATTCCTATATCTTCATCTGAACAAGGTTTGTGTTTATTCATGTTATAAAAGGACTAATTTCCTTCTCAATTTAGGTCTACCTTTTGTACCAATTATGAATTTGCAGACTACAACTAAGCCTAATGATTGATTTCTTTATTTTCATGTTAATATCTCATTCTCAGTTTCTAGGATAGAGTGGCTGCATCAACCTTATTGACTCTGACTAAACCTTATTTGCCTCTGGAAAGTCAGACAAGTTGAGCTGAATCCTTCACTCATCACTAATTCGCTATAGGAAGCTGTTAAATACCTGGATAAATTGTGTTCACACAAATGACTAGAAATTATAATATTCCATTTAGACAAACATGAATATTTGCATTTCTAATTTATAATTCAAAAGTATTCTCTACTCTGTTACCCTTCAAAGGTATTTATCATTGATTTTGAATGTCATATTTTTGCATATAATATCTTCCTTTGGCAAGATCCTTTTATTGTTTTGCTGTTTTGAATCTACTAGCCTGTTGTTTAGCTGCCTTTTCTGACCCAGGTTAAGCAGTCTCTTTCTTACATCTGCTGAGGTTTAAGCAGGTAATGGAAGGAAGTGTACTTCCAACATAGACGATTCCCCATTTCTTCCCCTTGTCCTGAATTCTGTTCCTAGACATGCTCTTCTATTTCTCCTCCATTCTCCCCACCCTGAAAGAGGTTATTGGTGAAGCTGTAGAGGGAACTTGGCCTGGCACTGATCAGCACTGTGTGCACAAACCCTCTCTGGGGCAGTTCCGTGCACCTTTGCAAGACCCAAGTTGCTTCTGACTTGCATTTCTAAGCAAGTCTGTTGCTTGGGTTAAAAACATAACCTTCCCTTCCTTTGCAAGGTAACAGTTTTTTAAGCAGCTGTGATTTAGATATAGCAACTATAATAATTTCTTCTTGCTGAGAGTCCAAAGAGACAGTTATTTTGGGTGACAAATTCAGATAGTGCAGATTTCAGATTCTATACTTCTTGTCTGCAGTCTCTCTTGTTCTGGGTCAATAGGAGTGCATATGTGATTTCAAGCTCATTACAATTTATGTTTCACCTACCCCAAGAATTTCTGTTGAGGAGACATACAGTTCATCTGCCACTCCATCCTCCTCAGTCCTTTAGCTTCTTAGCTGCTAATAAAATTGAAAATTATTCCTAAGCAATCTGCTTGACAGAAAACGGGGATTTTGAGAGAGACATGAGAACTACCATACCAATGGTTTTTTCAGGAAACAATAAGCCTTTCCATCTAACCCTCTGCAGGATTTTCTTCCCCACTCCTCACAGGGTCAGGATTTTCAAAGGACTTGATAAGTATTTTGGTTTTTTTTCTGGAACCTTAGATCTTCAAAGAAAGACAACTCTTCAGTTACAGTTTTAATTGCTATTCTTCATAACTTGTTATACAGAACACAGGACTTAAGTTTCTACATCCTTTAAAGGAACTACTAAATACCTATTAGTTTCAATTGCAGATGATCACAATTTGAGGCCTTGCACTCAACAATACTTCTAAATTCAGCCATCTAGTGGAATCCACATCTGAATCACAAGAGAGGTGTTCAGCATTCTTTTCTGAGAAAGGGACAACATTCCTAAACTAAACCCACATGTTATCTTGCGGCTACATGTTAAATACTGGGGGAAGGGCAGGGAACACCACACCTAGGTGCCTATATGCAGGTCTCTGCTGTAAAGGGAAGAAAACAAAACAAACAAACAAACAAAACCAACACAAAGGAGAAAAAAAAACCGCAGGAGAATGCCAATAAAGTGTGATCAACACATTAACAGTCTGACCATCATGTGAGCCCTCATGTTCAACTGCAATACTTAATTCAAGACAGGGTCTTTAGCCCCACACAGGGGGAATTTAATTCCCTAGCAAGGAAATTAAGGCACCCTTCGTTTAAAAACAGATTAAGTGGCGAGATTTCCAAAATACCAGTTTTACTGCCTGCATAACCACTTGCACAACTATATGGGCTAGGCCTTGATGGTTCTGGGGATAACAGAATTGATGACCCTAAATGGCTTGCCTGTTCCCTACCTTGACTTACAGCCAGTCCAAACTCCCCAGTTGTTTTAGCTGCATGGGCCATCTTGAATGAGATCGAGCCATTTCTTTCCACTTCAGTTTCCCTAACCAGACACAGGCTTTTCATAGGTAAAATAAATCTCCCTCATAATAAACCTACAAAATTACTAAATAATTACTCATTCTGACATATCTTTAATTAGTGGATATTCATTCTTTCATTAACTAGCTGCATTGCTAAAAATTATGTTATTGAATATGCACCATCAACAAGATGAAAAAAAACACCCCTTCATGTAATTTTGGAAGCACATCAGCTGGTTACAAAACTGCTTTTTTCGCATTCAACCTTGACCAGAGTCAAAACTTGTTTGTTGTCATGGCAATAAAGGCATTCAGGTGGTAAGATAGAGAAATTAGCAGATTCCATTTGAAATTGCTCTGGTGGGGTACGTTCTCAGGAAGATTTACATACCAAGTGAAGATTAATAGTACTTAGTTTTGGCATTGCTTAATGTTTTGAAAAATCAGTCAGTATGATAAATGTGAGTTTTGTATTATCTGCTATAATTTTATCCAGCTGTCTTTTTTGCCATAATACACCTGTAACTGACTAAATGTCTTCTTTAAAGTTACTCTGGTAAAATAAATATGAAGGAAACTAAGTATGATTCTTTTTTTCCAAAGGCATTGAAAAATAATATCAACAGCAAAACAGCAATACATAACTAGATTTACAGGAGGCTTTATTGCATTAGTCTGTATATATCAGATAGTTAAACTTATTTTTGCAAGCAAAACAGAACAATATTGTTTCTTCAGAAAGTCCTTGAAGCTCTTAATTAAGCCAGCTTTATGCAATAAGAGTTGGAAACACTTGCACCTGGCCTTTATTGCCAGGGCATTTAATTTAAATGAATCCATGTGTGATCAGATGCCAGTAGCCATTTTCTGCTTTAGGACATACATAATATTTTTTATTGTAGAAATTTTACTGTTTAAGTTTTAACTTTCACTGATACAAACCAATTAAAAGTAAGCTTGTTTGGTTTTTTGGTTGTTGTTTAGGGGGGTGGGTTAGTATTGCTTTAGGGATTTCTTGGTGTATGAGAACAGGCAAACAAGAAAAGTTTAGTGCTTTTCAGTGAAGACTTCAGAAAAAAAAATCCTCATAACAAAAACGACTACACCTAAACAATTCTTGACAAATATTTACCCAATATACTACTCACCATCCCCACTAACGGGGACTACACAGCATTCCTAGGAAATTCACTGCAGTGCCCAACAATCCTTAGAGTTGGGAAATGAATTCTTAATACCTAACCTACAATTTTCATGCTGTAGTTGACACTCTTTCCTTTCCTCTTACAGTAACTATAACATGTTCTCTTCCTCTTTGCAGAAATCTGTAACATTTGACAACTTTACTGACTGTTCTCAAGGTGTATCCATTGGAAAAAAAAAAAAAAAAAAAAAAAAAAAACAAAACCCAACAAAGCCAATATATCTCAGGTCACGTGTTTATGCCACCCACCAGCTCACCTTGGAAAACTCCAGTGGTTCTTCGTCTGCCACACCTCTGAAGGAGGGCACATGAAAGCAGCTTAAGCTGAAAGAAGGGCTCTTTCAAGTGGGGCAAAATAAGAACAATTTCATGCCCTTGATGAGTCACCTGAAAGGAGATCTGATGATTTCAGTGAAGTACCTGTAAATTAACTTGTCTAATCAAAACAACCTGAGCTTTGCAATTATTTCTCAAAGATCTTGCCTTGTTACCTACTCATTCCTATTTCCCTTCTTCAAAATAAACTTTTCCTCTCTAAATTGCAGTCTGGTACACACACATGAAGATAATATTGAAAGTTGTGTTAAGCTTATGTTAAAAATAGTATAATCTATAGTATAACCTGCACAGTTTGCTACTTTTCTTCCTCCTCACAACCAAATGACAGAGCAAATGAAAGTACTGCTAAGTAAGGCACACCCCATTTTCTACTCCTGCAGTTGATTATCCATAGTGAAAAAATAATGATACTTTGCACACTTGCCTTCACAGAATTGCCTTCAGTTTTTTCAGGGTGGCTTTTTAAAATTTTTTTATATATATATAATTTATTTTATTTTATTTTTTTTTCATTTTTATTTCTGACTTGTCCAGATCATTTTCAATTCTACTCTTGTCTCCTAATTTGCTTGCAGCCCTTCCCAGTTTGGAGTCAAGCAGTGAATGCTCTATAGAGTGCTCAGTAATTACACTTCCCACGCAGTGCTCATTTCTGCATATCTGGCACAACAGGGTTTGCAGATTCATCTTGCTGATATTAGATATAGCCTTAATTATATTATGGAGCAGGTAGAATGAAAAGCCAAATAATTTAATAATCATGAAAATAACAGCCTTCTAATTCCAAAGGGATCATGGTCACACTGGAAAAGAAGCTGCTATATAGAAAATACAGTGTGCATTTTTTGCCTTGAAAGAGGGCATTTAAATCTCTGACCTTCATGAGCAAGCTCAGCAGCAGCATTCTGTGATTTTTTTCTTTTTGTTTTAAAGTAGTTCCTCTTATTTCCAGTGTCATTGCAATACTTAGAAAACAAAATTATCTAAGGCAACTGGACTAGATGATCATTGTAGGTCTCTTCCATCTCTAATAGTCTATTGTATTCTGTCTGTTCTATATCTGCACTATCAATAAAATGTTACTGCTTCTTCAGGCAACGTTACCTTGTACTGTACTATTATGTCATTTAAATGGGAGGTCTGCTATTAGTTTAGAACTGGTTACTGTTGCATTTGTTTTATGGGAAATTTTGTATTTTCCATCCAAGAATTCTGTATCAGACCTTTGGAAGAGCCTGTGGGGGCAAGGGGTACCACACACAAAGTGAACCACACACATTACAAAACCTGTAATGTTTCCTGGGACATGGTACAAAGAGGAAAAGCCACATGGAAGATTCCCAAAGCAAGTGCTGAAAGTGAGAAAAAGTGTTCATCACCAACAAATAATCATTATTCATATTTTAGAGGGGAAAAAAAAAAACCATGATTATTGGTGAATATTCCTGTATATTTTGAACACTCTGGTTTTGAAGCACTGGAGAAAAATAATGAAAGGTGACTTCTTAGTTCCCTGTCCGTGATAGCTCAGGGGCAAAAGTTCTGTATAAAGGCTGAAATAAAGGCATTGAAATTGACATTAAAGTGCAGATACAGGAACACCCTCGTGGATTTTTATACACTTCACTCAAATCGTGTCTGCCTTTTCCTCCAAGGACAGAATTCAGACACTGTAAAATCCTACCACCACAGGAAACTCAGGAAAATTGCCCTGTTTCATTTGCTTGCTATCCTACTATTTTAATTCAGGGAGCAGGCAGGCTGAAACTCTGGGACCATCTTCAAAGCTAAACCATCTTAAAGAAATGAATTGCTTTACAACCAGGGAAACCAAATTAAATTCTGTATTCTTTCAGTTGCTATTTTCATGGTTCTTCTGGATATTTAAAAATACCAAACAAAACAACTAAGGCACCTTTGTGATACATTTCCAATGGCAGCAATCTGTGCTAAACTTAAAATCACATATAAATTGTACAACATAAACACTGCATAGATATTAGTTAAACATTACCACTTCACACAGTTTGATCCATCGAACAACACCACAACCAACCTTCTTCTATTCTTTGTTACATTTCCTTTCTTGATCATTGTTCCTGTGGCTCCTGCCTATCACTACTCATTGGGTATTTTCCCCTGCTTTGCTTAACTGTAAGCAGAAATGAACATACCTCCTAAGTATACCTGCTAATGGTGTTACGGAGAACACTTATAACTCTATTTGTATTTTAATGTTTGCTTTTATTGTTCTTGTGATTACACTGCAAATATATTGCTTTTTAACAACAATATCGTAGTCTTGGAATGCAGCATAATACAAAACCAGGTCTCGAAGCTCCAGTTCCTCTCTAAATTCATGTATATTTCCTTAACGTAAGTTCATTTTTACATGTCACTTTTTTTACAATGGAAAGTTCCCAATACAGACAAGCTCATTTCTCTCTTACCGCAGAAACATGTTAACGAGTTGTTATATTTCAGTTGGCTTAAAAGGTAATAACAAACACTCGCTCTAAGTATTTTTAGTCAGCTAATGCTGTTTACAGCAATGTCTTTTTCCCAAGGGCTCATCAGACTTCAAAGAATAATGATTAATTGCTGAATAGAACATACTTTTTTCCAGCACTGAGAACTGTGTGGGTTATTGTACTCGTGTTAAGGAAGTAACTAATATGTCACTTGAAGTATCCACTGTCCTCATTCACTATTTCAAGGCTCTACATGCATTTCCTTGCCAATGGCTGACCTGTGAATAGTAACATCAACAAGGCTACAGATTTATTCTGGACCTATTCTAGTACAGCCTCATTTAGAGATGAATCTACAACAGTTACTGAAGAATTAATTAGAATGACTGTGCAACTTTTTTACATTCTTCAAGCTAGTTAGGCCAAAATATTCAGAAAAGTTTCCCCGCCCCAAACCTAATGCAGCTAGAACACAATCAGTAATGACACAACCCCTTGCCTAGGTGCTATGATGTTCTGAGATGGTAGTCATGCACTCAGCAACCACATTTGATGTATAAGTAAAGTCTGTCAGGTGTTTAAAGTCAGGTTTATGTGTCAGAATGTACATTTCATTGATTGGAATTACTTGTAGAACTGGCCAAGCAGTGACAGGCATTAAGTACACACAGGGATACACACATGTATAATTTCTTGCTGCAGTATTGTCTCTAGGATGACATCTGTTCCAAGTTATAGGATAAGAATTAATACAGTTGTCTTACTTTAGCCTCTAATGACCTGTTTTCATTTTGAAAATACAAACTTGTCTTTGACTCTGGTTTTTATTTTTCTGTTTGGTTTCTTTTCCTAGTTGAACCTAAGGCAAACAGGAACCTTGTAATAATTTATCAAATTGATTAGCATTATTACTATTTTAAAGTTTCTTCAAAGTTGTGCTTCAGCATTGTGTTAATCAGCTATTGAATGCTTACATGGTATGTTTCTCTGGAAATTCATATAGTGCTATTGTAGCTTAGTGGCCTAAGGGTAAATAAATGACAAAACCTACAGAGAGAGGTGTACAATTGACTGTAGCAACTAACATAGCTGGAAGCAACATACAAGTTTTCAGACCCACCACTGGAAGACATAGAGGAATGCACTGGAAGACAGGGAAGAATGCTCATGTGCTGAAGGTTTATTATTCAAAACAAACCCTTCAGAGATGCTTCACTTATTAAATGGCACTGTGACTCCTTACAAACCTTGCCTAAAAACTATTTATGGCACAAGACAGAATGCCCTTTTTCATTTCCTTTGCCAGCTGGAAGATCTATGTGGTGATGAGCCACATCAGAGATCAGAGATGAGGGCTTTTAATGGGGAAGGTACAGTAGGACTTGGATAACAACAGATAAATTGGAGAACTCTTCCTTTCTATTACAGACCTTCAACTATTGTGTTTATCCTCTTCATCTTTCTGGGATATCTACCAGTATAATATATATATACTAGACTAATTTAGCCTTACAAAGAGACAGTGGATGGTCACTAAAAGACCAGTAGCCTTGATACTTTTGTACTTAGAGAATTGTTAGCTTTTACCTCACTTTGTTCTTCCATTATTGGCAAAGAAATTGCACCTGCATTTCAGCTAAAAAAAAAAAAAATCAATCTATTAATTATTCCAACATGCCAGCAATGTAACTCCAGGTTGATCAAACATTGGTATTATAACTGTATTTCAGTTCAATGTATGTGTCCCTTTAAACGCATCTCATGGAGGGTATTGTATTACTAATGTAATGAGTCATTTCCTCCTGACGTGACAAAATCAAATAACTATCAAAACAATATATGTATTGCAGAAACCCTTATATTAAAATAAAACCTCAGAAGTGAAAATGTAATAGAGAAAAGAGAAAAGCCCAACAAATTACATCTTTCATAAGCTTTGCTGGATCTCCAAGTCAAATTACTTACTTTATGGAGAGCAGAAAAATGCCTTGTGCAAATTCCTGATATCATTCAAGTCTCTCTTTTCTTCAGGAGCAAAATTAAAATTGTGTCATCATGACTCAGTGGAAATCCATTTTCTCTAATATTGCCTTCAGTCCCTTGAAATAAAACCTTGACAAAACTTCCAAGGACAATGCTTCTGTAATGCATAAGTTCATCAGTTCCTGAAAATCTTTTTATAGCCCTGTGTCTAAAAGATGCTGCAGGATCTTGAATACACAGTATTAATCTGTTAATCCAAAAATAGATACACAGCTCAACACTTTAATTCAGAATTCCCCAAGTGACTAAATATGTCAAAATAACAAAGACCAATAATTTAGTGGTTTTACTTTTCTATTGTCCTTTTTCTTCATAGTAACTGTATGTTCTTGCTCTGTGTGTGTGTGTGCATCTCAAATACCTTATCTCATATGAGTACAGTACTTAGTCAAAATACTTCTATACCTCAGTAGTTCTCACTGAAAAGACCCCATATCAGACTTCAGTAGTCTTTTTTTTAACAAAGGGCATAGTCACTGTAATTCAAATTCTCCACTGACTCTCATGAAAGACAATATTACATATCAAAAGCTGCAGTTTACTGCTCTGAACCTATTTCACAATGTGCAGCTCAGGCAGTTTATTCAAAGATCCACATGAATGGGCAAGAGGTTGGAATATCTGAAAGACAGCTCATCCCAGGATGAGATTCAGCTCACCTAACTGCATTTTGGCAATAGAGGAGTCTGGACTCCTGTCAGTGGAGTTTAGAGAGTGATTCATCATCCCCTAAAAATAGCTTGGACAGTGTCTTAACTCCACTGAATAAACTGATTCAGCTTTTACTGACTGTTACAAGAAAGCAGACATGTAAATCAGACAAAACCTTCTACATTTTACCCACCAAAATTAAGGAAAGGTGAGCCTCTTTTACAGAAATTGAGCCAAATCCTATCTCAGCTGCCAAACCCCAGTATTTATACTATTCCTAGATGTTTTGCTTTGTTTTGCTTAGTAGTCTATGGAGCCTCATCACAATTACCCACACATGGATATGCAAAATATAGCATATAAGAGTTTCAGTGATATCTTCAGTATTCAACTTTGGTGTAAAAATTGCAAACCTTAGAGTGAAATTCATCTTCCATCCACTGCCATCTGCCCCATATACAGCTGCTTTCACACACCACACTGACACTGAAGGAGCTGGGCACAGTAAGGGCAGAAAAGAAGCTTCATTTTCTGTCTATCTCAATTCCTATGCATGAACATTTAAGCTGATGGATGACTGCCTTACCAAGTGAATCCAAGCAAATTTTTTGTGTGCAGTCATCCCTACTCAGTTATGGCACCACAGACCACAAACTCTGTGTGGTAATGCCTTCCACAACAATTAGAGCAATGAGTTCTCTTCTAATACAAAGATTCAAGTATTATAATAATAAAGCATTCATTTGCTCCTCTCTCTACAGGAAAGTGAAGAGGCCTATAGATCTTTAAAGATTTTTCTCTTAAATCTCAGATATTCTACTGCATTAAACAACAAATAAACAATTTCAGTTGACCTCTCTTTGCATATCACACTTTGGATTAGATATTCTTTTCTTGACTGTACTTTATTTAATCCAAAAGCTTCAAAAATAATGAAAAGCAAAAGGGAGATAATTGTAATACATCATAAACCCCAATGATACTTTATTTTGTACTATGAAAAGAGAACTTTCTTATCATAAAACTGACTGTTCTCATACGTAAAGAGACTACTTCAGAACACATCAGTTAGAATATTGAATCTCACTGAAAAAGATTAAAACCTATGTAGTCAAGTCAGCAGCAATAAAAATATATGATCCTACTTTTACTGGAAACCATTTTTTTTATAGTCTTTTCAAACCAGAACATTAGACTAAGAATTGTTCTACAGGTTCACAATAAAGCCTATTCAATTTGAAAAAAAAAAAGTCTAACTTTCTTTCCTGTGTGTTACACTAAAATTATTTTCTGATTTAGAGACATGTAACAAGGGATACATTCTAGGTTTGAATGCATTTTGGACCAGATCACCTTAATTTTTGACTATGCACCCCATGTTACAGCATCCTGTTGGCAGATAAGTAATTACTATGACAATAGGAGTTCAGAATTTATCCTAAAATCATAATTTTAGCCATCCTCTTTAGATCATATTACATGGTAATTTAGGAATACAAAAACACTAGAATAGATCTTGTCGACACAGCTGTTCCACTCTCTGCTTTGTATTCCTAGTTTCATTTCTTTACTTGAATAGCAAAACAATGTATGTTTTAATTGCATTAGAGCCTAGGAGAAAGAGAGCCAAGATTTCTTTTCCCTCAACAAGTATTAGCAGGCTTATGAACTATGTGGCAGGTACTAAGAATAAATAAGAACAGCTCCTCTGAAGTTGGTAATGTCTGATAATTTATACCCACTGAAGATCTGAATTGGATTAGAAATTGCAGAGTCATTTTTGTCCTTAATTACAGTTACACTTCCTCACTGCAAAATTAATTTCTACAGGTTGAGCTTAGGGTCTGAGCTTACAGAATATTTATGGATGGTGATAACATGTGAAAAGGAAAGGACTTCACTTGGCTTTCACTTCCACCTGAGCTTTCACTTAGAATATGAATGCTTGTTTTCTAGCTTCAACTCTGGTAGTAGAATTTTTAGGAATCTTCCACTGAAACAATAAGCTTCAATAATGAAAACCCAACCCTGCAGGTGTTTAAGACATAGCCATGCCTTCCAATTGTTTTCAAATATATCTGTAAGAAAGTATCTCAAAGCAGTCTTTAGAGTCTTAAGAAACTTCAATTACTATACACTTCTGTAGACAAAATTTCCATAAGAACTTCCCTGACTAGTATTAAAACTGAAAAGATGTTTTCTTGCTGGAATTGTACAGAACAACTGGCAGAGAAAGCAAATAAATTCAGCAGCTTGAATAAGTGCAGTGATTAAGTGTACTACCATAATTATATTAAGCCATGTTCAATTTGAAGTCATATTGAAACAAGTGAAGTGGAAGGCTGCTGGCATCACCAGAAGGAAAGTTTGTATTACAGGTGAAGAAGATGACAGAGAGCTTGCTCGAAGAAAGCCTAGCAACAGAAGATCAGAGAGCTCTGGGTTTCTGCTGGAAGGTTCAACGTGTAGGAGAAAGACAACTATATGAGCTAAAAAAATATGGCAAGAGCAACTAATGTTTATTATCTAAAATAAACTGAACCTGGAAAACTGAAAGGTATTTTAGATAATAATCTAATTTAAATGTATAATGACTAGTCTTAAATTTTTTTGCATACTTTGAAGAAAACCTATTTTACAACCAGATACATGATTAAAGTAGGATGTACAGCAAACCAAACTTACCAGGGTATTTCCTCTGCATTACTGAAACTTTGAACTGCTTTTCATATGGTTCTGACTGAAAAAAAGCCAAACTTAACCAGCAAATTCCAGGAGTTTGTGAAAGTTCCATGGTGGAATATCTTTTAAATAGGCTATGCCATTTGGACAACAGGAAAACAGTTGGCAGGGTTAATTTCAGCAATACTTCATTTCAAACAAGGAACTGGGAAAGAAGCATAGCAAAACCCTTGCACTAAAGCTCTAAGTCACCCAAGCTAACCTCTCCAACATGGAAAGTTAATTACTTTCAG
Organism: Formicarius rufipectus; assembly: GCA_013399695.1. NCBI lineage: Eukaryota > Metazoa > Chordata > Aves > Passeriformes > Formicariidae > Formicarius > Formicarius rufipectus. The sequence continues at coordinate 131,056 of VXAU01005024.1, read as the reverse complement.
TATAAAGATACCAAACAGAAAAAATAATAATATATTGAAAATAAATACATTTGCAAATACAAATAACATATTGAATATAAAAATAAAAGTAAAAAACCCAAAGTAGAATTCTTCCTGTGTATTGAGTTGAAAGATTTTGAGTAATTGTGGGGCTTATTTCATTCTGTAAAATGCATTGTTTTATTCAGTTTTGGAAAACTACATAAAATACAGATTTTCTTCCCCAAAATAAAATTCCATTCTTGTTCATCTCTAGTAATTAGCAATAATTATCTCCTTATTAATTTGTACATATTGCATTTAAAATGTGCTGCCCAAATGTTTATTTTTGATTTATATCTGATCAGCTAAAACATCCATATGGTTTGCTTTGGAAAGATCCAGTGAACTTGTTTTCAAAAATAATATAGGCCAGCAGATATTCACTCAGTCAGCTTTCAGAAAGCTCTATGAATCAGAAGCTGGCATTTCCTAAATTACTGGGTGCCTGACTTAGCACAATCTGTCTTTGATTAAAAGACAAAAAAGTGGTGAAATCCCCTTGGTGTTCTTTGGAACAGGGGCAGATGGCTTCCATCTCCCTGAAGAAGCTTTATTTTGTTTTCCTCCTCTCATAAGGGAAACTTGATAACACTGTGACAAAAAACATACTACTCAGAATAACAAGTTCAGGTACTTTATGAGAAACTGACATATTGTTTTAAAGGAGAATAGTACTTTCTTGGGAACTGAAGTGTTTATAGGATTATAAAATGCCTGGGATGACACCAGGATATATACCCAAATAATAAGTAGTGCTGAAATCTTTGAATCCCTCATGGTTTTCCACTGCAGTTTTCTATGACTATGATATCTCATATTTTCACTAACAGATGAAAATCAGAGTTACATAGGACAATCACTGAACTTCCCAGCAATTTGTAAAGAACAGACATGGAAAAATCTGAGAATCTTTGGTTCTGTTTTAGGGTCAGGAAAATAAAATGTTACGGTAGGCTTAGGCCCAGTTCTATTTCCTCATAGAAAAACCTGCTTTGGATTATTGCTTTTCCTGTTCTTTGTGTTTCAGCAGATTCAATCTTGATTACCCACTTGGTTCATCACCTCCTTACCTATTACATACACCTGGGCTTTCCTCTATAACCTCTTTCCTCCCAATCTGCCTATCCAAATTCTTCGTGACTCCAGCAGTTTTTGCTCATCCTTATTGTGTGTAAAGTCAGGGAAGATCTTTCACATGGCACAACAGAAGGTAGAGCAGAGTATCTTGGTGACATCGTAACTGCAGGCAGGTAACAAAAATGATGGTCCCACATAGCATGCGTTGGACAGGAGACTGCCCAGTAAGAGAAGGAAAAGAAGTCCTGATTTTCAACTAGACTGTCAGGGTACTAGATTTCAAAGGGAAAAAAAAATCGTTCCTTTTCATGAAAGGTGTATGTTTGTGGATAATTCTGGCATGAAAAGAGCTGGAGTGCAGAATTATATTTGTTTTTCAGACCACAACATGGATTTCCTAGAGCAGAACTGACTGTCAGAAAGTGCAAGTAGTAAACCATATAATCTCAGCCGTGCAACTATATTATCAGCAGTTCAACTAACATTGCATTAGGACCTAGGTTTAAGCATATCATACTCAAATCGTGGTGAATTTTAGCTTGATATGATTCTAACCAACATTGAAGTTAGTAATCAAAACTGAGGGTTAGTTATGCATAAGATACTCTAGTAATTTAGCAACTTATATGATAAAACTTATTTGTTTAGCCAGCAATAACTTTCCTGAAGATAACCATTTCTACTGTGATTGACAGTCTGGAACTATGGGCAGAGAGAACATAAATTATTCAAACCAGGACACTATTGTGGTATTCATTAACAAGTTGAGGAGAGAAGGGAAAACAGAAATTTGGAAGTATTTTTTTTAAAAAAAGCTGTGAATTCTGATTAGTTTGGGGTAAGATAATAAAATTAAATAATTTTAAATTGATTTGACAGGGTTATATAAAAAATAAATATTAAGACATTTCAAAGGGAGAAAATTAAATTGGCATTTTCAGCAGCGTTTCAAAAGAATTTCAAATTCTCTAAGTGATGACCACTGAACTACCCTTTTTGCATGGAGTCCTATTTAACAGCTCATGCCCTGTCATTTGCCCACAGTGCTGATTAATCTTTACAGATAATTTTCCAAATCCTTTCTTTTTTCTGTTTTTCTGTTTTATCTAAATTTTTCAGCAGAAAGAATAGCTTCATTCTGCAGTAACAGTATTATTCCAGAAGACACAGCTAACAACATAAAAACTCACAGAATTTCTCACTGAAGATGCAAGTAATTATTTCAGTGTATACTTAGACCTTGACTGTAATGCTTCCCCTACTGTCCTCTAGACAAGACATTAGCTGCTGGGAGTTTCTTTTGCATAGTTGGTGGGTGTGTTATTTGGGTTTTCCCCCACCCCTCTCCTTCCACAGAAGTTACCAGAATTGTTTGTCTTTCAAACTGCTACAGTCTCTCTTCAAGGAGAACTTTAAAAACCCGATCATAGCTGCAGCTGAAGTGATGTAGAAATCCCCTCGAGCAGTCTGCAGGGTTCTTCTGTCAGCAACCTGAGTGTCAGTCCTCTCCAGGGAGACTTGAAACAAAGCTTTAGTCAACTCACACAAATTCAGTGGGAAAAGCTCTCTGCACAGGGTGATGTTTATTTAGGGAATAAGCACACTGGAACTCAGAATTTCAGTAGATATATTCCATTAGGAGGGCTTTGTTCTGTTATAATTTTTGAGGGCACACGGCACAACTACAGTTTTCATTTCCACTTGGTTGAAAACAAACCAAACTGACAAAAATGCAAGTATGTGTTGTTGAAATACTTTATGATTTAATCTGTGCCTTTAACCATGGTTCATTGAGATATTTAAGGAATAAGTTGTTTGTGACCTATTAGGAAAAAGCTTCATTGTTTGTGCCAATACACTACAGAACATTACTGGTCACAGTATAATACCTGAATTAAAGCTACCTTAACAACAACTTACAGAGCACAAAGATTGCTCCTTAAGCTAATAAATATTATAGAAGACTAAAAGATTTCAGGGGGAAAAAGAAAGAGAAAGCTTTATGAATAGACAGAGCAAAAGGACAAAACAAGGTAAGGTGGCAAGAGAAAACATGGATTTCCTCTAATCAGACATAAAAGATTGGGGTATATAGGGAATTTGAGGAAAATAATACTGAATATACAGTAACAGTTCAGTGAAAAAAATTCTAGAAATAGAAATATCTAAATTCGACAACAGAAAAAAAAATAGAACACCTGGAATACCTGTATTTCTATTTCTAATTAAACCTGTCTTGTGTTTAATACTGCACTATACAGATTGGCTTTGAATTGCTATAATTATACATCTGAATATGTATATAATGGAAATAGGGTAATCAGAGGCAAACAGTTCTTATATTAACAGATGTGCTGAGAGGCAGTTGGGTTTTGTTGATTTTTTTTGGTTTTGGGGTTTTTTAATAAAGTGATGCTGAAAATTAAAAAGAAGAATTAATGTATGATTTTCAGGGTGTTTATATTAATTACATTGGCATTGTTTGATTATACTGACTGTTTTAAAAGATTTATTAGATTAAGAAATGTTAATGTCCACAGTTTATCTCAGGCTCTTCAGAACTACAGAGCAAACTACATGGAAGTGTTGTGGGGATTTTTGTTTGTTTTAATTTTACGGCAATGAAGTATCTACAATCACCACTGCTGTAGCTGAAATAGTCTTTATGATTATAGAGACTTGTGCTTTCTGAAATTAACTGGCAGGGTGCTCTCCATCCAAGATGCTAGAAGGAGGTTTTGTTGACTGTGGCATGCTAACACTTGGGAAACGTAGGGAGAGCCATGTGTATCATGCCATGAACCATATCACAGTTCTTTGGCCAAGAGAAAACTCAAAGGAGCCCTTGAGTCTCTCCCATCAGATAAGTGTTTATCTTACAATGCTTGGTCTTCTACTAGATCGACTGCTTACTTGTTCGTATGGGAAACCGAGTTTTCATTATTTCCTTACAGTTGTGACCCATAGATTAGACACAGAAAGAAGCAGTGGGAACTCTTTGGTGCTGTATTCACCAGTGCATAAACTGAAACACAACAAAATTTCAGATTCACTGTCTTTAAAAAAATTCGTCTCCCTTTGTATTTAGGGTATTTTATTCTATTCACCAAATAACTCTCTATTTTCCCACATTACGATATCATGCAGTAATAAATAATTGACTAGTATGCAAAAAAATTTTAATGCTGCTTTTATAGCAATATATAGAATATATATAGCAAATAGAAATACTTTTTTTCTTTTTTTCCTTTTTTTTTTTCCTCATTAGAAAGAAGAAGATAGCATCAACAAGAACACAGTTTTTAAAGTGCCTTACAAAGTAATTAGCATATTTATCTTACCAAAAGCATGAGATAGGAGTTGGCTACTGTGTTTAAGTATCATCATGAGAAGAAAATGCGAGATCTTTAAGGAAGCAGATCTTCATATGAGTCACATGAATGGATATTTGAAACCTTTCTAAATCTGAAGGGTTAATTACTAAACAAAATGAGTTCAGGCCCCTTCTTCACCTAACTCCTCAAACAGAGGGAATCATCCATCTCCCCTCCCGAAGACCAAAAACTGACCACCAACACAAATATTACGTCCCTCTTTCTATGAAAAAATCAGGTCACCAAATCTTAGGCCCAGTATTAGGATCAATAAAGTTTTATAAATATAAAAGATCTAATAACTTTTTATAAATGTAGATTTTTTTTTCCCCCTAACTCTCTGAAGTAGCATAGAAAAAACAATAATGGACATTTCAGTAAAAGAATACATCATTGTCATAAATTTTAAGTTAATTTGACTAGAAATCAGTGACAGTTAGTACACTAGACTATTTATACATTAGTACAATGTATTTTTGCATCCTAGCAAAATTATTTATGCATTCTGTCTAAGTCAGTGCAGAGCACAAATGGTACTTCTCTTACCCTTCCCATCTGCTTCCCTTGCTTGGTCTCTGAATTGAATAACAGGCCCTGTTAGAACTCCTAAAAGCAAGGGAATGACCAATGAATTCAACAAAAACAACTGCAAATATCATTAAACTGATTTTCCTCATGTAAATTCTGATTTGGAAAGGCATCATATGTAAATCTTGATTACTCTTCGATTATGTCAATTTGGGGGAGGTTCATAATGAAGGCAGTACATGTTTTGCTTAATGTGTCATACTTTTAAAGGACTGCAGTAAAACAAGTGCAATCAAAACAGCAGACTTACTTTACTCAGTCAGGAGATAAATGCACAACTGTTTCTGAATTCCAAACTTGCCACAGTGAACCTGATTAAAGACACCAGCAGAGCAAATAATTTGCTAAACCATCAAGGCCCCCTCAGTCAGAAGGCTGCCATCCACAAACCAGGTTACTGATACACAAGTAAGAGAATTTTAATTGCTACAAAATTTTAAGCAAGCCATGTCAAGTAGCAGTTTGAGTTCAAAGATATGAAGAATTATGAACTTACATCACACTACAATTTATAGAACATCTGAGAGTCTTGTAGAACAATGATACAACATTTTTAAAAATCCAGAGATTTATTTAATCATTTTCATAAGTACTCACATTCCTTAGAAGCATGAATCTCAATAATTTCAAGTAGTGGTTTTGTTTCTAAATCACTTTGGCGCTTCTAAAAATCTCACTTTCAAGCATAAGTTTCTGAAATACGTTCCTCATGTTTTGGATAGTTATTTCACGTAAAGAGCTTCTGTAGGATTTTTTATCCCATTTTTATAAGAGCTGCCAGTGCAGTTGTTTTTCCTTGTGCAAAATAAGATGATTTATATCACATATTACTCTTTAAAATCTAAACAGTGAGAAATGGTAGGCTGCCCTCTCAAGGGTTTTGCTTAGCACAAAGACACCTGGAATAAAGAGTACCACACAGCAAAACTAAAATCAGACATTTTGTATTTGATAAAACAATGATTCTTGGTTAAATTTGTTTTTTGACTTTGTTTGTTTTTAAAGTAGTGTGTTTAATACTCAGTCATGCAAAAATTAAGAACCTGATTATTAAATTTCTGGCAGATTTTATAACAACCTCCCAAAACTTGATTTCCACTGGCATGTTTAACATCCTGTTTAACCCTAAGAGAAAGTTACTTAATTTCTTTAACAGCTCACTTGTACAACTCCAAATAATTCTAAATAGACACTAACAGAAACTTCTAGATGTTTCAATACAATCCCACTTCATTGGACTATTACATTGCTGGAAACTACATTTGTGGAAGAATTGACTTGACTCTGTTGATCTTGCACAAAAGAAAATTTAAAAGAGGTAAATCCCACCACCCTCCTCTCCAAAAATATACTTAGGCAAAGAATATACCAATGAATAAAATTAATTAATTAGAAATATCCCTTAAGTTTGGCCTGTACTTTACCAAATGTGTAGTTTAACAGCTTTGTTATTAATCATGTCTTAATGCAAATACTTTGAAGCTGTTGCTACTCAGTCAAGTTTATTACAAATAGTCCCTCTGGGAACCACCAGCTTATTTCATTAAAACTCCTGCCTGCTGGTAATTGCTCTTAGGAAAACATGGACAAATTAACTGTGCTTTAAGAGACAGTCCTGTAAATGTCTATGTTTGTGTGTTTGGTTGCTGGGGACTAATGATGCTCCTGATAATCCTCTACTCTTGCACCACACTATGTGATAGTTGGCAGTGCCAGCCTGCTTTAATCAATAACAACTGATGCTACAAAGGTTAAAAAAAGAAAACAGTTCAATTTGAAAGCTGTAATGTTTATCATTCCAGCTGAGACACTGTATCAGTCTGGGTAATGGGCAATTAATTTTTAAGTTTTAATGAATCTCATGTGTGAAAGAAATGATGCTTGTTAGCTGGGATGATTAATATATTACCATATTTTAATGTATATTAAACGAACAAATTAAAAAACCAAAATATTTTTACTATGACAGTGGCATAAATAGGATATGTGACACCTTGCTGTTGGAATCAACGGATTCAAAGAGACATGTGACTTTGTATAAATTGTAGTAACATTCAGTTAAAATAGCGTAGTAAAAAGAGCATCTAATTTAAAAGTAGTAGAAACTGCCTACAGTACAATTTGCACAGGAATACTTAAGCAAAAAGAAAATTTGCTTTTTAATAAGAAGATTAATTAATGTTTGCAACAAATATGTGTTAAAAAATAAAGTTATTTACTATCTTCCCCCAAAAATTATAGCATTATAAACCATTCCAGATAGTTATCTGGGCTTCATCATAGCAACCTAAAGTCCCTTGGAAAATATGTTGCTGCAGTCTGAAAATGAAAAGGAATTGTGTAAAGAGTAATATGGAAATACATTTACATGGCATTAAAGAAATCATTATTCTCTCCCTTAGTAGCACAGTTGATCTTGGGGGAACCAACACTTCAGATTCAGTTGGGCAACCAAAATTTGGCAGTGTGATTGTCAGTAAAAGTTACTCATCATTAGCCACTTGATTTCGAAAAAAAATCAACAAAGAATTCACTGGGTAACAAAGGAGTGGGATACTAAAAGTGCTGATAGTAAATAAACTCTATAGGGATATAATGATTACTTACTCATTAATGTGTACATTTCAGATAAGAAGGCTATATGTAGCTGCTTTACCTGTTCCTTTGTCTGTGTTGATTTCAATATTCCAGAATATATACTAAATGATATCATGTAACTGAAAACTATTTTGGCCAAGAGGATATGCAGTTTTATTTTAAATAATTATATGATTTTCAGGCCCCAGATTTTCAACACATGTAATCCTGTGATTAAATTTGACCATAATCAGAGGAACATTTTAATACATGCTTAAACTAAAATGTTTCACTTAGTCCTACTGAAATTTTCCAGTTAGCCCATCTGCAGTGATTTCAGTCCCACCCTGAGCACTCCTGGTTATTCTCATCACAGGCATATGATGATCAATACAGTGAAGACCCAGTAGCTGAAAATGAGGGCTTGGAATTTTTCAATCAGAACTCACCCCTTAAAAAAAGGCAATATAATTGATGATTAAAGGTTTGTTCTATATATCCACAACCTTATCACACTTTTTTTAATCTGTTCAATCATAAAAATCTTTCTTCTCCCTTGAGTGAATCTTTTCCTAGTTTGAAATTTACTACAACATGATAAAATACCTCCAGTAGCAAAGGGCTTAGACAGAAAAAACTTAACAGTTGTTGAAATAATTATCTGAATTTCCCTATGTAAAAGGACTCTAATCTTGATTTAAATGACAGGATCATGTTAAATACAATCCTGTATGCATTTGCAAAGATGCACCTGCTAATTTGCAAACCCTGATGACTTAGAGACACTCAGCCCTCTACTTCCTGAGTTAAGGAAAAACAACCTCAGGCTTTTTGTACTAGAATGGGAAAAATAAACAAAGAAACAAAGGTAAAAAAATTCAGTTCTTGGTCATGTAGTTGGCTTGCAGAAGAAAAGCCTTTTTGTCACTTAACATATGTAGAAACCAGAAGTTACTTGACTTGTGACAGTCAGGAGAATCTTTTAGGGAGAAGGAAAATGAAAGAACAATTTTAAGTGATAATTTCTTTTACAAAACTCCAGTATTTTGAATATTTTGTTTACTTGCTTATTTACACTTTCCCTGTTTCCCTTGAAACTGTAACTTTTCAGTTGCTAGCAGTACAGACTTAATAATTCATCTGAGGCATAAATTTGACATTTTAGGTCTTCACCAGGGAGTGTAGCTTCTTCACAAAATTGAAATATTATTTATTTCAAACCAGTGAAAATCCACTTTTGCTTAATATGAACTCAGCTATTCAAAAGTGGTCTCCCACATTCACAGTGTGTGTAATCCAGGTACTATGAGCCACCTGCAAAGCTCAAATCCCAGTTCTAATGCAGAGATATTGCGAAAGTCTTGGTGGGATTAGTAGCATTAGGTTAATGGTTCCAAACTAAGTGATTGGATGATTCTATGAAAGCAATAAAAAGTGACACTACAACTCCAGCCCTTCCATAAGTGGCTCAGATTGTAAAGTGCAAAAATCTCTAATCTTTTCTATCTGAAAAATCTTTCCTCAAATACTAGGCTACCCAAGCCAGCCCCACCATCATACTGTCTGCTAGGAAAGGGACGGCAGTTTTATGTAACAGAATGGAAATTAATAAAGGCATGGCAAGTATAAACCTCCTGTGCAATCTTACAGATCCTACAAATGCTGACACTGCAGAAATTCATCACCTATCCACAAAGTCAGTGGGGCTTGCAAAGGTCTTTTTTGCTGACAGAAAGGGAAAGGAATCAATTCCTGAAGATGAACTGTATCAAAAAATCATAATGAACTTGACTCAGCAAGGGTTAAAAGAATGCAGGGAAATTGATTTCTATGTGCTGCACAGATTGAAGCAATGCAACCTGACAATGATTTCAGCAATTCCCTGGCTTTTTCACTGAATGAGCAGGTTTAGTGCATGTTTCACAGCTGCAAGAAAATTAGATAATCTGCAGAAGAAACAATCTTGGATCAGCCAGAAAGGATATCAAGGACAATATCTTCATGATAAGAGACAATCTGAAAATGTCAATGTTTTTCATGTCAAATTAAAACTACAAGAGATAGGAGCACACACATAGAATTTCCAGATCAGTGAAAAACCAAAAACTGGAAAAACACCAGAGTACATTTTAAGATTCGTCAGCACGTTTGGGGTAATATGTGGCCCAAGGAGTTTTCTAGGGTGATTCTATAACTGCCTAATTTGGAATGTCATTTTATTGCTTGGTTTACGAGAAGGAGCAAAATAGAATAATAAGTCTCCCATGGAGCTTGTTACATGGGAAGTGGGTTATTACAGAGCAGCTCCAGAAAGTGAGACTGGAAGAATAATTCAAAGTGTATCAGTATGTCCAGAAAGTCTTTGGAAGGATTTCATGATGCAGATGATACAGTACTGCAAACCTCCATGCTGGGAAGCAGGGACAGGTGTCACCCTTGCAGTTGGCAAATCGCTGTGTCTCTGCAGGCTTACCACATTTGGTAAATTATTTCCAAAACAAAAAATGGCTACAATTTTGGGAAAGGTCATACAAGGGCTGCCAAGATTGAATTACAGTCTTAGAACATAATTAACAGAAAGTGTTCAGGATTTTACAATGCCCAGATTTTTCACACTCTGGGATCTTTTATGGTTACAGTCAAAATTAGAGGCAAAACTTGAAAAATTTCAATCCCTTGGGATTACGTTTCAAAATTAACTACAATGACTGATGAAGTCCCTCAGCTATGAATAATGAAAAAAAATCAATAGATTTTTTTGGATCTAGCAAAATTTAGAGATTACATTGACCAGAAAGGTCCATTTTTTAATCCAGAATAAAAACTTAATCTGCCTTATTACCTGATAGAAGCACTTCCTCAACATAACCTTGCTGACACCTATCTGGAAGATAAAGTACAATAAAAAGGGACCTGTTTACTGAAATAGACACTACTTATCTTAAATGTACAGGTTAAGGGAGACAATAGGACCTACAAATATTTGACAGTGATTTATGGGAGGGTTATTTTCAGACATCACTGGTTCACACCATCAATGTAACAGTTACATCACTTTCTACTGAAATGAATTTTCAAGTCTTTTGAATGATTCTTGAAAGTTGGTGTGCTTTTTTTTTTATTTTAAATGTAGCATTGTAGAACACAAGGAAAAATCCTTCTTTTCCCCAAGATTCCAAACATATTGGAATGATAAATTATTAGTATTATTGTATCTTCCATAAAACTTGAGAAATATGTGGTTATCATCCATTTGTGTACTTGCAGTAAGTTCCAATATACTATAGTTAACTGTTGGAGAATAATGTATTTTGTGCTACTGTCAATACTCATTCTAATAATAGCAGTATTCTGTGTGAGCTCAGCTAGGTCAGAACCATCAGTGTTAAAACTGCAGTTCCCAAACAAGTCACAACAAAACTCAGTTCTCATTTGAACTATTTGTTATAATATACAACATAAAAAGTCTGACATCAGCTTCATACCAAGTTTATGGAATAGATTAATAGAAAGACTGGCTCAGATATGCAAACATAAAGACTTGTATTATAACCCCATATACACTGAGCCTACAAAACGAGGTTAACTTTCTTACATTAATTATAAAAGTGCATCCCACACTGTTGTAAATCAGATTCTAGAAATCCTAGTTGCAAATGTTTAGCCCTTTTTATTAGAGTCTGAATGACCAAAAAATTCCCTCAAAAAAATGGTTGGTTTTTTTTTTTTTTTTTTTTCAGTTTATATTAATAGGAAGATTGCCTGCAAGTTGATGTTCTTGATGTTACAAGGGGAATACTGACAAATCAGCATGAGTAGACATGCTGGACTGCACAGTTACCTAGGGGAAAAAAACTCTTACATTTTTGCATTAATGCTAATCTAGAGTAATTGGGGTTTACTTATCCCTGACCTTGTGCTCTCACTGTTTTTCTTGCACTGGATCTAGTTAATGATCATGCAAGGAACAAGGTGAGTTGGTACAACTCATAGATCTGAGAAGAAAACACAGATAAAATTAATAGTATTCTAACAAATCTACAAACACACCAGATTCTCCTCAAAGGCATGTGACCAGCAGACTTAGTGCAAAGACAAAATCATGACTGGAGCATGATAATGTTTGTCTGCTCCGTGTTGTCCTCAATTAAGAGGAAATGCTAAACCAGTAAACTAGTTCTGGGAGAGGGTCTGTAATCAGGAACCAAAGAGCAAAACTTGTGACAGTCTTGCACAAGCCTCTGTATTTCTAAGGAGATACAGCTAATACAGCTGCATCTGAAAAAAAATACTCTATTAGTCACAAACTATCACAACAGTGACAAAATCCAAAAGGGCTTTTTCACCACATTGCTAAAGCAGTATTATATAGCAAAATTAAATATACACTTTATCTCAGTCCAGCTTCTCTCAAATCCTCCTGTATGCAGCAGTCTGTCTGCATATGGATGTCTCAAAGAAAGTGTCCAGAGCAGAAATGAAATAGTAAATGGATATTAAACTAGATATTACTCTGATTTGTCAGCATTAAAATTGTTTATGTTAGAATCAAATATAATGTAACCTTTCCATTTTACTTTCACAGTGAGTTGATAAGATTTTACAATTACCGTGGTTGCATATGAAAGTTTGCATTGGAACAAAAAATATGTTTTTGTGAAGGAAACAGGAAAAGAGCAGAATTAATCTGGCCTTGAGCTTTATAATTCAAAAGGATTTGTAACTCATATGCTTGTGATTTCTGACCTCCTGATTTTGCCCAGAAACATCAGGCATGGAGAGACTAATTTTAACTCAAGTTTCCAAAGACAGTCTGTAAAAGGCATCTACAAATGCTGCTCTGTTTTCCAGATAGTCTTAATTTGGTCAGGTGAGAAATCCAAATCCATGAATAGTTTTGGCAGTCACAGGCTTTTCCAGAAGCCAACATTCAGCTTCCGCAGAAAAGTGCTCTGAGGGGGAACATGGCTTTTTGTTTCTGAAGTAATCCACTTGTATTGAAATTTACTGAATGAACTATAGTCAAAGAGAAGGCACCTTACTAGTAAATTACCAGGAAAATAAATATGCTAAGTGCCCTGCAATTAAAAAACAAATCAATCAACTTCTAATCAATATACTAATTAGTTGAATGTATAAAGCCAGATACAATGTTTTGACCGTGCTGTATTCATTTAACTATCACACTAACAGTCAATGACGGTAGCCCCAAACCCAGAATCTTCTGTACTAAAAAGACTGTAAAATCTTTTATTAAACAGAACTGTTCACTGATTTAAATGTTCCAGAACAGATGCAACAAAGTAAACCCAGTATTTTTAAGAATCCTACATATAGCCTGTGCCCTGCTTTTACTGAGTAGTGAAACTGATTTTTTAAAATCACATTAACTAAAAATAGTTTACCCTCTACCATTGCAGAATTCAGCTAAACTGCACAACAGAGAACCGTACCCTTCCTCAAGGACACCACGCTCCAACACAAAAAGCCACATCCAGATCTCAGTAAAAGCAGAATAACATTAGAGTAATTTCCTATAGTTCACATGGGCATATCTGTGATTAGACTTCTGTAACCAAGATCTGACTCTGATGTACTTCTGACTCTGATTCATGGCAACTTCTCACTGTCTGCTCCTTGCAACTCACTGGAGCATGGGACATGCTTTATGACTTCAGTTACAAAATCAATTCGTTTTCCTGATGCATGTCACACATTTGTCCTCATAAAGCATTAATAAGTGTCATAGGAAGAGAAATAGCTCCCAGAACACCAGTGAAGCCTAGAAGGTGCTGAAAGCAGTGCTAACTGAAACACTAAGGCACACTTTAACAGGACAGTTTAAACTCTGGTGGGTCTCCTATTTCAAGAAATTGCTGAATCCACCAGTTTTACCTTGAAGCTCACCACCAGTGACTAAAAATTTTAGTGATATCCTATGGTCTGCAATAGTCTCTAGACCACCCGTAGTTAGAAACGTACATTTAATTTTCACATCATCAGTGATCTGAAGATGCCTGATTTCTACTAAATCAAATGGTTTTGGGAGGCTGTGTCTATACAGGTAGCAAAGATAATAAAAGCATGTTACAAAAACTATTTCAGCTGATCTTTATGCTTTTTTAACATCCTAGTTCATATTAAGGAACACTTCATGTTTATGACAACATATTGAACAAACTGGGTGACTACTTTCTTGTCAGGTACTCAAGACTTTCTCAGCTCAGCATGCCTCACCAATTTTTCCTGCTGCCAGCATAGCCATTCTTTGTGAAGGATTAAAAAAAAAAAAAAAAAAGTCTTGCATAAGTTCCAGCAGGTTAGCAGCTTGTCAGAGTTTCAGTTGAAACAGCAGGTTCCAAGTCATTAAATCTCAGTTTATGTTATACTCCTGAGATTTCTGAAGTAGCAGAATGGTGTCCATTACTGTGTAAGCAAAATAAGAAAGACAAATGTTGAACTGACCTCTTCTCATTCCAATCTAGTCCACTATACTAACAGTTGCACTAAAGATGTCTCTAAATGTGTATGATGAACTCCACAATAATAAAAAAAAAGGTGAATTCACAAAAGTATTATCACCAGATTCACACTGCTAAACAACCACAAATTTCTTGGTGGGAAAATGTTCTTGGGGTCAATTAATAATGACCAAAGTCACTCTATTATAAGTCCTAAAGAAGAAAGCAGGCAGAAAAAAGATACTGATATTCTAATCCACCACCATTTAAATTATCTAGAAATTCTTAAGTGGGGGAGCTTCAATATTGAGATAACTCAAGCAACATCAGAAACATGTGCAACTCTGATGCAATTAGCATAAACATAATTAATGTAGTTTGAAACTTCTCTTGTCTGCAGGAATGAGAAAAGCCACAACAGAAAAGCAGTTTAATTTTTAATGGTTAGCATTATGTTATGCTTTTAGGGTTGACTGGGCATGCATTTAATGCTGACATTATAAAATAATTAAATTGGAACTTAAGGAAGAACAGGGTCTGTCACTTCCAAATGTAATGGGAGGAAGAAAATGATGGATAAACAGGTCACATCAACAAATATTTGAGGAATTTAAGCAGCTATGATCTTGTTCTACTAGAGGCTCCATGGTGAGAATTTCAGATGTCAAAAACTCACCAACAGCCCAGCAAATACCAAAAAGACTGCTCATGAAGGGTTCACCCCTGCAGCAAAGCTACTCAGTGACATGCAATAAAAAGACATGGCATCAAATCCCCCAGAGCACAGTAGTAAAGTTTATCTGGATACAAACATCCACAACTCTTCAGCACCCCTTCCTCTTTCCCTTCAAAAATTGAATAAACATCTACCTACTCAATCCTTTCATTTTCACTGTTGCTCAGTTTTAGAAAGCTGATAGAACTTGGTCATACTGAGAATTAACTGTACTTTTTCCTAAACCTAAGGAAAAACATTGTTTTCAAGAATTCTGTATTTTTTCATCTCTTACATGGAATAATACTCAGTTCAACTTTGTACCAATGACCTTAGCTGTGACATTATACTTAGGAAACCTGAAGAAACAGTTGGTTTTGGCAATATTGATTACAACATCTGAGGACAATTAAGCTTTTAGGTTTACCACTTAAAGCAATTATTACTTTTGTAAAGAGTCTAATGATTTATTAGTCCTTTATCTGTGTAATCACTCCACTTAGCCTAGCACAAGATACATAAGTGTTGGAAATGTTTCCCTGGTGCTTAAACAATCAAAAGTCCTAAATTATTGAGGTGACTGAACTTGTGTGTATTTTTAATGTACTGAAGGCAGTAAGGCTCATTATATGCTTGAAGACACATACCCTCTTATTTATACCATACAGGAGATTCCATTTCTGAAAAAATATGAGGAAAATTAGTTGGCTTTGACAAATTTTGTGATATGATGCAAACCAAGATTTACTTATTCAAACAGTCTTGAGAGTACTTGCTCAGGGACACTGTATCATTCCAGCACTGTCACTGATGTTTCACCCATCTTTCTGAGCTAGGTAATTTTAAGACACCCATCATCAGGGGTGTGCCATCTGGCACATACCATCTGGCATTCCTGGTCTGCAATGGTTCATGATCACTGCCTTATTTAAACACATTTTCTACCTCACAGGGATGTCAGCAGTAATGGATAGTAGTGGTAATGCAGATCAATTGCATATACAATGCACACAACCTGCCTCATGAGAACTGCAAGGCATTTGGAGAGATTTTCTTTCAATTGTCCTGATCTTAGCTTTTTTCTACCACTTGTCCTGCAGCTCACAATTGTTCTACAGCAATAATTTACAAATCCCACCAGGACTTTGTATATATTGCATATTCAACCATATTGAAGCACTACTCACTGCAAAAAACTGCAACCCTTTGGCAAAATTTCAGCCAATGCTAAAAAAAGAACTCCATGTTAGAGCCCTCAAACACAGAGTAACTGCAAAGTATTAACTATTTAAAAATGCACTAGTTATTAAATGGAAAGGAAGATTACACACTAAAAAAAAAAAAACAAAAACACAACACCAAAAAAACCCCCAAACAAATAAGCCAGTATCTTCTGAATCATTTACAAGCGAGTCCTTGAAAGATTTCTTTCTAGGATTTGATAATTTGACTTGAATAGATCATGTATTACCTATTTTAGAAGACTTGGAACAAATTAGGTCTTCTGCGTAGTGAAAAACCTGAAGGAAAAAACCCTTGTACATTCGAAGTGATACACCTGAGAGGAAAACAGATGTATGTGTATAAATACACAGGGGCAAAGAAAAAAATTAAAAGCCACTAGAAATCTACCTTAGTGAAAAGGAAATAAAGAAACTAATACAAGCCTTGGGGTCAGCTGTCTGCAATACCTTATTCTAAAGCCAGATCTCATTGATCATTTCTGATCATCAATTACATGGTCCAAAACTAGTATTATCCTGGTCTTCAAACACAAAGGTAAGCACAGCATTTTTTACCAAGTTACTGTTGATCTTTCTTCTTGCAAAAGTGGAAAAAAAATTTGATTAAAGGTATTTGTTTTTCAAATCCTTTGGTTGTCTCTCTTTGAATTAATTTTCTTTCTTCTTAGCATGCCATGTTTTCTGGTTGAAACACAATATGCAATGACTCACCAAACCACATTCAGAGAAGAAATCCTATGTAGGATGAAAGAAATAAAAGAGCTGCACTGAATAGAGGGGAAAAAAAGAATACATAGCAATGGTAATTATGTGAAAGCCCATAAACCATTGTTCAGGATCTCTGTTAGCACTGCACAAATACCACTGGCATCTCATTTAATAATACTTCAAGGTTCAAACATTTCTGTCTCCTGCATTTTTATTCTCCTCTCAGAATTTTCGTCTAAGTCTGCAGTCTTCCAAGTTTTCTGTGTATGTACTTGTAGGTTAGAAGTACAGCATACCTGCTGAAAACATACCAATCTAATCAATTACCTTGCCTAAAAAAGAAAATCTTAAAACATGATCATTCAAGCAAACCCAAAGGAAACATTTAACACCAATGAAAACTGATGAAATACTTTCTTACTGGAATATAAAACGCAAGCATGGAAACATTCCTGGCCAAAATTAAAGCTGTGTTTGTAAACAAGCAAGGATTTTTGTTGCATTTTCCCAAAGCTGGATGTGCAAGTTTTTACCCTGGCTAGGTATCTGTAAATCTTGTCTGCCTGGCTCTTTGCTATTGCCATTTCAATTTCAGAGTTGGAAATGGGCAGGTGATTTCCAATGTAAGCACTCTCTGAAAAGCCCACAGTAACCTATGCAAAAAAAAAAAAGCCCAAACCAGACCAAAACAAATTCACAAAACCCCCCAAATTCAGTCTCACCCATGGGTTCACAGTAAGTTTAACGGTGGGAAACCAGATTCATTCAATATTTTAAACTGTGATGAATGCTCTGGCCAGCTGCATAATCTATTAACTCTCTACTGAACCAAACTATGGACATTTGGGCACACAATCACAGGTACATATTCTGATAATTTTCATAGATATTTTTCTGTATTTCTTTTTCGGTTGGTCAAACTTCTTCAAACTAATTTTTGTGTTCACCTAATGCTTCAACAGTTCAGAAACAGCAAAAGATAACTCATGCTGTGAAATTCAGAAGTGATCTGCACATGGGGAACTTGTTGGTTTATTAACTGAACTGGTGAAAGTAAGAATACAGCACTTAATACCCAATAACCATTAGTTGTAGTGAGAACATTAACCATTTTTAATATGACGAGATTTTAAAGTATTACTCACTATTTATATATTAAATGTCTGCACATTGCTCCTTGCACTGTGTACACACACAGAGCCACAGTCATGTGAAAATATGCAACTTCCCACAATAATCCAGGAAAGCAAGGTTCAGTTACTCTTTCAAAATACAGTTGCCTTTGTTATCATACAAACACTGTTAATTTATTTTGTTGTATGCATCATACCACAAATGTAACAGCATAATTAGAAGAAGAAAAAAGATAAGTTCTAGGTTAGCCCTGAGGCTGCTCTCTGTTCATAAGCTTTTTTGCTGCCCCTCTCACTCATTTCTCCTTTCCAGGGACCACTTCTAGGCAGACTACTGGTGTCTTACTTAGCTGAACACCTCGAATTAAACTTCTCTGACTCGCAGTCTCCCCTGGAAGCTCTCGAGCTCTTTCTGAAGCCCTGCAATTCCTAATAAACTGACCTCTGCAGCCAGGAGAAAGGCTGACCTGACCAAAAGGCTCTACTGCTACTAAAGACTGCACACACATTCACGGATGAACACTGAGCCACAGACTAAAGCTCTTTTTTAAATTCCTATGATGAAAGTAATCTCAAGGAATGTTGAATTATTAACGTATGGGTAACCTTTAACGTGACTTTTCGTGTTTTTACTTTGATCTAAGCATATTTCTTTCATTAAAGAACAACTAACTCATTTCAATTTGTCCTCTTAATTTCTCAATTTATTCACTGTGGTCTGAACAAATCTAAAGCATCTGATCAGGTGATGTGACTAAGTTAACACAATTTCCACAATATTCACTTGCTGTTTAAAATGTTTGCAGTCTCCTGGGATCAACTCTTCAGTGTTCCTGTCTTTTCTTTCTGCTCTTCTCCTTTTCTATTTCTCCAGAATAGAGGTTGTTCACATTTTAGCTGGAGTTGAAATTGGTGTGGTTCCTTCTGGCTCCCAAATCAAAAAGCCTTCACCTCACACCCCGCATTCTAAACCATCAAAGCCCTGCTGCACACAGAAGCTTCATCAACTGATGTTAACAAAGTTCTCAGAATACTATTCTTTAGCTGGCTATTGATGCCAAGCCAACACTAACAGCATAAATGATTTTATTTATCCCAGTCTATATCTTTAATATTTGATGTATTGATTGAACAATATAAACAATAAAGCTTGGTGGGAACAGGGGAAATACAGGAGATATAGAGAAAACTAAAAGCCAGGCAGACAAATGAGAAGGCTGTGGTGAAGAGCACTTAGAGTTTCTACTGCACACACATAGGGCCAGCCATAGTCTGAGGCCCCGCCCCAGCCTTATCAGTGGAACTAAACATCCTTTTGGTCTCCAGGTAGCTGCAGCTGACCCTGCACCTTCCCCCTTGCTGGGCACAGCCACACGCAGCCAGCTCCCCAAAACAGCGCGTGTGGAGTTCTGTTGGCACACACTATCCATGAAGACATCCACTATTTTAGTGCCTTTACATCAATTGTTCAAAACCAGATAAATTCTGCTCCCAAAGAAAATTACAGGATATTTCCCCAGTAACTTCAGTATCACCAATATCAATTAGATCTTTCTACCACTGCCACCTGATGTTTGTACTATCAGCTGCTATTCCTTGAGCCTGACAAATAATTATTTAACACTAGTGGTGAGGAAGAAACTCTTCCCTGCCCTTGGAATACTCTTGGTCAGTTAAGAGTGCTGATGAAACTCTTTAAAAACTCCCTCATGTCGAAACAATAGTCTGTACTCTTCCGGGTATTTTCAGCTGTTGAGGTAGCAGCCACATTAGCTGCTGAAATACTAATAGGAACTGCCATATTTTATCACAATTTTAGGCAGGCATAAAAGAACAGCAAGGGACTCAAGGAAGAGAACAAAAAGTTTAAAAATATAAAAAAAGTGTTGCATCTTTTCATAAGGTATGTTTACCCAATGCAGTGACTCTCCTTCCTCTACTGGGTATTAAAACAATGGCATTTGAAGAGCCAGTTAAATGTGAGCCATGAATCATAAATCAGAAAAGAATTATCTCTGACCCAGACATCTACATTCTTGTAGAGGAGGTTAGAGAGCAAAATAGAAGTTCTGATGTCCTTTGGGGGAATCAAAAGCTAGAGATGTAACAGGTTTAGAAAGATACACCAGAAAAACAGCACGCAATCTGCTATTTTTGATACACAATACCTCTGTCATTTTTCTATCCTGTCCTTTCTTGAGATACAGATTATGACATTCTTGTTTTGATATTTTTGCTACTCTTTATATGAAATCAAACATATCAGTTAAATGACACCTTGTAAGAGAGAACCACCAAGCAAATTTTAAAAAAACCCAATCCACACTCCACTTAAATGTCTTTACTTCACTGGGAATTGTTTCTAGTGGAAAAGTAGTAAAAAAGTTCACTATATACAATCTTCAACTCTTCTTCCTCTGCCCCAAATGGTCTCTCAGATATCGCCTTTAAAAAATTGCCTTTAGAAAACAGGACAATTCTAACTGAAAAAGAAAACCATTATGAAAATATTTTTAAAATATAGGAAATAGTTTCCATGGTAATTCTCTTGGTGATGGCACTGAAATTTCTCCTGTGTATTTTGATTTTTTAATGAAGTTTATCTCTTTTCTATGTTTATTTTCCATATGTGTGGGACTGCAGCTGCCATAGAGCCAATAGGCATTTACCGTTTACTTTTAGAAGACGTTATCAGTGAAAACCACAGAAACATTCAGCCTAGCATTTTGTTTTTAAAAATTGGCAGATGAGGAAGGCAGGTACCTCTAGATAAGAGTATAAGACAGGGATACATTGATGATTGAATTCCTCTTGTATGACCTTTCTACACTTTGGTAGCCATTTGGCCTGTGGGCAACACCAGTCCAGTAAATTTTATATTAGTATTAGAAATTATTTGCAAAAGTGTGGTTTGTTTTTTGTTTTTTGTTTTAAATTACTTCACCTTAGGATTCCCTTTCTCCCCCCTAATGGTGGACAAATGCAATGGAAAATATGTATTTACAATATTTTTGTCACTATTCATATTAGAAATCTGGTGCTAGAAGTTTTGTATCCCCGTAGAGAGACATTCCACTTGAACAAACAAGGGAGCCAACTATGTGCAACTTCAACATATTACTCCAAGGCAAACAGGGAGAGTCAGAGTAATATTTGCACATGCTGCAAACTTTCAAGTAGTTGAGATGTCCTCATTTTCACAGGTTTATGCTCTTAAGTGGCTAGTAGATGACTTCTTACACCATGGATAGCATTTTCAACTGTTAGGTTGCAGTGCTATGGTGAGATATGAAGTATTCAGGAGAATGCAAATAATTGAAATTGCCCAGCTATACTTTATTTCTTATAATATATATTTATTTCAATTTCAAATAGGAAGAGAGAGAGCAAGACCTAACACAAGGTATTGACTGGTCTTATTTTGTCCCATGCTTTTTAACTATGAAATTCCATGCCCACACACATTTAAAGAAGTGTCCTTTAAGTTTGTTGTATTGTACATGAAGCAACAGAAATCATGGACCTAAACTACATATGAATAAAAACTATATATGAATAATACATGAATCCAAGTATGTATTCCAGCCCTTTTCTAAATTGCCCATTTTTCTGTTCTAAACAAATTTAAAAGTTGATTTCTTTTCTTTTCAGTCCTGGACAGGGTTGGGCTGTTTGATCACCATAATTTAGGGGAGATTGAAAGAGATATTCTAATGAGGAATTTTGCAATGGCTGTTTGCCAAGAAATCAATCAAGTGATCTCTTTCAAAGTCTATCACTAACCTCATTAAACTAGTGAGAAATGAAGCTGAGAGTTTCTCAACCTCATTCCCTACAGGCTTTTGACACACTAAAGGGCTGACAGTGAGAAACACTGACTACATCCCCATGATGTGCAGACTGGGCACTGCCTCAGGGCAGAGACACTATGGATGTAATAAGGTCACAGAGACAAGAATGGCTATAGGGGTGATGCCCTTTAAAGATTTACTTTATTTGCATGTAGTTTGCTATGAAAAAAAAATCGAGTGAACTTAAGACAATGTCAGGTTCACCTTTCAGGCTCCCAGTCTTTATCTGGCTGCCAGTTGCTACCATGGTGACTCATCCTAATGAGTAACAAACAGCTGTTAGTAGGTGCCCTGAATCAGTACAGCAAGAGGCAAACAGACTGGCAGGAGCCTCTCTTTAAAGCACAGGTGCTCTGAAGACAAGAAAGCCCAAAGGACGGTGATCAGAAATAAGCCACGTAAGTGGTGCATTGCACTTGTGTTCTGCTCACCTGGGTGCTGCAAGCAGGCACACATAAAGCTCGCTACTACGTTGCCCATATTCAGTACCATTCTCTGATCACCTCCTGTTCTGTCCCATGGGATCACATAGGTATGACCTCTCTTTAAAATGTCACACATGGTGCCACATTTCCAAGAGGAACAATAGAACTAATTTTCTAATAACGGCATAAAACTACAGACTACAGAAGGAATTGTCAAACAATTGGTATATACAAGTACAACCCCAAAGACCAACTTTCCTGAACAGTATTGTTCCAAACACTATAATTACTGCAGCTCTCCAAAGTAAAAGATTTTTCAATACATATGTTATAAAATATTTGTCCATTCATCAGGTCTTAATCAACTAGAAAAATTCCCCAACCCCCAGAGTCTTAATAAATCCAGAGTTCGTGATATTTGATTAAAGACTTTCTAGCACAAAAAAGGGTCTTTTTTTTGTGATTATATGACATCCACTCACATGCTGAGATCCAGCACAAGACCTAAACTCTGCTTAAAATATACTTAATCAAGAGTTAGAATTATACATCAATTCACTTAATGGAAGCATCTAAACAGCAGTCAGAGAAATATGACCATATTACCAACCTATGACATATACAATCTATCATGAATCATATTGATGATTCAAAGGTTTCAAGTATATACTCCCTGAACAACAAGTTCTTGACATGCTTCTGAATGTTTTGGATACAAATATAGGCAAGATAGTAAGAATTTCCACACTTAACTGTGCTATTATCCAGAGCATATCCATGCTAAATTCACTATGTTTCAGAGAAGCACTTGTAAAAAATAGTTTAATCTTTCAGTAAGAATAATTACCACTTAGGAGAACTATTGTTTTTAATTAGGCTGGAATACAGGCATTTCTTTAAGATACATATCGAGAAACCACACTTACCATAAAGAGATACCGTATGAGATTCACTGGTGTTAATTTCACACCATCAAATGACACAATAAAGGAAAATATAATCTGACAGATTCATACTTTGATGGTTTAACCAAACATAACCAGGACATCAGTTCTGACAGTGCAGTTGTGATATAATATTTTACAAGTGAAGGATGCAGGTATAAGTTATTCCCAAAACTCTTCCCCATACTGACAGAAGAGAGATACCCTTAGGTGAAGGTGAGAATTTAATTTCCTCAGCACATATACTCTAGGAAACCTCCATGAGAAAAATTATAATTTAAGGCTCGGTCTTAAGCATTAAAAATGTATGGACTTGTGTGGGGATGTGTGTTAGAGTCTCTTTCTTATCAGTTATTCAATAATAATCAGCATACTTTGTTTTCTGGTTCATAAATCAACCTCATGGGACAACTCTGTTCACATTATTTTTAATCAGCTTAGCAGTAAGATTTTAAAAATCTCTTTCAAATAGAGACGCAATAACCCAGAAGTAACAATATAAGAATGTTCTACACATAACTGCAGTTGCAAGAACTTGGATTCAGGTATCTTTACCTTAACTGAGGTAGAGGATCATAGGCTGTGTTTTACCTCCCAATGTAGCTATAAACACAACTCTCAGATCTCACAGTGTAGAACCTTCTGTTCTTACTGGTACTGCTGTTGCTGTAATATTTTTTATTCTTACTATTTTATTTGGAATCGTCTTCCACACTTCAGTCATAGGAAGTTATACAAATGCACACTGCATGAGAAGAGAATACTCGAAAAAACTTATGCAAGGTTCAAGAAAAGCAACTGCAGAAATATTTACATTAAAACTGGGAGCCCAGCTCCCACATTTTCCTGAAATGTCTATTGAAGTTTCATTTTGACACTGAAGCTACCCATACTAGAAAGACACATCCATTTCTCACTGTACAGGTCTCCAAAGATTTGAATACCTAAAATCAGTTTCTGTAGCATTGCTCAGCAGCTTTGCAGCTTTTCACATATATGCCTTGCTTGAATTAATTCTCATAAGCTGTTCCTAGTTTGAATTAATTTTCATAATGCTGTTCCAAGGGATATGAAAGGATTAGACATGCTTAGAAGCATTTCTAAAAATGCTAATTTCCTGGGTCTGGCCTTTAATTTTTTTGTTGAACCGCTACTAAATATGTACAACTATTTGGGGAACAAT
Organism: Formicarius rufipectus; assembly: GCA_013399695.1. Lineage (NCBI taxonomy): Eukaryota > Metazoa > Chordata > Aves > Passeriformes > Formicariidae > Formicarius > Formicarius rufipectus. The sequence goes on along the minus strand of VXAU01005024.1, from coordinate 106,734 downwards.
TTCAAGAAAGATTCCTCACCCTCTCACTTGCTCCTTTTTCTCTGTCCCATCATGATGGTTAAGGCATCCTCAAGAACCATATGCCAGGCAGATAACATCTTTGGTCAAAACTAAAAAATGAACCTGGACTTCTCATATCACAATTAATTACCACAGCATTATGTTTACCACTTCAAGAAAGGAAAACTTTTCTATCAATCCCAAGAGGGTGAAAAGTGGTATTTAACCCCTACCAACAAAGACTTGAACATTTAGAAGGTGACCTGAAGGTGCACATTGAGGGCTGCTCCTGGTGTGAGGGCAACTTGGCTTCAACTTGACCTTGATAGACAGACTTGTTTTCTCTGGAAACCAGAATGCAGGTGTAAGAGGAGAGGAGATGGAGACCAGTGAGAATTCAGCGTTACAGTCTGAATTAGCATCTGGAATGCCATCCAGAGTTCAGGGCCTCAGAAGCCATGAAGCATTGTGAAGTCTCCCAGTCTAAGCAGTGCCTTCCAGCAGCTCTCAGAAGTCTACTGGTGATCTGGTACCCCACTGTAGGCATTAGCTCACCTATGGTCTGTTCAAGTAGCTGATGTGCCTCTCACTATACCTAAAAGTGCACTTTTACAACACCGTACATCCCAGTGACTGGCTTCTTTGAGGATAACTCTCTACAGAAAAATGAAAGGCTGAGAGATCACAGAAGGACACAGAAGTGGTGTGATTATACCAGAGAGCATACCAAGTAGTGATTTCTCCTACTGAACTACTACCACTGCCAAGCTTTTGGCAAATGCCAAAGCAGACTATGTATCTGTAAAACAGGGCAGGTCTTCCACTGATAGTAGCTGGAAGCACAGGAATGGCCAGAAGGGAAGACACAGGCTTTAGAGGGGAAAAGTAATAATTAAAATAGTAGTGTATTAAAGTAGTTAGTAAATCACAGGAAAATGCAACAAAATATGTTACAGATTTTCCAGTGAAAAAGTCCTGTCTATTACATTTTTACTCTTGCTGTACTTGTGTTCTTTCAAAATAGTTAATTTGTCTTTGTCCTAAATGCTGATAGATACAGAGGATATTTTGTAAGATTTCAGATTACTTCCTGTCCAACACAGGCTTTATTTCCTAAAATAAGCATAACCAGAGAAGCAGGTGGTTTAGGAAACAAATCAGAGCCAGTGCAATTACAGCAAGACTTGACTTGCCTTCAGAATGTAGCCTGGCTGTCTGCAAATCAGATTCTAATATAAATCCAAGTGGGAAACTGAGAATTAGAATGCTTATCATTAACATGGTGTTCCTGGCTGCTATTTCATATGGATTTGGACATGCAACATTAGAATGTAACTGGGTGAAAGAATATGTTAGCATAATACCTACCTTTGTTTCACTTTTGCAGATTCTTGCACATCCCTAACTTTACTCATGCAAATACACTGAAATAAAAAGGGACTATTACTGTGATTGATATCACTAATATGATTTACAAAACTGGAGCCTTGAAAAGCAAGTGGTTTCAAATCGAAAGGGGTAAACCCAGTCACCTCTGATTTCTCTCTCCTCCCCTGAGTTCTTTAAATTTTCTTCACTTTCACAATCTCCTTTTGTAACAGCACCCATGCTGCATTGTCAGCACTACAGCCTTTTATGTTATTGTCTTCTGAAAACCTACTGATTAAAATAAGGGCTGAACTTAATATTACATGTAGGGAACCACAGCTGAAAGTATTTAATTTCTGCAATGGTGAAAACAACTGTTATGCATGGCTAACAGTGTTTACATCTGAGCAGTCATCTCTTCATTTTACAAGGAATATATAACTGTGCAAGACAGCTATTCACCACCTTTATGAAGGACTGCAAAAAGAAGCAAATTACCTTGTGACCTCTCAATGTCCTGCTCCCATAACATACCTCATCAGAAGTCTGCAGTCAGGACTGTTACCAGCTTCAATCATTATGCTGGGCAAGCTGCCGATTCTGAACATGTCATCCTTTGTCCTGTACAAGCCCACAGTCCCACCAGAAGCCAATGACCCCTCATCATCCATACCAAGCATAGGCAAGCCATTTCTAGATAAACTTTTCTGCAGCTTGATGACTCTGCTACCTGAACCTTAACAAAATCCCATCTCTAATCACTTATCCATAGTTTAGTGGTATTTTTGCACCTCAGCCTAAAAAGTTTTTTTCACGTGGCACATGCCAGGTTCAGGACCCAGATGAGTGAAATAGCCCATTTCTGAATTCACACCTTATTCCAGCTCATTTTTATCTGCAGTTCAATGTTCATACATTAAATCTACTGCAGACACTATTTCTAGCAGTAAAAATCACCCTTCACCAGAACTGTTAGAACTGCATTTCACCCTCCAAGCCTGAATCTCTTCTTCCCTTCACTGCATTCTACCTAGTCGCTGAAGCCACCGACCTAAGCGCTGGTGGTACCTGACAGCATCAGTCCTTAGTTTAGCCTGGCAACACCTTTTGAATCTATGGCCTATTCTGAATTACATCCGTAGCTCCTGCACCACCTGCACTGCTTTGCCTCACTTCATGTGTCACCACCTTGCACAAATTAAAAGATGCATTCGAGCATTTTAACCTCTGCTAATGCAGCCTCAACCCTTCCACTTGAATTAGCACTTTTTGACCCATCACTTAAAAGCAGTTTAGAAAATTCACAAACTTTTCTGAATTATTTTCTAACTTAAAAGAACAGTGTTTTATTATGGGAGATGGGGGAAAATAAACAGTCTTTAATTGGAAAGCCAGCATTCTACGGAACACTGACAAATTGCTTTGCCACTTCCAAACAAGAACACCATTTCAACCTGCTCTGTTCTCTTGCTTTTCTTGAAATAAAAAAAAAAAATATTTTATTAAGGGAGCATATGCTGTCACAGTGCATCTGAAAATAGCGTGTACATTGGCCAGCACTGTGTTAGCTGAAATGCGGTAGAGGTGTTTCACTGTAAAGACTCATTTGAAGATGTTTGCCAAGGAAAAATTCTGAAAGCCTTTCCTTGACTTCCTGAAAGGCACTTTATAATTGTAACAACAGGCACATGGCTCCTAAGTTTGGAGTCACAGGCTGGCCTGACTTGTGGAACTATCCAATACTTTATCATAGTTCTGAGTACAAGTGCCTATGCTTATTCATTGTAGTCAGTCCTGCAAATGCACAGGATGAATTTTCATTTTGTTCCTCATAAATTCTGCATCCTCTCTTCCAGTATCCTTAGGGTACAGATGTGTACACTGACATGTACTGTCACTACATTCTCAGTCTCAGGGTGCCTCCTCTTGTTCCCACACCAAATGCTAATTTTCTATATATTTGAAGAACAGGGATAAGCTGAGCCTCTAGTAACTCAAACATGATTAATAATTATGTGTTTTCATCATGGTTCAAGTCTAATTTAAAAAATAGTCTAGATTTGGACTTACTTTATAGAACAGGTAAGAATGTTACAAATCTACATGTCTATGTGGCCACTAGTTTTGCTACTATGCCATCTTATAATCTGCCACTTCGAATGCTATAAAACTGTATATATACTGACTTTTTAAAATGCTGAGTATACATTTTCATCCAGAATATGATTTAATTATCATATCTCCTATGAAAATATCTAGATAGTGACAAAATAAACAAAGCATAATGTGAAACCTGAATTAAAGTAAAACTCTCTAGTGGAGTAATGCATGTCTTTTTAATATGATGGGGAAAAAAGGTTGATAAGACGGTGTTTTAAAATCAGAAACACTGACAACGTATTATAAATTATTCTCTCTCTCTCTTAGTACTTCATATTCATGGAGTCTTCAGCATTTGGAGAATCTATGTGATTTCTCATCTCCAGGCATCCTTAAGTATGTTTGAGAACAGGAATAAATGAAAACTCAGAACCTTAAGATGAAGGCCACTATGAATTCACTAGAAAATTCCATTAAACTCCTCATGCACATTCTCTACTGTCATTTCAGCACATTTATGATAAGAATGGGGAACTGCCTGCTTTGAACGACTCTTCTACTTGCTATCTGCTGGCTTGTCTGTCTCTGTTAATAGTGCTTTGGATTTCAGAGGATAATGCAGTCTGGAATGAAACTGTCTCAGGTTTAAAAAAATCATTCTCAGACATTAATTTTAAATATGAAGTAGAAATATCTGTGTTTAGCTTAAAATGATAAATGGGATTGGATTTAATGTGCTAATTTAACACATTGCAGTGATTTTATAGTCTGTGAATCTTCTTTCCAGGACACCTTGTTTCTGCTCCATGATAAAAACATTCCCTCTTTCATTTTTCTGGATGTGAACACTATGTGAAGATAAATTACATGCCACAAGTTTTCATATACCATCAATACTCCTCAACTTCTTATAGAGAAAACTCTTTTAGAACTAAATTAACAGAAAGAGCATAACATGTTAATAAATAAGGAACTTGATTTTATGGGATAATGCTGAGCAGTATAAAGAACCAGAGGATTCCAAGTAATGAATTTCATAGTCAACAAGATAATCAAAGAATCATTAAAAAAAAAAAACAAAACACCAAACGAAGTCTATTGTTTATTATGTAAACATTTTAAAGTTATTACCTGATTTAAGGTCATAAAACCCTAATAATAATCAGTATGGTTTAACATGAGTTAATCAGTTAATTTCAAAGGTAATTAATAATATAGGGATATAGATAAGCATTCAGTAGGATCTAAATATCTAACTGTCCATGTTTTCTACCTGTTCATATTTTGTCTCTTTGTGGGGCAGAAAAGAAAGGAACAAGATTAATACGTCACTTATACCTCAAAAATGTCACCCTATCTCAACATAATTAAATTAGCTAAAATAAAAGAATACAACTTGAAATGCAGCAATATATGTGACATTAAAATAGAAAAGTAAATTGATCCCTGCAATGAATTACACACAATCCAGATGTGTGCGAGGATCAGGGTGTATGACATGATACTGATATCATACCATACCACACAAAGTGTGGTCTAATAAGCCAGCACAGGTATTAGGGCTTCGACTTTATTCCCTAACACGAATTTTTTTCAGGGCAAAGTAAATACAAACCTTGAAAACACAGAAATATAATAGCTGAAAGTTATGCAGGTAACACTCAAACTATACACTCAAGAATTACAGTTTAACATTTAAAATAACTTGGTCAACCTGATTAGACCATGCTCCATCATGTGCATAAACCCACAACATCTAGCAGATATTTTTTAGTTAAAAATGCTGTCTCTAATGATTTGACACTGATGTTTCATAAGGTTTCTTGGCTGCCAACAATCACATCCATCTGTTATGCTGGCAGCACACTCAATCACAAGGTGTGTTGGATCTCTTCACTTTAGGCACCACTGCCAGAGAAATACAAAAACCTTTGAACTGAGCACGAAGGCATTCAGAAAGTACCAGATAAAATCTATCTGAACAGGAAAATAAACTTTGGGCAGAAGATAAAGAACAGGGAAAAGAATTTAATAGGTCTAACAATGGTCATACCTTTGCTTGAAGAAGTGAGCAAACATTGAAAAGAGTCATTACTATCCAACAATCACCTTAAATAATACTTCCCAAGAGACACATATTGGAAGTAATAGTAATATCTTCTATTTCTTCCATAGAGCCTAAACACCACTTTCTGACTGCTCTCTAACACCACTTTCTGACTTCTCTCTCATGAATGTGCATATATAATACACATACAATATCAATACACATGCGTGTAACATATAAACATATGCATATGTATAGTATACATAAATGCTATACACACATATATAATAACAAGGCATGCATAAAATATACATACACACGTAAGCTTTACTGACAAGCCTCTGTGGTTCATTACACTACAGGGAACAAAATGTACTGTGCTATAAGATCTGTTTTTCTCCTGGGGGAGGGAGTCACTCGATGCTTCTGCATTGCAGAACACATTTTCCTGCAGTTACAAGGCAAGAAAGCCACACAAAACAGTGTGGCTAATCCATTAAGACAAGTTCTGTATGTCATAGTAAACCACTGCAGCTCCAACCTTGCTTCCTTTATGAAGGAGAATTAGGAAAAGTCTTCATTTGGGCAACAGTTTTTCAAGCCATCATTTTCATGCCAGCCACTAGTATATTGTTTCAGAAGTATTTAAGCAGGGAAATCTCCCTGGAATTTCTGGGGTTTTGTTTTGTTGTTTTGTTTTATGTTTTTTTCTCTGCAACCATCAAGCGATCCTTAAATTAATTTATCAGCTGTAAGATCTGGTATCAGCACACCAAGTACTTTTCACATGAATGCATTTCCTTTTATTCCGCTAAACAAATTCAGCCTTGTTAATCCTTGAGGCCTCAGTAAAACAAATTCGAAAAACTCCTATATTTTAGTTTCCTTTTTATTTCTTCCACTGCATAGTCTGCCCACCATTAAGACTAAATTCATATGAACAAAGCTCAGTATTTTAACATTCACTTACAAATACCTGGGTTTTTCTTAGAAATGTGGTGACTATGCATATCAGGAGAGCAGAGAGGCAGTGCTCAGAACTCCTGCCCTCAGCTGAGCTGTTGCCAGGAGCCGAGCCCTGCGGGAAGAATCCTGCTCTGTCGGCAGCATTTCTCTCTCAGCTGTTTGGCCAGGGGCTGCAGCAAGGACCATCCACACTGCCAGCCACATTACAGTCTCCACTGAGATCTGATCTAATCTGGGCAAGAATGGGCTTTATACCTTTGTTAAATGTGAGCAGAATAGTTGAAGACAGTCAGGTCCCTCCACTGGCAGTGCCTAAAGTGCCATTCAATAGCACATAATTGCAAACAGAGCAGCAATGGGATATTCAGATATGAGCTTGGCAAAGAGTAGGAGGTTTCATAGCAATCAGAAGTGCTTCATGGTATCAGATACAGAGATTGTTTGATGAAACAACTGCAACATATAGCATTAGATGTCACAGAGTGACACTAAAATGTGAGAATGTAAGAGCAATTCTTTCAGGTTTAAATAAATTACTGCTACTTTGTAATATCTACTTATTTGAGGAATGTGCCACAAAATCTTCACAGAAAAAGCTCAATGTATGAACACCTCAGTTTACTCACCACAGAACAGCTCTTCATCGGTAATTCTCCTGGCTTGTTGATCTCTGTCTATGTGAACTTCAAATTATATGTCTTTCAGTCTGGAGAAAGATAAAACAATTTACCTTTTGTAAATACATTCATGAATTTTGAACACAAAAGTACATATACAGCACAAAAGTACTTTAAGAAACAATACAGGGCATCAAAATTAAATTCAGAACATGACTCCATCACTTTGACTACTGAAACAGTGTTTTCCAGCAACAAAATTGTTTTACAAATATTTTACATTAATGCCAGTGTGAAATGATGTCAGAGTATGGCTGTACAGCAAGATTCTAACTCAGAAAACTTAACTATGTCTTTCTGCAGTGTGATAGTGAGCAGTGAGAACTGATAGTAACTGAGAGTGACATCCAATTTCCTCAGATTTTAGACCTTTCACCTGTCACATGCCAGAACACAAAGTTCTTTTTTTGTTTTATCTTCTCAAAAATTTGTTTTTTCTTCCTTAAATACAAAAGAGTAGTCTTCCACAAACATCTATATAAATTTCAATTATCAAGTTGAATTCATTTATCAGATTTTTATGATAATGAGAAATGGTAAATATTACACAAATCCATAAAATAATACAATAATTTGTAAACTGAGGTGTTTGGGTTTTTTTATTTTAAGCTGCTTTCACTTGTGGGAGGTGAGTCTATATCTGAATCACAGATTGGCAGCTATATCCAAAGGATCACACGTGGAAAAACTGACACAGCTGCTCAACTACCAGTTTCAAGTTTAAGGACAATAATGCTTTTGGCTTCAGATCCTAGAACAGTCAACACTACAGTACAAGTTAAAAGTGTTATAACATACACTAGTAGATTTTGAAGACTTCCACCACAGAAATGGGAAAGAAAGCAGCCTTGTAAGTCAGTCAGGGAATTACATTCCACAATTAATTATTTGCCTGTATAAAATTTTAGCCTAACATAGTTGAACAGAATAAAATACCTGTATAGCTTCACCTGCAGTGTTTTACTGATGACACAGTATTTTGTATTTTAAGAGTCATGAACTCAGTATTTGCCACACAGAACACACTGGTAAATACACTTGCACTGAGACAAAAGATTAAATAACTTAAAAGGCCTAATTCTCTTATGCATTATATCTGCTTAGCTCCACTGACAGTTTATCAACTGATAGTGATCAGTCAGGCTCAAGATGTTTTAAAGCGTTCAGCCGGACAGACAAGGCAAGAGGCAAAAGTATGACACAGTGTATATCAGACAAATTACCAAAGCTTGGCACTTGTACAAGGCTTTCATGAAGACAATCACAATGAGATATGTGCAGTGCTTCAGAAGGGCCCAGAGTTCTGCAACACTCATGCCAACTCCAAGCCTCTGTACTCTTTCTGTCTCAAGCATATGGATGCTGCCCATCATTCAAGCAAGCTAGTACAAGGTATGCCTAAGCAAAGACAGGTCAGAGCTAAAATTATAACTTCTTTGGTATTACATGAACAGCACATCAAGAAGTAAAAACCTCTCTTCCAAGTTTTCCTTCTGATAGATCTTTCAAAAGTTACCTGTAGCATTATCAAACACATGAAGTCACATCCACCCTTAGTGATACTGGTGGAGCTCCTGATAGACCTGGTTCTGAGAGAACAGCATCATTTCATATCAAAATAAATCAGGGAAGTATTTCTTCCAGTGCTTTTCATACTTTTCCTGCTATATCTCAGGCAAATTACATTCTTTTCAAAAGTAGCACATAGAATAATTCTTCCAGAAAGCAATCAATAAAATGTCCCCTCATGCCCTTCCATCTTTCACTGCTTTCCTGAGAAATAAAGGCATCAGCTGCACAGGCACCTTTGATAGATGACTTCAGTGATTTTTTTTCTGGACATTCTCTCTCTCTTAAGCATATAAGTTGCAAAACTGTTATTCTGTAGACCCTATCACTGAGGCAGGTTAAACCATTCAGTAATGCTGGAAACACACTGACTGACTTCAATCCTGCCATGAAAGCAAACTGGCCCAGCTGGGAACCTAAAAATGTATGACAAAGTCAAACCAAATGCTCAGAGAGTAGAAAAAAAAATCACCAAAGTTGAGCAGCATTTTCTCTAAATGAATAATAAAATCTGCATTAGTGCTACACAACAAATACAGATGCAACAAAGTCTCTTCAAGCTCTAGGAAACTACATATATTTTTCTTACTGAATTTACTAATTATATTACGTATTTTTAAAATAGTCTATATTCACATCAAATTACTAAAATAAGGCACAGATATATGTACAATAATTTCCTCAGCAGTATGTCAAGTTATATAATTCATCTATTTCTAATCATAAGTACTGATAAAATAACAAGTAATATTTTATCACTGGTTATGGTTAAAGTACCTTTTTTTCCCACAGCGGTATATGTTTAATTATTTTAGAATACAATGGCAATGCTCTTAATTTAACTTAGAAGTAAAACGAGCTAATTCAGCTAGAAGAAAAGCAAGTGTGGTTATGTAAGCTTTGGGATGAAACTTCACTGCAAATGAAACATTTGAAATGAAAATCAGCCTGTTACACTTGCCTTTTTACTGGGCCTAGAAGCAATACAGTTGTAGCTCATTCACTCAGTCACTTCTAATTTCTAGAGCTTTTTTCCAGAGGGATGTTTAAATGAGATACCTAAATGTATTTTATGCCAGACAGTCCAACTATTAACAGAACTGAGTTTGGATCTTGTACCTAAGAACAATTACAGAAATCATTTCATCTGTCATGTGAAGAACCCAGAATAAAATAAGCTGTCACAAGGCATTGTGTAATGTCACCATACACACGCACACACACATTTCATACAAGAAATATTGCAGTTGCTCACTTTCTCTCTTACAGGGACACAGTATAAGGTGGCAGCTTTCCTTGGGGAATATGCCATCATTAGATTTCCCATTAGGGGTTTTTCCATGGAGAAAGTTTTTCCTGTATCACAGATTAAATCATGCTAATTTCAAACTAGAGGCTGTTCCATTAAATAGATCTTTAAAAGCTGAAGAGAAGAAAGAGAACTGTGGCGGATGGTGTGAGAGGAAGCAGCAATGTAGTGTACATTTCCAAAATCGTGCTTGCATATTCTGTGTTTCAAAAGCCCTCAAGATTTGCATTGCTCTATTTACCTCATTGAACATTTCACCTCTACTAATTCCCACTCTCATACCCACTGGCAGAACATCACCGACAGCAATGGATTTCTATTTGTAAGCAGGACTATGGCTCCTTGTTGAACTTAGGCAGCTTAGTCTCACTGTTCCCTAGAATCAATTCAAAAGTATAGGTATCAAACACCTGTTATATCTTTGTGTCTGAGAGACAGTAATTTCTCAAAAAATAACTGAGAAATCATAACTAATACAGATATTAATAAAATCTCTCCAACAACAGAAGAATCATCTTAAGAGTCCCACTTCACTTATGGGAATATAAAAACATCATTAGATATCAGAAAACTGACTGAACAAAGATCTGGGACCTTCATTCAGGAAAAGACAAAACAGGGTTTAGGGCGTGTCAGATTCTGAGGTCTAAAGCAGTCAGGGATGCTGTAATTGCTGGGAAGTTGCAGAGTGAGTTTCACCTGCTTGTCATGGATAGACTACTGCACATTCCTAGGAAAGGTGGGGGAAAGCAAGAGCGGAGGAGTGCCCTCTGTGAGGTTTTTAGATTTTGCTGTCTCAGACAGGATGACTATACTATACACAGCATTGGAAAAAATCAGTCTCATTAAAGTATTTCTGAATAGTTTCAAATTACCCTCTTTTAACCTAGCTTATTTATTTCTCATCCATTTGTATATAGATACACATACAGAGTACATATTAGATCTCATCTTACAGCTTGAAAAGCTATCATGTGAACTATATTCATCAGGAAACTGCAGGCTAGCTATTATCCCAAAATCTATCACTGTACAGTTACTGCAGTTTTATGCAAGCCAAAAAAGTTCAGAAAACCACCTTTTTAATACTGCAGGAAGAAAATAAATTAATGCTTTCCCCCTTGCTTTTAGTAAAATTTAAAATTCAAAAACAAGAAAAATGATAAATTAAAAAAACCCCAAACCGAGTATAAAAGTAGCGTCCTGCCTACTAAAGCACACAATGTACTGCCTTCCATATAACACAGTGTACTGAATGGATAAAGGTTATTTCTAAAGCATCCAAGCATCCATTTTTAACCCCTTCCTCTCCCAAACAATTCCCAAGCAATAACATTTTCAATTTTTTGAAAAGCCACTCATTCCTTTCCTTAGAAAGCTGGAAAATTCATAGTGCCTATTACAACTGACAAGCATGACTTGCTTTAGAGCTGAGATCATAGAAGTTATAATCTTCTCCTGTAATCTGTTAGTTCAACAACCCTACAACCATGAAAAGATTTTACGAACTCTACAAACTCCACTATATAACATAGAGAAGTGGAAAACCATGAGAATTATGTTGGGGGAAAGGCATTTATATTCAGGACAACATGGTCCTATGATTACAATGGGAATACCAATCCACATGTCAGGATATATAATCAGTCCAAATAAATAAATCCCTGAGAAATTTCTGGAATTTCCAAGTTCACTAGTGTATATCTAAACCTGAAGTGTCTACTTAAGTGTATTTCATACCTGAGCATCATTTTCAGGTAAAAAGAGCAGTTATAAACAAGTTGATTAAAGGCTTTCCTTCAACTCCACAGGTAAATTTGATCTCCTCTAACATTAGGCAGCAATCAAGCAGCTTGTGCTCCCTGTCTTTGAAGGTTCCCATTACAGTCACTCATAAGAACTACCCAGGGGCAATGATACCTTCTGCTTGTGACAGGCACCTCAGACTGGTGGAGTATCACCTAAAGCAACTCAAAAACTCAGAGGCTCTCCTAGGCACTTAGTTCTGACTAGATGTCCAGCTGGTAGGAAAACTAAATTAGGTGATAAAACTTCAGCTTTAAATTAATGTGAAGTCCCTGGATGAGTTTACTAAAAAGAGAACTAGCAAAGCTTTTAAATTCTCTTCTCTTCTATCGCCTGTTATTTCAGAGCAATAAAGAAGAATAAAAATATTTGAGAATTCTTGCACTTTCATCTCATAGTTCTATATCAGATATTCTCTTCTTTCATGGACAGCAGTATAGGAACTCCTGTGAAGTGAGCAGCAAGGACAAAAGTGGCTGTTATTAAGCAGAGAAGTAATGAGACATTTCAGTGAAGAATATGTGAGAATTTTAAGAACTGCACAGGTTCTCCCTATGCCTCTTACCAGTATACACTGTGCGATGATGAGACATCAAAGCATCACTTTTACTCTAGAATGATGACAATTCTGAAGACAGATTGCAAATTTCACTATAAATCAAGAGTTTAAAATGTTCTCCTGATGCAAACAGTGATCAGCTTCTGAAGCATTACTTCAGGTGTTCGCTGCCATCAATTTGAAGCAATTCAGTATGCTTGACATTGAAAATGGCTTAAGATACCAACTTCTATACAACACCACTAGCAGAATGATGCCATAGCAATTTCAGCAACAAGTACCTGAAAGAAACTGCAGCTCCTGTCCTGTATCTCTGCCTCACATATATTTAATAGGAATTTACATTAAAATCTCATCTATCTTGACATTGAGGTTAGACTGTATTATCGTTACTCATGTAAGTTCAGTGCAATATCCTTCAAACTTAGCACACATAGGAAAATTAATTGTTTGTGCTTTTCATATATGAAAAAAACACAGCTGCTTTTAGAAGCTACCTTTGAATCTTCCTAGCTGAGGTATCCTTTTTCCTGGTGCACATTGAATCATTGTTCATTATGCCCTTCTCACACAAAGCTCTTATTAAAATCTTTACTCTAGTTTTATAGAGAGTTTGCAAGATGATAATATGCCCTGGAAAAACCAAGGCTCTGCCTTAAGATATTGGTTTTCCTTTTTTGCTATAAAGCATTTGTAATTTTATTGAGTCCTAATACATTTGTATTAGGTAGACATAGGAAGTACACACCACAGTGATGTTCATATAACAGGGCACTAATCAAGAAATGACATTTTGAAAAACGCTGTATTTTTAAATCACATTCATGCAAAGAAAAGAGTCAACTAAACCCACCTCCCTGCTTAATTGGGTAGTTTAATCCACAGACCTGTCACAGAAAAAATATAACTGCCAGAAATACTCAATGTCCACATCGCTGCTCAGATTAAAATCAAAGAGAATGTCAGCACTGCTTTGGAAACCAAAGATGAACCAAGGTAGAATTTTTTTTATTGTAACAAAATACTGTAAAATATACATTCAGTGTGAAAATAGAGTGTATGTATTTCTGTTCGGTGCTTTTCTCCTTGTGTTTCTCAGAGCATTTGTTAACAAAAATTACCAAAAAAATTCCTGTAAAATAGAGTGGTGATGGTTCATCACTCATTTCTTTCCTTCAAGGCCAAGGAACATTTGTTGAGTTTTAGGCCAAGATTTGCTTAATATGGGTGCTTTAGGTCCCAATCACCAGTTGGCAAGATAAAAACCAGAAAATACCTAAAATTGTGTTTATTTTACATAAATTTAGAAATTCATAAAGTAAAACTCAGAAAAATCCTTATTAGGACCTTTTAGAACTCTCATGGTTCTGAGTTGAAATGAAAGACCAAAATTGAATTGACAATTTCAAACAAAATTATTTGGACTATTTTTAGCTCCTACTGTTACTGAGTATACAAAAGTCAGGTTATGTCAGAAATATTTGATTATTTTTACTTTTAAATGGGAAATAATTTCTACACCATTGTTGAGAGTAGAAAATCTAAGTGTTTCTATATGTATGCTGAAGTGCTGTGCTTTTCAGTAAATTTCAATTGCAAAAATGCAATTAACTGAAATAGCTTTCCCCCCAGGTAGATCAGTACTTTAAAAGCACGTTTCTACCAAGCTTCATTAATTGCTGTTTTGCAGCAGATGATCACATATTAACTGTTGTAGGACTTGCATAGGAAAATGTGTTTGTAACAGTTATTCATTAAATTTCAATCTTATTTTCTCCAGTGTAATTTCATTGACTTTTATCCAGGAAAAATTCTGACCCATAAATGATAACTGTAGTTATACTTAAATTCTACCTTAACTAGCAAACAGAAAGCTATGTAACATCTAAAAAGGATAATTTTTAATAAATAAAAGCATAAAACAGTAGGTCAAAATCAGCTTTCAAATATACTGAGATAAATCTTGAGTAAACAGTAGGCTTCACTAGTCATGCCAGGTTTATTTTTGTGTGAAGTACCTTTGTGAGAGTAAAATTTTTCCATATACTCACATTCCTCAGGACAAGCTGTTACTACAGCAGCCCATATCAAAGCTTTCACAGCTGAAAATATAAGGAAAGTGTCACAAACAGATCACTTGTGATGGATGAGTTATCCCTGTATGGCAAACATCCAGAAATAAATTATCCTTCTGTCAAAGGAGCTGAGTTTTCAGGCATTCTTTTCCAGACACTTATTGCTCAAATGCTGAAGACACAAGCTATTTAGTGACTAAGTCACCAGATGATAACATAAGTTACACAAGAAACTTCTTGCTTTTTCAAGAAGTCATTTTCAGTTTAGTCCAACTGGCAGAGACAGTGCTATTTATTTTAAACTCAACCAAAACAACAACTGTCTGTTTCCCACACATTTTAATTTTCCAGTATGTGCCAAAATTCTGAACTCAAACAGCATAATAACCTTATAGATCAAAAAAAGGAAGTACAGGTTTGTAAGAGCTGACTAATAGACATTGAGGATTCCTGGCACCTTGGAGAAAACCACTAATGCTCACTATGCAACAGCAACCAAAACAGACACATCACTTGGTAGCAGTCTGTAGGAGTCAACTAACAAGACACTGAAAAGCTTAAAAATTGAGGGTTTTTTGAAAAAATGGAGGCAACTGTATTTTATTTTAGTAACAGGTTACTCCATATGGTCAAAATGTGTACAGTTGACAAAACACATATGTTCCTCAGAATTCTTCAGCAATTTGAGACATATTACTCTGTATCCTTTTCATTTTTTTTTTAATTATTATTCCTCAGAAAATCCAAATTTTAATTAAGGAAAAAGCATTTGAAGTTCCTAGTTCAGCTACTATGTGCTGCTTTCAAAAAGCTACTTGCATATGCTAAGCAGAATACTAAAAATAGACCAGCACAATTCAAAGTTTGTTTCAAACTTTCTGAGAAATTACTTTCTGGCAGTCTTGAGGAGAGCCATTAATTGCCAATTCAGTATTGCTTTTGATTTCCTTAGACTAGATTTAGCAATAGAACTGAATGAATCAGGGGCATGGGAAGATATCTGCAACATAAGCCTCCCAGGCTTTTATGTTTAGATCAAAGGGTATTGATTTACAATTCTGAGGATGAAAACAGTGGTGAAGAAACCCAGGCAGCTTTAAGTAAAGAGCTGAGATCAGTGACAGATCTGATTTTAGCTATGTGTTCCATCAAATAAAAACAAGGCCAACAGCCTTGTCATGCCTTCCTCTCCCCAACCTACTTGTAACACTAGCAACTAGGTTAATGCAAACTAAGTAAAATAAAGCTATGCAGATATAAAAACAAACAACTTTATGTCCCAGCCTAACCACAGAATGAATACAAGTGAGAAGCTGGAGAACCACAAGAGAAACAGCAGTAAAAATTGGTGAAGGAAAATTAAGATCTCCATTGCACAGCGTACTGGGCTCTTATTCAAATCTAAACACAAAACCATAGCTGCCCCAGCAATGATGGGAACAGACACCCTTCCTTTTAAAGATGCAGTCCACAGGCAGGGGGACATCCAGTACTAAAAGCTTTGCAGATCACATCTATGCTTGTTTTTGTTTCAGGGTGAGTAGTTTGGTATTTTTAAGCTTTTAGCCATTTTTAGTGTTAACATTTGTCATGTTCAGCAGCAGAACATCTTGATTCTGCCTTGTCAGACAGGTACTGTGCATTCTCTGTACCACAACGTCCCCCCATTCTGCTGGGATTTGAGTCAAGGGGGCCAAGTAGTCTCCACTTTGTTCCACACTCTGTTCTGTTTCTCTGAGCAGATGTTTATTGTTGTATTGGGGACCATGCTGACCTCAGTCTGTCCAGGGAGTAGCAGCTGCTACCCTAGAATTCTGAATCTCATGTAGATTTAATCCTACTCATCATACCACAGCATTCCTACGTGTCATTTTACCAACAGAGAGAAAAAGCTTTTTGAAGTGGATTTTTTTTAACAGTGACTATTAATGTAATATCATTCACAGAGGTGCAAAATCCTCCTTTCCGTTAGTTGGCTGATTTTCTCATTAAGGCAGCAACAACGTCCATAATCCTAAATAAATAAATCCTAAATAAGAAGAAGTGAACAGTGCAGCAGCTGTAAAGTTAACCCTGGGAAGTGGCAAAACAAGGTGGACACTGTAAAGCAGAACAGCATAGGTAGGAGAAAGTTATTGTTTTACAGCACTGCAATATAGCTTTGTTTTCAGAAATGGCACTAAGACAATAAACAGAAATTAATTTAAATATCACTCAGTGCAATCACTAAACCTAGGTGTCAAATTCAACCTCATAGAAGCAAAAGCTTCAAAATAGTCTATTTCTTCACATATTTAATACTAAATGGATATGGGGAGTACATATGACTAAACTTTGGAGTTCTTAGACTATGGTATTTCAGCTGGATGCTCATACAGTAGTATAGTTGTGTTGGGTTTGCTCGGCTCCCTACCAAACACAGCTGTGAGCTGGTCATCTCTTCCCTCCCACCTCCCCCCAACATAAAGGAAAAAAACTAGCAAAAGGAAAAATTAGTAAAGGAGTATATATATATATATATTTATAGATATTTTATGTATATTCAGCTAAATACTATGTACATAAAACACAAGAATTCCAAACAAATCCCAAACACCCCCTAAAGGGGAAAAGGACCAAAAAGGGTAAAAACAAAACAATCCCCCACAATCAAATCCCAGGAATTAATTCAGTAGAACAATTAGCACAGGAAGATCTCACCAACTTCCCTTAGGAGAAGTGAGTGCCTTGCCTCCTCTGTCGACAAAGACAACAGCTCTCAGCCAGGCCTGAGCTCAGAGAGATAAGCCGAGGCCTGAACACTGAGAGCTGCCGGCTCCATGCTCACCCAACAAGGGAGAGAAGAGGAAAAAGAGACGAGAGAAACCTCCTTCTTGTTTTATACACCTGATTACGCAAGGGAATGATATGGAATACTTCCTTCGTTTTGCCCCCAGTTTCTAGGGAAGGCCTACAGACAAACTACCACAATAGTTTTTTCTATTTCTCCTAAATCTAAACAAAAAGCAATTTTTTTTGTCATAACTGTCAGAAAAATGCAGGTCTTTAATCAGGAAATGGCTGTCGCCATTTTATTATATGAAAATCAAGACAAAAAAAGATTAGTGTTCATCCACAGGAATACTGTTTTGTAGGCCATTAAATGTTAGAGTTTTTTTCTAAAATGACCAAGAGTAACAAAGGATTAGTCTTTGTTTATAATCAATTCACATAAACACATTTTCACTCCTTGTGCTTAGTAGTCCTTTGTTTGTCATTCAGGGTTTATGAAGAACCAATTCACTGTTAATAGTAAATTTAACCTGACAAAGCACAACTGGTAACAGACATCACCAGCATTTACTCTTCTTTACAAAAGGTTCTTTTTTATTCAGTGGCATAGTTTTTTCATGCAGGCAGTCTCTTGAGCAAACCTGTTACCAAGTTTCCACTGAACCTCATAGAAATAATAATGCATAATTTCTCAAGCAACAACGCCCATCACCAGTTTAAACCTCAGAGGACATGCAAGTGCTTCAATAGCTATCTGAGGGTGAAATACACCATTGTCATAGAGACCAAAAAAACATATGCAGAGGCAGGATATGTGAACTGCCCCTCAAAACCCAGAGCAGCAGTGCTGCTTTAGTCATTTAGATCAATGACAGAGTTACTGGGGCACGTCACAGGGCCCCATATGGTCTCCCCAAACAGCTCCGTCTGCACTACTTTTTTTCCTATATATAAAAGGAGTCTTCCTCATCAAGCCATAGCGTTTCTTGTACCCTCTACATCCAGCAAGCCTAAAGACTTTTTACCAACCAACCTTTCATCTCAAGGTAAAAACCACTCTGCACATATCCTGGGATAGGAGATAAAGAAATACAGAAAGCAATTCTAAGAAATAGAAATATCACAGAAAATGTTTCAAATGTATTGTAATATCCAAGTATTTAGAATTACATGGTTCCCTATCCTACTTGAAATATTTTAGGAAAGTAAAAAGAAAGCATGATAGCTCATGGATAGGGTTCAGGAGCCTCCAATTCCAACCCTTCTGTCACTGAATTTCCCCCAGCCTCTTTTTGGCCTCAGAATGAATGCATAAGCTTAAATTGGGAGTGCTTACATGTACACTAGCAGAAGAGGAAGGCATAAAAAATACAAGCAATGCATAGAGGAAAGGGATATCAAACAAATAATTTTTCTCTCACAATATTGCAGTGACAGCAACTATCCAACAATATTTAGTGAGTTGTTTTGTAAGAATGAATTACCACACTCAGAATTGTTAAAATATTTAATCATTTAGAGTTATCTGAACATCATTCTGCAGGACAGACTTCACAGTAAAGTAGAGCCCAGTCTGATTCATGTGCAGACATGGGAAATGGAATTAATACCCTTTGGCAGGCAGGAGGGAGTGGACAGAAAAAGTGCAATCAATAAAAACAAGGACCTTTTTGGTTACAAATACATCATCTTAGTTAAGTGTTATGCAATTTTTTTATTTATACACTATTTTTCCTAATATGGAAGATAATGGTCCTGGGTTAGGGGAAAAAAAATTCATTAACCCAGTTGATTGTTTTTCTAAGCACTTGAGCAGTGCAAGTGATATAAAGGCAGTAAAAATTATATAGAAAAATATTTTGTTTTATATTTATCCATCAATTCCAATAAATTTTACAGTAATTTTTGTAAATACAGTTACATTGATCAATTTTTTCATGGCACAGTTTTTCTCTAAAAAAATCAAAAATAAGAAATGTGAAGTGTTTCTATAAATTCCATGACTGTCCAAAGCAGGAGGTGAGAAATGAGACTGATCAATGTTTTTAATCAGATCCTGTCACGGTGCATTGCTGCACTTGTTGCTACAAACGTTAGACAACTATCCTATTAAAGCAGGCTTTGTAGCAATTTTATCATGTCAATTCTATAGCTTATACTTTTTTTTTTACAATATTAGACACATAAAATGACACTTACGAGATCAAGCACAATCTATTTCCCCTTGGAAAACAACCACTGTCCAGAAAGGGACAACTGAAGAGAAACCTGCTTTGACTACTGAGGGATGATTGAAGGTCAGAGAGATGAAGAACTGGCAGAAGTTAATATACTTTATAAACTGCAATTATATTACAAGAATAACCTAATTCTTAAATGTACTTGTTTATTTCTCCTACTGAGCTCAATAAAAAGCAAGTTTAAGCTCTACATGATTAATAAGAAAAAAACAGATTTCTATCAAAGTACAGTCACAATCCACATTGTCTTACAGACACTGAATTTATAGCTATTTTCTGATCTAGGATTTGTAAAAAGAAACACCAAAGATTGGAAGATGCTACAGAAAATACTTTTTCAAACACACACAGAATACTAATCATTTCATGGCAGTATAGTAATAGCATCCAGAAAATATTTAAATACTTTAGTATCTATTGTAGAACAACATCCATAAATGGAATTTACATTAAAATGACAAAGGAAAATGTAAAGAAAAATAATTAACGCGAACAATTTGAAATACTGTATTTGTTTAAAATATTATCTTTGCAAACTGTATCCACACATGCAGAGGGAACAAAAATTAACTCAAGAACAGGAGAAAATCAGACACAGTTTGGAGACCATTAAATCACAAATATTATTTCAATTACACTTTATCCAGTACCTACCAGAAAAAGTAGTCATAACACATGAAACTGTTTGACAAACACAGATTTCTGAGCAGAGTCGAATGCAAGGCATTTCTGCAAAGGCCTTTTGAAATAGGTCACTGAAATCATCCAAGTAAGAAGAATCTGCTGTGACCTTAGTGACTGAAATATTATAGTTTGCAACTGTATTTCACCAATAACCATTTAAAAGACTAGAACCTATGTTCATAGTATTTGTTAATGCACTAGGTCTCATTTTCTACTGCAACCTGACCTCACCAAAACAGACCCCAAAATACGAGCAAATTAGTTGGACCATACAGCCTTCATAGACATATTTTAGATGTCAATCGTCGCTATGCATTTGTAAAAACAGATTGTAGGAAAGCTCCCACACAGACTGCCATACTACACAATTCACATTAAATAATTTCTTGTCTAAGCTACAAATCTAATGCTTAAATTACCTATAAACTATTAGCCTGAATAATCTCAGAGGAATGTAATTACATATACAAAGTCTTTCATCTCAGTTAGACTGAATATAGAAACAGTAAGTAGTGAATAAGTTTCCAGAAACAAAAATCTGCTACTATTAAAGAGATCAAGATTTGCTGTTGTTATGCATTGGGGCAAAGAAATAATTACAAAAAGAAGACTTGTCTAATCAGGATTCAGCAGCATTCAGACCTCGAATGTTTCGCTCATAATGGGTCTGCAGGGCAACCACAGTAATGGAACCAGAAAAGGATCTGAATGTCTCCATAAACTAGTCTAGATTTCACTAAAGCAAATTTAAGTAGCTGAGAAATCAGCACACCCTATGAGAAGAGGAGCCAGCTGTCATCTGACTTCAGGGCTGCACAGGCCTGCCACTTCCTCAGCACACAGCCCTCATCCTTACTGATACACCCACTCCTGATTTTAACCACGTAACATCCCACTGGAGCTGTAAATGAATACTGAGTCACCTTCATTGCACAGATAATGAAACTACTTTCCAGAATAATCTCTTATGTGCTGCACAGTGAGACAAAAATAAAAACCAGAAGATCATTCCCTTTTCAATGGCAAATCAATGAAGTTTTCTGAATAAATATTTCAGTACAAGGAGTGCTTAACTCACCTATATATAGAAGCACTGAGGTCCTCTACATGAATGTGCATTTTATAGAGGAGTCAGTAAAATTTTGAAACAAGGAGTTAGCATTGCCTTGAAAAAAATTATTTAACATCATATACTCTTCCTATTTTTACAGTAAAAAGGCAAGAATCTTCATCTCCAGATGCTGCAATTTTTTATTTGCATTAACATGCTCCCAATGAAGTAGAAAAATTACTAGCCAATAATAAAGAAGGGAATTGCTAATGCATGAATGATGTTAATTAAACACAGCATGAATGTGTTGTGAGACCCAGTCACAAGGAAGAATAACAGTAATCAACATGATTTCATTCCATTTTCACTTCTCTATTGGAAAATGTCCTCCCCATTTGCCAACCCACACTTCTACTCTATGGTTATGACACTTTCATCCAGCAGCTTGCTGTGTTTAGAACAAAACTCAGTATAAGACAAAAAGCAGTTGTAATGAAGAAGCATCTGCAATTTGGGTTTCCCTTAATTATAGCTACAGAAAGACAAGAAGTTGTCTATGAAATAGTTGAAAAGGAATTTTTTCTCCTAATCCCAAAATGACTTTAAGGCTTTCTATTACCTTGCATCCAGTCTGACTAGGTGGAAGCTAATGATTCATGATAAAGCAGTGAAGCCCAAATAAAGGATTTTTCAAACTTTGGAAACTTTAGTACAAGCTTCTGTCCCCTGAACTCTTTTGATCATCTCTAGTTATACTCTCCCAATAAAGCTGCACAGTTAGGCCACAATTTCACAAAAGAACTAAAGTACGTGTTTAAGGCATTTCTAAATCAATGCCTTATACTATACTCAATCACTCGGACTTCAGAGTGACACCAGTCAGAATTATACCACTTTCACTTACAATTAATGCTCTGAAAGTGTGACTGAACCTCAAGTTTTTCCTCATTCTTCCAGCATCATGTCAGGCCCTCCCTGTTCAGTTTCCACACATCAAGGGGATTCTGAATAATAACTAAAACTTTTGCTCTCCAGATACCCAGTACTAAATTCTGCTTCAAAGATAGCAGAAAACACCACATGCTCAGTAACAATAGAATAATAAAATGTCTTTGTTTCCTCCTGTAGTTGCTGTCTTAGTGAGCCATCTTCTGTAACTCAGTGACACATAAACTGTGAATGCTTTCAGAACTACCAGAAGGATCTGGATATTCTTAATTGGTATTTCCCCAAGTGTTTTTCTATTTCAGGAAATGGCTCGGACCTTTGGAACGAAAGTCAGCAAAGCCCTAGAACTGGACAAAAATTAATTCAATTCTATTAATCTTTTAGTAGTTCAACAACATATCCTATATTTAATTAAATTATCATCTGTGATCCCACTGACTGCTCTCTGTCCCTAAAGTTTCCTTTTTATCTGCATTTTAATGCAGAATCGTTTTCTCCACATAACTATGATTCCAGGCTCCAGCCTGCAGTAAGTCAGGTAATGTTTTCTCTTTTATGCCCTTTTACAAAAAAAACCAAATCCTCTGTCTACTGTCTGTGCATTACACCCCTTAGGCAAGAGTATTCTCAAGTGGACATATAAAATTTCCTAGAGTGTCTCTCAACAGTTTGGAATAATTTTTCCATTACTGTAGCCTTAAATCATGGCTTTGTGGAAAAAGAAATGTTATTAGTTCAAACAATTAATATCTCTGTACAATCATTTGCTTCTAGTAATCATTTGCATTTGTATTTGATACATTAAATATTAAATTTAATTTCTGTACTACATAGAAAGAGGTAACGATATTTTTTTTGTATTATATAATGTACATATTTGTACTCCACTGCAGGTTTCAAAATTATTAAGATGCATGGCATGGGGATGCAAAACTATCATGAGCATTGCTGGAATGTCACATTCATTTTCCATCTTGTAGTGAGTGAACTTGAAAGAATCTTCAATCTATTTTGCTCAGAAAATATTAAAAAGGAGAAAAATTGCTCTCTATGAAATGTCTGAACTTGAATGTGAAGTAAAATGTATATCAACAGTAGCATTACTTTTTCCAAAATTAAGCTTCTAGCAATCCAATCTGAAGCTTTTTAAGTACCACTGTGAAGTAAGACTCTTCATGTACAATGGGTATTTCTACACATTTCCATGTCTTTAGGACACAGTGATCAGCTCATGTCACAGAACAGCCTGGGTTGGAATAATTTTGCAGTTTTGTAACTCCAAAAGGGAACTGGTGACTGCTTAATTTCTTGAGGCTGTTTGGCTGCCGGGAGAGTTTGTAATGTACAATCCAGGAAAATGAGTTAGGTTCCCAAGGTAAAGAATGACCTTCCTTGGCTTCTACACTTTCTCAAAGAAAAATAGTAGCTCCCCCAAAAGACTGTGAGCAGTAGTCTCATTTAAAATATTCTGACTCTTACTCATAAGAAGACTATTTGTCTTAATCAGCTCTCATGAAAAGCACCTTATGAGTTGTTCTGATTGCATTTTGAGGTATAGCCATAATTTTATACTATATAAAGACCTTCTGACTTTTCATAGAACTGTCTTGAAAAAGTAAGAAATAAGAAGATACTATTCTTACTGCTCCTGTATTAGTGTGGATTCACTTGATTCAGGCAGTTCCTTAGTATCCATGTAGCATCTTTCAATCTAACACTCTCTTAAAGACAACCAAAGTACCCCAAACCTTCTTCTCAATGACTACTAGTTACAGGTTTCCTTTCCAATGTGCCTAAGGGCAGGTGGCTGACCAAGTAACTCAGTGATCCTGAGAGCTGCCACACACAAAGCCATTTTTTTGGCCTTTATCACAAGATCTGGGACACATAGACCATGAAAATTTGGAATTCAAGAAGTAAGGTACTGAAGAACTAGATATACAAGCTAAAGCAACAGTAAAAGCTTCTAGCAGGAAAAATTAATTACTTGGTAAAAGTCTCACTGGGCCTATTCTAGAATAATTTCAGTATGATAACTTTACATATTCATAAATTCAAAAAAATGTAATCTGCAATGGAGAGACTGGAAAAATTGAGTCACCTTGGCTTATCGGTGTCTCACAGTCTGTTCTATATGAACCTGATTAAATCTATGCTGCAGTGTGTGCCTGCTCTACAGAAATGTTTCAAATATTCAGTGATTTTACAGGTTGTTTTTTAAGCAAATGACAGCAAAAAAAATATATGCCAGATCAGCAACCGTATTTTTTTTTCATTTCCTATCCATCATCCCACAGTTCTATCCATTATCTTCCCCCAGTTTTCTCTTTTCTTCCCAAAAATCCAAACCAATAATTTTAAATGACTTTGCTAAACTGAGACACATTAGTAACTACCTAATACAAGAAAGATGAAGAACATACCAGTCGATAACAAAAAAAGCCCAAACAACACAAAAAAACTCTGCAAAAAGCCCCATTTCAATTTCTGATACTTAAAGAATCATGACAAACTTTCCCTAAAAAAGGAGCACCAAATAGTAAAGAAATGAGTTATTACAAAAATAGATAACGTTCTACTTTTTAAAGTATTATATGAGAAAGGATTGTGAATGGCCTAAATTAAAGCTAAGTAAATAATCTGCAAGGAAAAATTGATCTCATCTAGTTTTCAGCTTTTAAAAACACTGAAGTGAACTGATAACTGAGTAATTCTAGTATGCTCAATGATAACTACTGTTGAAAATTGTAATTGTTGTAATCCTGAATTGTTCAGAAACATCTGAAAACTTGATGCCACATTACTTAGACTGAATTGTTCAGAGAAACCCCACAGAATTCCATAAATATAGAATGTAAAAGCATTCATACTAATACTTCAAAATTTGCATCGAACTTTCATTGTTTACAAACTATTGTGTTCATTTCTTTGGAATTCAATTTCCACTGGTATGTGTGCAAGCAAAACTCACCTGTTCAAAGATCTGTGCAACACCCCTCATCACACTGTTAATGCCCTCCCATGCTGACTGCAACTATCTCTTCCTACATTCTGGCAATGAAGAGAAATTAGAACTAAGCAAGCACACTCATTTTCTTATCACTGATGATAAAATGGGATTTAAACAAGTTGTCATCCCAATGACCTCACTGCAATTTTTTCTCTTTCCAACTGGAATGCGAGGAAAAAGAATTTAGCCTTTACTGATAAGTACAGAACTTATCCTGTGAGGTAAAGAGTGATTTGGCAAAAATTTTAATTTCCTTTTTCTTTTCCTTTTTAGATACAGAGAGGTACACAACTAGCTCTGAGAAAATCTATATTAATCTTGAGTCCTCTTTTAAAAGGACAAACTTTTCTTTCATTCTCTCCTAAAGAGCTCCAGTCTATTGAATTAAGGAGCTACACTTTTATGACAGAAACAATTCACCAACTTTAATGTTATTTCCCCACAAAAAAACAAACAAACAAACAAAACCCCCACAACTTATGCAGTGTCACATTTCACTGGAAAAACAAACACTTTAGATTGTAAATAGAGGCTAATTGAGTACCCAAATCTTCTGGCAAGGTTTCTCCAATCTTCAAATTACAAAGTATCATTTACTTACTAGGCCCAAGAGACGATGCAGCTCTGAATTCTGCACATTAAATCATTTCAGAAAGGTAGGATTCATATTTCACTATACTTTCCTATTAACTTGGTTTCTATACTTTATTACATATGAATCACTGCAAGATTAAAGTCAATTTATCACCGCTGTATCGGCTATAAATTACTAAACAATGAGAAGCCTATCATACGTAATATAGGAGAAACCCTTTTTAATTTACTACGTGTTCCTTGTAGAATTCCTCTCAGAATTTATTTTAATGATTTCTTTGAAATAATAATTCTAAAAGCAATTTTTTAATAATGACTCTTGTACGTTAAAATTAAGATCTCAGAAATTGAAGACAGAAGCTAGAAAAGGTTCAGACTTGAATGAAAAAGCCATGGTTTTAACCAAACTGCTTTATATAAGGTCTAAGAACGGGTATTTGAAGTTGTTTACAAGCTGAAAACAGGAAAGAATTGTCTTCCATAAGAAACTACCAGAAGTCAACTTAGGAACCATCCAAAGGATGTGGCTCTTGTTACTGATAACTTACAAAACACAAGATTAAGGGTAAGGGCAAATGCCCAAGGTTATCCCCTGGGAACTTGGGGAATCATGGCCAGACAACTTCTCATTCTCAACTTCTCAACTTTTACATGAATGACAGACTATGAACTTAAGCCCACAACTTGAAACAGATCTGACTGTGGAAGTTAGCATTTCTTGGACTTGGAAAACAGTTTTACCTTTCTATTCTCTCTGTTCTTCTAGCATAATGACTGAAATACTACCTGAAATGATGTTAATGTTCAACCCTGACATACACCCTTTCTCTAACCAAAGCTTGGCTAGAGAAACAGATGGAAGAGATGCATACAGTACATATCCCATAGAAGGAGCCTCATTTGGATTATTTTTTTAACTAATACATATTGAAAATGGCATACATTTAATATGCAATAGTGTATTGACAGGCCCCAGAAATACCTTCAGAACATGTCAATATAGCACTTGGAAAAATTAGGTTTTTTCTACTAAATAATGAAGGAGCAAAGCTCGCATGAAGTGTTGAATATAAATCACTGCTGCCTGGGGCTACAATAGCATAACTCTCTTCCTTTAGAAGAGAGTTTTTTCTAATTCCTATCCCTTCTCCCCCTTTTGTGCAAATAGATAGACAGACAGACAGACAGATAGATCACAGAGCACATCTTGAAACCATCTTTTTTGTCAACAGTACTGTGTAAGAAATAGATTACCTGTAGTAATAGCAATCTTTGCAATTTAAGCTGATGAGAGGAGACTCCTAATTATACAAGAACTCAAGCAAAGGAATGTCTTACCATGGCATCTA
Organism: Formicarius rufipectus; assembly: GCA_013399695.1. Taxonomy (NCBI): domain Eukaryota; kingdom Metazoa; phylum Chordata; class Aves; order Passeriformes; family Formicariidae; genus Formicarius; species Formicarius rufipectus. The sequence goes on along the minus strand of VXAU01005024.1, from coordinate 79,610 downwards.
CTAAAATTTGTTATATAACGAGCCAGAAAAAAGGATGATCTGTGTTTCAGTAAGAACTGTAAGCAAGAAAGAAGAATACTGGAAATACTAGGAATGCCTTTTTGCATAATGAATAACTCATTGTATAGGAAATTGGAAGGTTTTTTTACTCTATGGATAGGCAAAACATTGCGGAGTGATTTTTTTAAACACTCTCCTTTTAGGCTATAAATCTGAAGCAAATCACTGAAATATAAGCTTTGGCAGTATTCTCATTGTGTCACATCTTATCCTCAAAATTAAGGCAAAACAAAATACGTCATGAGAGAAAGGAATGAAGGTGACTAAACTGTGAGGCAGGAATGTCCTCAGGCCAACATCCCTTGATTTAGAAGAAAGGAGTAGAAAATAAAATTCATTATCAGCAATCAGATTACTGGGGATGAACCCAGTGGGAATTTGGAGTGGTCTGGCCAAAATACAATTTTACATTGCTTAAGAAACATTACCATGGTCTATTTACTGAACATCCAGTCTTCTGCAGAAAAATAAACTAAAAATAAAATTTGACAAGATTACAGAGATAGTTCTCCAGTTCTTCAGTATTAAAAAGTAGTGTCAAACAAGAGGGACATTTGCAAGAAGATACTTCAGTCTAGCTAACTGATTGATGTATTGATGTTTCTGTTTTGTTTTTCCCTGTTACCACTGTCAGCACTGCCAGTCTAACTCTTTGCACAACATTCCTGCCTGACAAGGTCCTGAGTCATTATAAAGATGGTGATTTGTCTTTGAAAATCAGAACCTGCATCCCTACATAAAGGAGAAATCTTGACATCATTCTCATAAGAACATCAAAGCTGTACTTTTGCTCCCTCGCTGCATCAGTAGGGAACACTGCGAAAGCCCTGAGAGAAACACAGCAGTGGATACTGTCACATTTCTCTAAGGTTCAGCTGGCAGAATGAGCCACAGGCAGTGTGGGGAACTCAGTGAATTTGTGCTGACCATCTCACTTCAGTGCAGATACTTGAAAGCTGCAGTAGATCTGTGATCTTTATTTCCATTAACTGTGTAGGTGAAATAACTCTCTATAAAGCCAAGCAAAGCTTACCTTACTTTCTAATGCATCTGGAACACAAAAGTTACTCTGCAAGCTGTTGGTTGCAGAGTTGGTTTTAATTTTGCCCCCATCATGACACTGAATTTCAGGATGAAAAAGTATTTTATTCCAAGTAAGTGGTTTTATTCAAAAAGTGACTTTTAAAATAAACTATTTTATTATTATTTTCCCTTCTTTCACTCAACCTTTATTTTAGCTAAAGTTTCTCAGACATTTTATTTTAAAATCATAATAATGTATGCATTTTTCAGGATAAAAAATGCATACATTTATCTGTTCCTACTGAAAATACTGGGATGTGAGGGACAAAGTATATTGTAATTTTTCATTGTCAATCAGAACAATTAAGATGCTCTCCCACCAGACCTGCATTCAGCTAATGGGCTTTACTGACTTCAAGGACCCTTGGCAAGAGACTGGGTTGCTCCTGTATGCAATAAAAGACCTTACCAAGGATGCTGCACTGTATTTCTTGCAGCATGACACATATGTCCAGGAATTTAAAAGTGCTGCATAAACATCCATAAATTAAATCTCATATGTCACTGTAGTCAGAAATTCAATGCTCCTTCATTTGTAAAATGAGGTATTGCATTGACCTATTCCTTTGACGTCAATCAAATTTCTGTTGTACAAAGAACCACAACATGTGTCCTGTCTCCTCAGCTATAAAAATGAATGTAATTGATCCAGAAAGTATTTCTAAAATGACAAAGGACATGTAAGAAAACTTATGTGTGGAAAATTGTGCCTAGCATTGAGCAGTGCAAGTGAATTTATATGCCTGATCCGCACAGAGACAGCAGTTGTGCTGCAGGGCAGACACAAGGCACGGTAAGGTCGTGCTGCTTTGGGTACAATTCAGTGAGTACACATGAACTTTGGAGTCTCCCTGTCATCTTACTCCCTCTGCCTCCCTAGAGTAATGCTTTGTCCAAGTATTTGGAGAGCTGACCTTAACAGAAAGTGTAAGATAAGGCTGTCACATGGATTAGCCACAGAGAAAGAAATCCTTTTCTGACAGATCTGACATGAAACTCTTGCTGCTCCTGCACAACATTCCATAATAAATGCAGAGCACAGCTTCCCTGCGAGATCATCAGTCTATCTTCCTGCTAACTTTGACCTCTTTATCAAATCCCCTCTTGTACTTCAGCATACCTCCTCCCACACACACACCTGCCATTGCAACATCAAGTTCAATGACTGTCAGGTATCTGCTTCTTCTTATCCCACATCCCTTTGATCCTGAATAAAGTCATGCTTAAAATCATGTTGATGAGATTCTAATCAAACTGATAGCAAGAAAGAAGAAAGTTACAGTCAAAGTCAAATTTCTTTTTGTTAAAGGAAAAACAATGAACTATTTTTGCAAATACAATGATTTTTCTGTCTATAAAGGAAAAACCAAAGCACAGTGGTACATTTCCATTTGGACACTACTACGAAGTAAGCCCCAGTTTGAAGTCATCCAGCTTTCTATCCCTTTCCCTTTATAAAATCAAACAAATTCTTGCTACATTAGTAAGTACTGAAAAATAATTTATTCTCAGGTGGCAAATTGTGAATTAAGATTCAGCCTAAGGCACATTTTTCAAAGCAGAAATGTAGCCTCTGGAAAACAGGGCATTTATAATAGCCAGATTTTCAGGTATAATAGCATAAAAGGTGATGGTATAGGAATTTCAGAAACAATTCTTTCTATTAATTGGATTTCAAAATTTCAAACTCAACCAAGATGTATGACACATATACATGTGCTCACAGCACTGAGATACTTGTTATCTGTCATCCTGAATGCTCATGGAGAGAAAATATTAAGACTTTCTTTAATCAGATTGAAATTATATAAAAGTAGCCCCATGCTACCTGGTTCCTTTCTCCTGTTACCATGGTTTATATTATCCTTCCATATTCTCAGGAGAACTGAACTTTCTATGAAGATTAATGCTACACTCACTTCACTGCACATTAATGTAGAAGACATTATTACTTTGAGCTCCAGGAATTCCCACTGGCAAACAATATTAAATCTATACATTGTATCTCCAGGCATCCTGACGTGTTGTCTTTAGAACTGCTGTAAATTCAGCCATGGTTGATAGTAGAACTTCATGTCAGAATTCTGATTAAATAATTCAACCACTTTAAAAAAAATCACATCTATGTATATATATAGCTTGGAAGAAAGTACATGCTAGTACAAAACTACACTTGTTGCCTCCTTCGCCACCACCATTGTTTCTGTGGAAACACTAGGGAAGTTACAAAAAATTTACTTTGAAATAGCAATATTTTTATAGAATTATAAGATCTCCATTTCTCGGCATATTAAGTATGTTGTTTAACGTAATGTATTCATCTGTAAAGATGTCTTTAAGAGGACTAATATTCTGAGAGATTTACCTCTACTTTTTAAGGGAAATATTCTTGAAACTACTCTAAGAAAAATCTATGGGATAAGAAAAACATATTGCTTATATAATCCCCATGTCTTCTTGTCCAAATAAATAAGGAAACAGGGAAATCTTTATGTTATATGGTGTCCCTTTTCTTCAGAATTAAGTCAATATAGTCTGTGCCAAGACTTAACAGGTCCTCTCCAATTAGAGATTTACTTCAGTACTTACCAAATTTAACTTCCATTTCAATCCTTATGAAATTTTTGTTTAGGAAAGAAAAACATGTAGAAGTTGCTGGACTGTGAAAATTGTACAAAAGTTTTCTTTCTTGGATGCATCTCTAACGGGTATTGTAGTAGCTACATGCACAGATTGAAATTATAATTTAAGAGAACACTAGAGGAAGGAGTGTGTTCCCGAAGACTGTCTGTAAATCTTTTAAATTCTTGGAAAATGGGATCTTATTCAGCAGTCCCTCACCCAGCAAAATGTCTGGCATAACATCAGCTTCATTCAAGTTGAAGGTACATTTATGGTATTAAATCCCATAGCTCTGCATATTCCCACAGTAATACCTGAGGTAGCAAAGATAGCAATTATGAAACAGGCCAAGCAGAATCTACAATCTAAAGGTCCTTTTTAACCTTACATTTAATATTTGCAGTTAGAAGCAAGACTTGAGGTATTTACCATTTCTGTATAGCTGCAATATGGGTAGCAACAATTCAATGGTAGTAATGTTCTGTTTCTATACTAGATATTTGTTTTCAAATCATAGAGTCAAGGTTCCTTTCCTGAGGATTCCCAAGGGAACAGAGGCAAGTAGTATGTAAACACAGCAAAGGGAATGAGACTGATCAAAGCATGCAACTGAGCAGTGGCACTCACCACACACATTAAGAACAATAACATTTTTTTCTTTTAATTTTACAATATTATTTTTAATAAATATCATGAGGACTTTACTTACCTTAACACTGTCCTTCAATAAAGTGCTTTTATCATACTTAAGTGATGAAACTCTTTCTGCTACAGGAAATAAAACCCTGTAGAGTTCTACGTAGGTTAAACAGTTTCAGGTAAAGCAGCCCTTGGGACAAAAATGCCCTGTCAGTCACATTCTTGTTATAGTCATGCCCTCCACCCTAAGATGATCTTCTTATTCGAAGTCATGCCAGTTTCAAGCTCCCTGTTTGCACTCAACTTGACTAAAGAATTCTGATTTGTAAAAGCTGAGTTTGGATCCTAAGGGCTTCTCATAACATTTCTGGATTCTAAACTAAATGTCAAATGAGAAGTGTTGCTTATTTTGATAATTTTTACATTTTAAGTCAATACAAATGTCACACAAAATGGCGCTATGGAGCAAACAGCTCTTGCTTTTATTCTTGCTTCTTACAGCAGATTTGACACCCAAAACACCACAGAAGGCGTCACATTATTTCCCCTGAAATAGTTTTTTTAATTGTTTGACTTTAGATAGGATGAACTTGAACTTATACCATTGATGTCATAACTCTGTAGCATGAAATGCCAAGGTTTTCACTTATAGCCTTCTCCCTTTTTCCACTAGCTCAAAACATTAATACTGCCAACATTTACACAAAGCATTCAGCAGCAAAACATGGACAAATTCACAGATGCTTCTGTCTATCTCTCTCTCAATGTGATCCATAGATAAAAGCCTAGTGAACATGCATGGTTTAGACCCTGTAAATATGTTAGGCGTATTGACACCAATACTGTCTCCCTTGTTAATCTTTTTGCATTATTTTTACTTTGATTTTCAAGGCGGAAGAAAAAAATCTAACGTGAAAGACCTAGTGCAATTTACTAACTCTGATGCCTTTGGGAGTCACAGGCTGTAACTTACTCAACCCAGTCATGATGCTTTGGTGACTTCTTTCACCTCATGGAAGAAATCATGAAACTCCCTCCCTCTCTTCAAAACATGGGCCTCAGTGCTCATGTCTGGAGGCAAGGTCTACAATTGTTATGTTTCTTTTTTTTTTCATTCTTATCCAACTTTTCAATACTTTTTATGCTGCTCTGATTGTGTTTATCAGAGAACTGGACTTCTTGCGAAACAAATACACTGGATAACTTGTTTCAGGGATAGCACTGCTGTTTCCTCCAAACTCTGCCATTTCCCAAAAAGCTAACTGTACCTTATGGCTAAAATATAGCTAGTCCTCTGTCTTTCTTCAATAACTTGCATATCAGAAACAATACTTTGTTAAGTAATGGCTCACATGCCTGGACAACTGGAAGTACTCAGCTAATGCTAATTGCATTTGCAGCTGACTGAGAGTGTGCCCCGTGGCAGTTCCTTCAGATCAGCAGCCAGCCCCAACCTGTCACTCCAAAGCAATTTGTGTGACTGTGCTCTAATTACCCATCCTCCCTGTTCAGATGACCATGTGACTTTGTGGCTTGTTAATCTATGGAGCATAGCCAGATCCCAGATACTACATCCTCTACACCATTTAAGACCAATTTATAGTATTTCAAAAGAAATATTCTGCCAATTCCCACTGTGGCTACTAATAGTGCAATAGCTGGCCCCAGAGGATATATTCTTATCATGGATCTTTTTTAGGGACGATGCTAACACAGGAATCCACAGAAGCTGCCTGGTATAAGGCTCTACCTGTTAGGAGGACTATTCCTGAAGAGAACAACTTGCAGAACTGGCTAGATTAGTCTTGGAGAATTTTTACAGAGATAAATCTCATTTTATTAAGCCAGGACTACCCTTATTATCTGGATAAATAAACCACATCTCTTCACTACACTCAGCATGTGAAGATTCTCCCTGGATTTTATTCCTGTTTCTATCATCTTCCTGATGAACTAAATGACTTTTCCTTAAAACCTCCCCAGTATGGCTACTGATATAACAATGAGCTAGCTAATGGTCTACCATTTCAGGACAAAAGGGTGTGGTCCTTCCAATATGTTGTTTTGTAAGGAAGAAGATCTTTAGCTGTCTGATCAAAGCATACCTATTGATTAAATTACAATGAAAACAAAAATGTCAGGTCTGAATTTTGGAACTACAGGAAAGTAAATGCCCATTTATATGTATAGCATCTTTATGTCTCAAAAACAGCTTTCTCCTTTGTAAGCAGTGCCATTGATTGAGATGCTATTCAGGCAAATGTCTAAGAACATTTTGTTCAGTAATTACTGTAGGCTTGAGCACACAGACTATAGAAGAAAAATCTATTTTAAGCCCAAAACCCAGTGTGCCCTTCACTGCAGGCATGGCTGTGACTAACAGGGATGTCATACTTATTATTTTACCAGATGCAAAAGCTCAAAACAAGCTATTGAGCTCATTAAAGACACAAGGCATGGGATAGCATCCAACAGTCATAGCAACAAATTACTGGGCTCCAGGCAAATTAGCTAACTAAATTGAAGTGGGAAAAAAGAGTGAGTGTAAGATGTATTATAATCATTCACAGCACACAGAAGTCAAACCAACAGGTCTTTGAGATGACAAGAAGGAATATACTAAATTCTAGCATGTCTTGGTGACTTAACAAATGAAAAACTGATTAAACTTAAACTTGTTAAAAGGACATAATAAAGTACTGCAGTCTGGAATCTGATTAATGCTCTTGCCAGGTCAAACTTAGCTAGAAAACATATTTCTATAAAACACTTCCATGTCAGTGATGCTATGTGCCCCCTCCCCTCAAGCATACCTGCTGCATTTATGTGACTTTAGCAGAGTTCTAACTTCAGAAGAGCTCTAAGCAGACTGGAAATCCTATTGGCATTGTTGCTATTCTTGAACAAACACAGTATTTTTCACCTCCTTTGTCAGACTGCTATATGTCATTGTTACAAATGTAATTAAAGCAACACCTCTGAATCTAATTAGCAAAACAATAAAAAAACATTAGCTTCTTTCATCCATAAAGATGAAATAACTGTTCTGGTCAAAGTGCTGTTTCATGTAAACCTTCATGTGAAACTTTAAGCTACTACAGAAACAGAATCTTCTGTACAAAAAACTCTTCAGCTTAAAAGGTCTATCAACAGATACGAAGGGTCATCTTCAACACACAACCCAGTATCTGCTTTTGCAGAAGGTGTCAGGAAAAAGAAATCATTAAAGAGAAATGGCTAGGTCTAACACAAAGAATATGTTTCCTTCTTCTGAGATTTTCAACTTTGGAGATAGCTTCCTAAACACACTAAGATTTCAAAAAGAACATTTACGGGTAGATATTCAAAATCTCCAAAAGAAGAGGCTAAAGAATAAAATCAGTTCTTCATGGAATAATTTTTTAAAGCATCTTACAATAATACAAAAGATTTCGGCAATGTACTGAGAATGACTCATTTTTCATGGAACTGTCTTAAAAATAAATCACAGAAGCTCTTTACAAATTATACCTCTTTGAAAAGACTTGAAAGACCAGAATGCATATTGTTGATATGAAGATGTCAGATGAAAAGAAAAATTATCCGATCCATTTTATTGCACATTGGATATATTTTCATTGGACTAGGCTATGCACTCTCATGAATCACAATTCTAAGATGTCAGGAAAAATAGAGAGTTTTATGAGTTATTTAAGGGATATTACTAACTCTTCAACACTATGTCACTAAAAAGACAGGGCATAATTTAAAAATTGCTGAAAGTTATAAAATTAGATATTCATTAAACTATTATAATTTACATTTTGATGGCCTGCAATAGTTTTAAGATTGTTATGAAAACCTTTTGCATACCTTTTTACACTGTGATGGCTAAATTCCTGCAGAATTACTAGGACTTGACAGCTCTACATAAAGTTGAAATAATGGGGTTTGGCATCTGAGAGATCTTTAATCCTCCTCCACCAATACTGCTGCAATAATTGCAAATGTCAGGCTAAAACAGCTGTGAGCCTCAGATATTTGTCACTTACAATTACACCCAAAAAATTGGTATGATTATTATACTGCATGTTCTATCACAGAGCCACAAGACTAAAGCATAATTACTTCAGCATGTGCAGTTTGTTTCCATAGAAAAGAAAAAAAATTAAAAATCCCCACCCACTCAGGGTTTTCAAGGAAACCCTACTCAACTATCAGAAGAAAATTTTCCTCTTGCACAGAATGGGACAAACTAGTTTCCAATCCATCCATGTATATGAAGAACGGCATTGATATTGTTACTAAAAGCAAGTTGCACCAGACGTATTTTAATTACCAGAAATCAACAGTATTTAGATATACATAGGCAGTTTCACAAGCAGCCTTTTCAGAGCACTGTCACATGATATTTGCAATTTTAATCAAGAATGTGGGGGGTTTTTTCCATGCTCTTCCTTGAAATAATTTAGTATTACTAAATAATCCCTGGTAGTTTCTAAAAAACATAAGAAATATTCATATTCATTATTAATGACTGTCACTTGTATCATTGGACAGTATGAATTACCACTGTTATGCAAAGGTAATGGCTTGTGAAAATTGCTGGCAAAATGTGAGGTCAGCATTACACAATGTTACACAGTTAAAAATTAATTTAATTAATTACAGATTCTGAGAGTGGCCATTAGGTAATTTAATACACAGTGTGTAATCAGTGTTTGATTTTTGATCTCTTTCACTCTCTGCAACTTAGGTGAGCTGAGTTCTAAAAACAAAAAATAATCATAATGATAAAAACCACAACCATTTTACAGTCTGTGAACTAGATGAGTAATACTTGTCTTCTATGGAAAAGCATGTTGTTTTAAAGATAACACTTCTAAATTTCCCTGGAATCACAGCTATTTGCAGCAGCATTCCAGTTAAACTATCACTAGAAAACATTAATT
>VXAU01005024.1:29816-67433 GCA_013399695.1 Formicarius rufipectus | reverse complement strand
TGCTTGTTTTTTGCCTGTTTAATGGTTATACTTACAGCTATGAGTACTGCCTACCACTAAAAGAAAATGTTCACTGTCACATACAGTTTTGGAAGGGGAAGTCAGGAAAGCATTAATCTTTCATCATCAAACATATGCTACAGGATAAAGCAGCCAGTGACTCTAAAATAATTACAGAATACAGAGCAGGTGGAATTAATTGAAATTAACATGTGCTTTTCACTGACTTCAGTGAGACCAGTATGCAACATTCTCAAAAGTCATTGTCAGAATTTTGGCCCTGATTACTTTGCTAAACTGATCTAACCAATAATAGTGTCATGTATCTAATAAGTACCCTAACATTTGTACTTTTATCAATTATGGCACTGCTGAACCAATATATTCAAATGAAAACACTGGTGATTTGTCTTCAGTTGATTTCTGCTGCAAACTGTTTCTACATTCAACTCAAGCAGAAACTGCCCTGCCTGAGCTGATCTTATGATTCTTACCACTTTATCTTAAACTTCATACTGAACCTTTTCTCCTACCCACGACATCCCAGTCTATCTTGACCTGTTGGACTGTCTGTTGATGAAATAATGTAATTTCTTCGCTTTTCCACGGACACTCCTCAGCACTTTTGTTCTTCCTTCTGGTTTATGGTGGCTACAAGTTGCTGAAGGATTAGGCCTATCTAGCTCACTCTGATCACATCACAATAGAAACACTGGTTAACATGGAGCATGTAAGTACTCCAGTCAGCTTTGGTGAACCAGGATGATTTCAGTTAGTACTTTTAGTCTTCTTGCTTTATACTGTTTTCATAGCATTACTTTCTCAGAGATAAAAGCTTAGGCTACTTTTAGTTATTTGGTATATAATGTGGTTAATTTCGTTGTTGTTCTTCAGTACCAGTGTTGCACAAACTCCCCATACATTCAAATGTCTGCTTCGATTAGTGCTGTTCTTAAATTGTTACAGTTGCTACAGAATCATTAAAAAAACTTTTCATCCCCCCCAAAAAATCCTTTCACTAATTGTCTCTCTATTCTTCCTATGCATTTGTGTATGAAGGCTGAGGCACTGGCAGTATACCAGACTTCTCAATGGATAATTTCCTCTAAATGATGAATGAAAATTATTTTTGCTTCTGTATTTTTAGATGCTCTTCCAACTTCCTTTTCATTATTGGTATGAGGAAGTCATTTATTGCATCATGACGGAATAGCCAGCTTATTCCCTTTGCCCATTTATGTCCCTCTGACTATATATGCATATATATCTGTTTACTCATTAAAGTAATAAACCAAACTCATCGTGATACCAGAACTAGGAAACTCCCAATACACCATTCTTTGCTCATGCGATCTGAAGTGAAATATTTGAAGTGAAATCCAGAGTGTTTTAACACCGAGCTTTTATGTTGCCAGTCAAAATAAGAAGGGAGTAACAGTAATTGTCTTTGGAATCTCCCTCAGTAATTCCAGACCATCTTACTTAACATTTTCATCTGCTAACTTTTTTCCTACCTATGTTCTACAGCTAGAGCAAAACATTAATAAAGAAAGCTACAGCTCACCCTCAGTCACAAGTGAAAGGTTATGCCATAAAATCATGTAACAAGCTAATTTTTTAGTTTATCTTCCATATTTCCTCTCATGTTTGCAAGAATTTCCCTGTAAATACTCTGAAGATACAACCCTACCACCTTTAAATCCTTTATGAAAACCCAGCCTTTCCAGGAAGTCTACAAACCCCTTAATGCTGATATGCAGGAAGCAATCTATCTTCCTAACCAGCACTATTTATTGGGTTTCTTTACTCTTCTATTTGTCATACCTACACACCATCTTATGTTTAGACTTAATTCCTAAGCACCTGGGGCAAGGATCATTTATTAACTCTGTTTGTACAACATCAAATGCAACAGGGTTATGATTTATGCCAGACTTGACAATTAAATAAATAGCCTGGCTTTCTCCTGAGAGTCTCAAACAGTTTTTGGGAACATCTGTAAAACAAGTACTGGAACCGAATAAAATGGCTTGGATGGTGAGCGCAAACATTAAATTCTGTGGAGATTTCTCTCAAACTTAGGAATGCATGCTTTTCAACTTCACTGATTCTCCTAAAAATGTTTTGTTTCAAGAAATCTTACCACATTTTTTTTCTAAACTTAAAAACCTGAATAAAGCAAACATGAGTTTAGGTGTATGAAGAGAATATGAGAAATTATGGACTTATGAGATACAGGTATCTATCAATTACAAGACATAAAAACAGTGTTTGTTCACTACTCCTGGGTTCTCTGGCAATCACTTGATCAAATGTTAAACATACCCTTAAACGGGAAATGAAGAAACACATCTGGAAGACACATATAGGCACAAAGATTGGGGGTTTACATTCACAAATATTTCCTAAAATGATTATCTAAGGGTTCACATGACGTATGTGTTCTATAAGGACCACATGGCTATGGGCATGCAAAGCAGGTGTAATTTGGCATTCCAGATTTCTGAAAGTGTAATACTCCCTCTGACTCTTGAGAATAATATAAATGAGATTTTTTAGAAATGGTTTTGATGAAAAACTGTTGCACTCTGTTGACTGATAAGAGTCAAGCAGATTCAGTGACAAGCATTAGCTATCTATTCTGTCACTCAAATCAACCCACAACATTTATCAGTTACAGCTTGCTGGGTTTGGTAAATGTGCATGTGTGTGCGCGCACCTCTCTTGTCTCTATTTCATGACAGGTGACTAAAAAACAGATGTATTTTCAATCTTTTCTTCCAATCCAGCTTAGCAAGTGAAAAGTTCCTACTGAAGAATAAAAGGGTGATGGTTTTAAAAGACTGGACTATCATATTATCATTAAGCTCTCATAGACCTTACATTGGATTGCCATATGATTCCACATATCCTGTAACTTACTAATACAATTCAAAGTTTTCATTTTTGTCATTAAAAAAGGCAGTTTTTCAAGATGAAAATTTTTACAACTCAATGACCAATTAAAACTCTTTATTCATGCAATTAGACCTAAGGAAAGGCTGAGATCACAGTTCTCATGTATGCTAACAGAAAACTTTTCAAAGTTTCAAAGTTTTCAAAAAAGTTTTTCTTCAATAAATATGGAAATAGACTGATTACTCCTAAAATTCAAGACTGCATACTATATTGGCAAAAAAACACCCACAAAATCAAAAACAAATGTGGTTGTAAAAAGATGCAAAAGAAAATATTTTCACACCATGTATATGACAAACTACAGAAAAAATCAAGAAATAAGCAGTCTGTTCCTACAAAATGTTGAATTTTCTGAAAATCTGACCCCAGGGAGATAGATTTCCAAAACTGAAACCATGTCTAGCCCTACCATTTTTCATCATTCACTGAGATTTGAATTAATAAAGTTTTCCTGTCATTGACTGACCATACTTGTGCTATTGAAACTGAAGAGCCTATGATTAACAGAAGACAAAGCAAATGTAGAATGGTAAGAATGTAGTACTATATTTCCTCAGGAAGATAGCAAGGTAAAAGATGGAGAATGGCAGAAAGAACAATGAATAGAATCTTTTAGAACCAGGTTTCCTTTCCCAGTAGATAGAAATCCAGTTGATAAAACTCAATACAAATAAAATACAAATAGATTATAACAGTCTACATTCCAATATTCTAGTTAAATTTGATTTAATTCTGATTCCTCAGAAGGAACAAGATTTCTGCACAGGTAGACAAACCAAACGATGAATTCAAACATGCTTGAAAAATGTGCTTTAAAACCACGTATCAGCAGAAAAGCATTGTTATGTGGAAGGAGGGAAAGCACAAAGAAAGGATTTTTCATATGAAAGGCAGTGCTTGGCAAGAGAAGGGGCATTGGTTTCCTGAAAGATAGGATTCTTCTTCTCTATGCAGTCTGACATGAATACCCTGAGAGAGAAAAAGAGCCTGGTCAAAATCACTGCCATGACAATGGCTGATGGTCTTTAATCTTAGTTACCTGCGCTCCATACAACATAAGAGGCACAGCTTCTCACAGAACAAAAATTCTGGAGATTTAAGAATAAATCTCTCCTACACCACTCTTTTTTAAAATAGCATGCTTTATTTTATATCTTATGCTTAATTTTCTATTTTTACTTCTGAAATAGCAACTAATGATTAATCTTGACAGATACAGAAGATTGCTGAGGGGGAAGATCCTCCTGGCCTATGGCAAATGAAAATTATTACAGTGAGATCTAGATTGAGAGATGTCACAGGAGCTGGAATACACAGTGGCAGAGAGGAAGCCCACCGGCTGTGGAACACCAGATATAGCATGTAGTATTACATGGTTTGATCATGAGTACCATGATACAACTATATGTTGTGCTTCTCCAGCAAATTATCTATAATCATATCTCATACATATACATATCCAGGTGTATGATTTATTCTCATGTGCTTGTCATTCAGCTCCAGTGGTTCTCCTGTCCAGACATGTGAATCATTGGTATAGTCCACAGTCCAATCACCATCGTTGGGCACAACTTAATCTACTGTGGGATCACAACTATTACATGATGAAGTAGTAATGGCATTTTGCAATCACGTCATGTTGATCTCTCACTTGCTGCTCATCTCTGTGCACTCAGATGATTTAAGTAATTTTACAATCATAGGCTTTCCAACCATTTTAAAATGTTATCACAGTCATGAGAAATTATATTCGATAGTCAGTGAATATTGATACAGAACAGCTGGGTGACTAATAGACCAGGCTTTTTCTAAAGGTAAGGTCTTTGGAATTTTAATTTGTACAGATTAATGCTAGAAACCACATACAGTTTCAAAGTATGGCCAGTTATTAGACCAATCCAGGTTGACCAGGGCTTTATCCTATCTGGTCTTGAAAATTTCCAAAGATGAACACTGTAAAGCTTCTCTGGGAAAACTGCTTCATTGCTTAACTGTTCTCATGGTGAAAAAGATTTCCCTAAATCCAAATCAAATGCTTCCCACTGAAAAAGTAATGCATGAATAAGCTCCAGATAAATTTTTTAAACACTGAAAGGTTCCATTAAGAGTTTATATTTAACAGAGGGCTAAGCATGAAACCTAAATTATCTGAGTGTCTTTCTAAAAGCAAGAGAAGCACTGTTTAACATCCATAAAATCTGCATTACAGTTTACTGAAATACACAGAAATGTTGTATTTTTAATCATTCCTGTATCCTAGCAATGAAGGTTCTGTACGAATATATAGGGAGACGCAGTAATATAAACAGGATCAGTTAACAAAAATCAGCATGCAGTGAACAGCAACAGAAGTGAAAATAGGTCAGTGCATTTAAATCAAAAATTGATGTGTGTCATTATCATATGGCCTTCCAGTGCTTGTTTCCTACTGCCTTTAATACTGCACAGGCCACAGCCATACTCCATTATACATGAAAGCCACTGTTGGTTACACTGATAACCTATAGAATTGGTCCCTCCCAGAATTACTAAATCAGGTATTTGCTTTTATTCTTTAGATTTATGTCGTGCAGACTGAACTGTGCAAAACGAGAGCCTTGCAGTGAATCAGTAATAAGCACTGTTTTGTTTCATTGTCCAAACACAAGAAAGGACACTTTTCTGAAGAACTGCATTTGCATTTAAATACCTCTTTATAAAAAGCACCTTCTAGAACTATTAATTAGGCCACAATATGAAAATACTGGGCTTAGTTATTAAAATGTGCTTAGTTTTATAATAGAATGTTGTAAAAAACTCATTTAATGAAAAAACAGTACAGTGTAGAATTACAATTGTTTTACATTACTAAACACCATTCATATATAAAAAGCAGGTTTACATATTTCTAAAATTTCTCTTACACAAGTGTGTCACTGAAATCTTCTATGAAGAATGAAATAGTTATGCATTGCCTTCATAAATTACATACGCTACACAGGTTATCAGTTTTATATCAATTCACTTGACTGCTAGGAGTTAAATCAAGCAAGGCTGCTAAAGTGAAAATCAATAACAAAGAGTATCATGAAAGAAATAAGATACTCAGGCTGCTTCAAGTCCTAAAAATAACACTGGCTTGAGCCACTTACCAAGCAGGAGCTAGTGGTCTGGCACCACTCAGGCTGTTGGCTAGGTTTATTGTTTTCTAGCTGACAGGTTATAGTGGAAGGAAATCCTGAACCTTAAAACTTTGGCTAAGGAAAGTAAGAAAAGTTGAATAACTGTCAAAACCTTACAGCTTAAAACCATATGAAACAGATGGATAGTTAAATCAGTACCAAATGCCGTGAAAAGAAGCCTGTTTTGCATACTACATAACTAGACTTGAAGTCATTAGTTTCCAGAGCTAACCATTCAGGCATTTGAAAATGCAGATATCCTCTGTAAAATACAATCCTGGGCTTTCAATTATCTACAGTCATTTTATGTTCCTGATTTTCCTCTTAGCTCTCCTGCTACATGTTACCTTTTCTCTGACAGAATTCTCATCCTCCTTTAATGTGAGAAGGCTGACCCATCCTTCTTCCTCTGTCTCAAAGCAAACAGAGCTTGTTCTTCTTTCAAACACAATATAGTCTGAAGAAACTGATGGGTTTTCAAGACAATTCTGTCATATTCATGCTATTAACATCTCTACAGAATGCTATTTAGAAACCTGCTACCAAACTCTTCATGATAAAGATTTGTTTTCTCTTCCAATTTAAAGATTCAGAATTTTAAGTCATTTTAGCATCTTACACTTCCATGCTCCATCCATTTTGTTATTCCTACTATCATCCAGTACCTGTTCCATTTTCTAAGAGCAGGAACATCATATTTCAGTTCTTTATTTTATATGCAATTGCAGCAAAATTTCTTACACAAAAGAAGCGTTTGCTATAAAATATGTAAATTCCATTAAGCTAAGAAGGATGGATTACATCTTCTCATTACCTGAACAGTGGATAACATTAACACAAAATTCAAAAGACAAAAATGGGCAAAATTGGAGGGCTATCACATTCTAGTTTTAGAGAAAACAACCATCAAAAGACAAGGGTGTGAATGGCCTCAGAAAGGTGTGGCCTGTGGAAATATGAGGATAAAGTGAAGGAAATACTCAAAAATTCTACAGGAATATCTGGTATTCTAAAGATGCTCAATGTAAAGTCTTTTCAGCAGTCTAATTTACAGTTTCAAAAATTGCTTCATCATATGAAATCAGCATTATGGAGTCCACATTTTGGAATATCAACATCACATCTGCTTCTCTTACATCTCATCAGGGAAAGCACTGCACACTCAGTAAGAGAATAATGGAACTATGTATGACCTGGCAGTGACAGCAAAGCACCATTTTGTACTATTTCTAACACAAAAGACAGATATTGTTCAGGCTGTAGAGTTCCATCATGATGCTGAACACAGAGAATATAAACAAGCATAAAGTTTTAACACTTTCTTCTTAAAAAAGAAAAAGCAAAGAAAAACCAACTCAGCTTCCTCTCTTCATCAGGTTGTTTATCACATATTGAATGAAATGTCTATTTCATGTATAAGTACAAATACTTTACAGCATCTTCCATTCCATCATCTTAAGTCTATCATGAAGATCCCAAATGTCCTTTAAATGATTGACCAGACAGGGGGTGCTATATAACTGAGAGGGAGAAAGGGGTTGAAAACAAACTTTACCATCTCTTTCTTCATTAAACTTGAAGATTAGATACAATAGATAGTACTTAAAAGACTAAAACCACTAAAGTACTTAAAGCACTTAAGTACTATAGCACTAACTTATTCAGTAGAAATTAAGAAAATGTTTACAGACCATTTCATTGAAATGTTCTGCACCCTACAATAGCACGTGCTTACCAAGGACACAATCTCAGTTTGGAAAAAAAAATTTGAACCCAGGAAAAATTACTAGATACTAAACTAATAGTCTCTGGGCAGTCTCATGCCTGTCTTGTACAGTTATATCGTTGAAGTCTTCTCCTGTTACAGTTACGAAGCAGAGAAAGTGCAAAACTGAGTACAGCTTGTCTTTCCCATTGAGATGAGTAAATAATTACACTGTCCTTGCAATACCAGTGAAGCTCATGGAGCAGAAAAGAGGCCAATTGTTTCCTTCTGAAATGGGGTATATCATCTGAGCAACAAACATTAACTGCTCTGATATTCTCATTACCTTTAGAAATACCCCATGACTAATATGGAAAGGGCAAAGAATGGGTTTATGTAGGACAAAAATTAAATTACTTCCCTTGACTTACGAGGCAGTCTAGACAATGGTTCACAATATGCTGTGCATCTGTCATTACAGGACTCAGTATATCATTTCCTTTGCTTTTCCTCTGCATTTCAGAAGTAGGAAAGAAGTAGGGTAAATAATGACACAGAGATGATAAAATGCCTGTCCTTCTAGTTGGGTCTGATGCCTGTCTGGCAGCAGTTCTGTAGTTGTGCCAGCCTACACTGAATGCTCACAGTGTTCTGTCCATGTCTTACCCCTTTCTTGTCAAAGTATAAACACATCTTTTACTGAGCTTTCACAACGGGAGGGTTCAGTGTTCTTTCCTCATCTCTCCAATGAACCACTTCACAGTTTTCTCTTATGAAATGCTACTTTTTCCTCTGAAGCTGATAATGAATTTATACAAAATATGAACAGTTCAGATAGTGGTGTGTATTCCGCTTACTTCCTGAACATTATAATTACTTTCCTCTTACAGAATTTTCCTCTGTTATGTACTTAATAGGTTTGCTGCATCTTAGAAATTAAAAATAAAATTGCCAGTGTGTCTGGTGCCCATGAAATTGTTCAGTGCTGGTTTATTGAATTCAAGACTGTGGCAGTTAAAATGAGAGATAAAACTATTAAGGATGGTTCATTGTTTTTCACATTCTGCTATTTTCCTCCATCAAAATCCTGAGCATCACAGCACTTTCTGACATCTCATTTGAAGGCCCATCTGCAGCCATTTTACCCATACTGTAGCTGGTACCACAAACACAGGAATTTATTGTATCCCCAAACAGCAATTCGAAGCACTTCTCTTAGGAACTGATAGGGCTAAACTTCGTTTAGAAAACATGGTCTAGATACTCATGAAGAAAAATAAACAGGAAGGCAATCTGAAGTCAGTAACATCTGATTTATACTGATATAATGCAGAGTAAAATTTCATGTGATAATTTATCATATTCCACTTTCAGTATGAACAACTCTGAGTAGCAAAAAGCCATAGAAAAAATGACAATCCTTCATTTACTTCAGGAACACTAAAAGGTCTTGCTGTATGTGTTTTGGGGGAAGTAATGGTACGTTGAAAATAACAGGTGCAGAAACAGCCCAACAACAGTAGACACTCTTCAGAGCTAGAATTATGCCTCAGTTCTCTCTCCCGATGTTTTGTAACACATTGTTTTGAGCTTCTTTTCTCCTCTGTCTCTTTCTCTGCAGTACATTCACTTCATTGTCGCTCCACCACTTCATTCTTTTCTCCTCCTTTCACTTTGTCATAAGTGCATTTCCTTCCTCCCAGCAGTCACTTTGCCCATTGGTACCTGTCCACACCCACCTTAGGTCTGTCCCGCCAGTCTGGACTGTGAGCTGAGGCAGACACTGCACACTTTGGTATTTGCCCGCTGTTTTCTCTCTGTTGGTCATTGGCACCCCTGTCCTCTAACCAACTTCTAGGAACTGCAATATACAGGGCCACTTCACCCAGTAAAGTGGCTTTAATATAAGAACTGTGACAATTAACCTTTTCACTAGTGATCTGTAAAAGCTGAGTAAGTGGTGGTAGGAGGCTGCTGAGTGGTTAATTACATGCCTTGTGGATGCTGAGAGCTCTCAGGCTCTAATTTAGACTGTTAGTCTAAACAGTATTGGCGAACATTTACCATTTTGGTAAGGGCTGTCAGCATTCATTTACAAGTGAACAAAAGTAATGCAGACTGCAGATACAAACACAGCCATGGCCCATTTCCTTCCAAATAAAAACTGTAAATTACTTCTATTGGAAAGGATTTAAAAAGGGAAGTTCAGCTGATAGCTGATAGTGTTTTGTGTCAAATTGCAGAAATACAGAGATCTATTTCTACTGAGCAACTGTGGGGCTTTTTTTCTCTTATGGACTATGTTCCTCTAGAACATCAGTAAGAGAGTAGGATCTGAACATGTCTGTCCATTACATTTTTTTCAAAAGCTGACATACAACCACTTACAGCATTAGCTGCTTTAAATCAGTACAGAGAAACTATCATGTTTTACACTTACAGAAAAAAAACAACCCCAAAACAAAAACCCAAAACAAAAAACAAACCAAACAAACAAAAACACACAAAAACCAAAACCAAAAACAAACACCACAAACAAAAACAACAAAAAAAACCCCACAACACGTATTAAGGCCTTACCTTTACTTGTAGCTCCTGAAGAGTCCAGTTCTGTGTGTTACTTTCAACTACTGTTTATTCTGATGTTTTTAAAAGTGTAAAGGACAGAATTAAACCTAACACAGAAATTTAGGACATAAATTGTCTCAAGACCAAGAAGTAGTTAACAAAAACACCTTCAATAAAAATAGAACCATATTCTCAATTAATTTCAAGTGATATTCAAGACATAGATGTGCAAAGCACAAAATACAAAAAATAACAGTAAATTAAACAATTCACTGGTTTGGTTTGAACAGAATGCTGATCAATTCCAAACACCCTGAAAACCATGAAGAGGATGTACTTATATTTTTATATTATTTATCAGTTTGACTCTTCCAAACAAACCTTAAAGCTCATATCCACAGGGATAAAATATTTTCCATGGACTCTTATGAAATTGAATTATTTACTTTTATATGCACCCAATAAACGTGGTGAGGCACTGGAACAGGTTACCCAGGGAAGCTGTGGATACCCCATCATTGGAAGTGGGACGTACATTTCCCAAATGCATGAAAATAAGTTCATACTTTCTTATGAATAAGGCATTTAGCCATTAGAAACCTGAGAGACCCTTCCAGGCATCACTGTTAGTTGGATCCACTAATTCCCTGCATTAGTATTACCACCAGGCTATCTTGGAGGATAAAACTCCTTTCAGAACAAATTGTCAGCTCACTTTTCAGGACACTGCAATGAATTCTAGGCTCTGACATTGATTTGTAGATCTTTAAACTGGTCAGTGATTTGCTGCAGTCAATGGCTCTGGCTGCAGAGTGCCAAAACAGAACACCTCTCACAACACTGACTATCTGACTCAGTATTTTCCCATGATAATTGCAATTCTTTTTATGGTGAGGATACAAACCACGATTCATATCATCTCCCACAATCCTCTCTTCATAACACATTCTTTGAACAAGCACAAATGATTTGTAGGTTGTCACTGCTGGTTCTGTAGGGAACAGTCTATTCCAACTGCATTATTCTAAACATGGGTCATAGATTTTTTGAATTTTGAAAACATTAAATCTGAAACAGCCTTGCTAACATATATTAGAAACATATGGCCATAACTAAAAGCTATTAAAATGCTTCTAATTAAAATGCTCAATTACAAAAATTATTTTTAAAAATTTTCAACTCCAGTGACAGTGTTGCAATATACTAAAACACAAAAAATATTCTAAATTAATTATTCTAATATTCTAAAAACCAAAAAACAACACACGTATTTATAAACATGGTCAGATATAACACAACATAACAGTGGGAAATACACTTGTCAGAACTATTGTATCATAACCTGACACATTTGCCCTTGTAACCCTGCTGGTTAGCACTCTAAATTACTTGCTATTTCAGGGCATTTAACAACTCGTATTCCTTATTGACACAATCACTTCTCTAAAAGCCATAAAGCTGTGATTGTAAAGGGTGCCTAAGTGAGCAGACCACTCCAGTAACATGAGTGAGCCCTCAGGACTAAGAAAAATAAAGTATATATTTTTCATGCTTTGACATATGTAATTTTTTGCTAAACTTCTTTTTCTTGGAGACAGCACAAATTTGAAGAAATATGTAATCAGATTAAAATATGGAAATTCATAATCAGGACACAATGACAATGCCTACTTGTGTTTGCAACAAAATCAGTTCCATACCTTGACATATTAGCTCAGGGAAAGGAGGAGTATTATTCAGCCAGATTTGCCTGCAATAAAGCTTACTGTCTGGTAAGCAATGAGCTCATGGGGATGTGTTCCCTTACAGTCTTCCAGGACGATTATCTGAGGCCATGCTAAATTGAAAAGCAGAAAATTCTAAACATCTACAAGGACATGGAGTGATAGGACAAGGGGGAGGCTTTAAACTGAGAGCTGGTAGGTTTAGATTAGATACTGGGAAGAAATTCTTCCCTGTGAGCGTGGAGAGGCACTGGAACAGGTTGCCCAGAGAATCTGTGGATATCCCGTCCTTGGAAGTGTTCAAGGCCAGGTTGGACGGGGCTTTGAGAATTGTCTAGTGGAAGGAACTCCTGCTCATGGCAGGGGTGTTGGAACTGGATGATCTTTAAGGTCCCTTCCAACCCAAACCATTCTATGACCTACATACACTCAGTCCATACGTCTGAAACCAAGGATGACTGAACTCTAGCTCATTTTAACTGGCATGTGGCTACCAAGTGTTCTGGTAGTGGTGGGTTTTCCCCAAAAACAGAAAAGAAACTGAGCACATGAAAAAGGTTTACCTTTGTGATTTCATGGAATTTGTCAGACTGAAGAACTTGGAGGCTAGGTAAAATAATAAGGATTTTTTTTGTATCTTTATAATTTTATCTAGAGTTGTATTTTTAAGCTTTTGGTTGGTTCTAGTTTTTTGTGTGTGGCAGGGGGTTGTTTTGGTTGGTTTGTTTGCTTGTTTTTCCCCCCCAGGCTAAGATAAGCATAATTTTAAAAACCAAAAGCACAATGGTAGCAAAAAAGAACAAAGACATTTGAGAAATCTGCTATTCAAAGGAAAGTGTTAAAAAACACCACACAAGACAGCCCAGCTGAGAAACAGTAAAATGGCCAATAGTTATGGGAGCAGGTAAGAAAACTAAAAACTGGAAGGAAAAGATAATGCTCCAAGGATTAGTCCTAGGAAGTGCTGAGGTAAAGAGCTAAAAATGTGCTCAGACACAAAATTTTTGTCTGAAGGTGATATCAAAGCTGTGTTTGCTCCAGATCTCATTTAGCAATTGTAAAGCAAAAGAAATATAAAATGATGTAATTTTAAATTGTGACAGAGTTCAGGACACTCCATGGTTTAAAGAAGCTTCCAGCTGAATGCAGATGAGAAAGTCTAAGCTGAAAAAAAACAATCCTACTTCTTTGCCTTCTCCACGTCTTTACCATACATTTTTATGTAAATATTATTACAACATGCTATAGGAGAGGAGTGAATTGAATAAAATGAAGCAGAGGAAAAACAGTTACAATCTTGGCAACATACAACCCAATGAAGTAAAATGATGAGCGTAAGGCTAGTAATTTTTATTTATTAAATGAGGGCACTGCATGGGAGATACAATTAAAGAAGCAATAAGAAAACAACAGAATATTTTTCAGGATATTAAATTACTCTGTTGGAGGTGATCATTTGAGACATCTGTATTAGAAACATACAGAAGTTAAATAAGAACCTGGTTCTGAACTTTATCTCTATCCATTAATAAGTACTTGTTTCATGGGAAGCCATTACTGTATGGATCTGTAGCAAGACTTTTGCTAGCTATGAAGCATATACTACTGCAGTTTCTATTACTATTCATTCCGGTATAAAAGAGCTCTTTGTTCTGTAAGTAAATAGGATTGAGAAGCCAAGAGACCTGTTCATGGTGAAGTTACAGTGTCTTAGATGCTCAGAAAGCCACATTCCAGCAAGTTAAAGCCCTCATATAGTCAAAAACTTCAGTAGTGTAAGGCACTAAAGTAGCACAAGCTTGCAGCGTCTAAAAATTAAACACTTCATAGTTTAACAAAATCACAAAAGCTAAGAAATATGGAGAAAGAGGAGACAAAAAGGACATTATTTTCTTGTGACCTACTGAATAAGGAGGTTCAGAATTCAAACTATAGTGAGAAGCTAGCAGTATCCACTGATTCTGCTGGGCTGAGTTTTCGCTTTTGCCCTGCCCAGGCAGCTCATCTGAATACCCAGTTGTTGATAGGGACTAGAAAGGAGGGGAAATATCATTTTCTCTCAGGAGTGAACCTCTTTCTCTACTTGAACCCAGGGAATCCATATGGGCCTACCATGAGGTGTTTCTCTCACTATTACAGAGAATCCTTTGGCAATCTCTGCTCATCCCAAACACTGATATAGACTATGTACCATTTTTTCAGGAACAAGTACCTAAAAATTTTACATTAGATATGCTTAGACTACAGGAAAACAAAAATTTTCTCACAGACTACATTTGCTATGAAAATAAATGGGAAAAAAATGCTGCAATGCTGTAACAAGACCATATTGTGCTTATTGCACCCACAAAGTAAAAATATATTAAGCCAGTAATAACTAATATTTGCTACTCTTGAATGCAGGCACAGATATTCTAAATTAACAGAAACATACACTATCAACACGTATAAGCATTTTGTAAGACAGCTAAGTATAACACATAATAACAAAACAGGCAAGGAATACAGAAACACCAACAGTGCGAGAGGAAAAAGAGGGAAGAATGACTTTACTCAGAATGGCTCTCTCGGCAGAGTTCTATAGCCTGATCATCTCAGCCTCAGAGACTAAGACCAAGAACCAAATCCATCAGCCCTAATTACAGCTCTGTGGCACTACTTTAATTTAGGATAAGTTTAATAAGTTAGTAAGACTTGACTGCTCTGAATTGGTGATAATTATTAATAAATTTTACAAACTAAGTGCTGGCAAAATATATTGTTACTAAATGTCACTCTAGTATAGCTCTGCTTGAACCTTCAAAGTGGACTGATTTAACAGATTCTAAATACTCTCATCGCTGCAATCTTTCACTCTTATTCTCTAACTTGTTCATACTTACATTTACTTGCAGCTAAGCTGGTAAGAAAAGCATTGATGCAAAATAAATTGTGAAAATACTGAAGTTGCAGGCTTGGAAACAAACTATCATCACACCAAAGTCTACAAGTTTGCATTTCTAGAACTTAGAAGGAAAATACTTATTTTTTTACCAGCAGTTCTGTCAAGTCTCAAACTGTCAGTAAGAGACCTTTTTACTAATTTCTGATCTTCTACCTTCAATATAAGTATCAACAGAACCCATATGAGAGTTCAGCAGTGTCTCTTCTGCTTTGTGACTCCACACAACAACAGCCACCATGTATCCCACCAGGGTCCATGCCCAGTGTGGTTTTGCAGTAAAGCACATTTATTTATTTCTCACCCAACAACCATACCTCCCTCCTCAGGCATTTCTCCATCACACTCCAGGGCATCTCTACCAACCTTCACACCTCCCTCCAAAACACAGCAGTGGATTCACAATATTCAGGCATCTGTGCTGTTATTCTCCAGAGCTATTGCCTTATGGCTTAACATAAAGTGGCAATTTTATGTAACAGTTTACATAAGTGTTTCAGAAATGCATCAATAACATTGTGGGAACAGGTTTTTGTTTTTTGTTTTTTTTTTTTTTCTGGGTAGGTCTAAGGACTTTAAAGAAATGAAAAATATTATTAGTATTAAAAGTGTGCCAATTTCATCTCTAAAGGTGAGGTTAAGCCTGCAGGATACTGGATACCTGCTGTTTTACACCAGTTTACTTTGTTTCTGAACCACAGAGCATTAACAGGAGAATGTATATGCAACTGTAACAACATAGAGCAGTCTCCTCTGAGAATGAAGTTAGATCCCAGACTCATCCTGTTGTACACCACCAGCACAATCTTCCTGCAAATCTCTGGAAAAAATTAGCAAGTACTGCCTCTCCCCGTTATGACCCTCACACCTCTGCTCAACTCATGAGCTTGTTCCTTCAACATACAACAGGAACGTTCCATTCAACAGCACTCACTCAATTTGCTACAGTGGTAGAAAAGAAAAAAGAGAAGGCTGATGGATTACTCCTGTCTGGGGCGAGTGGTGTGGCTGCTTCTGGCTGAGGCAGTGATCTGACATATGTGGCCTGAAGATACCTCCAGTGCGGTGAAGGAAGAACACATTAAGTAGTCGAGAGTTCAAGGACATATGGTTTCAACAAGTTTGCACTACTGTTTATGCTATTTCCTGTGCAGCCTGTAGTTGATCACAAGCCTGTTTACCCTTCCGTGCAAATGATATTTTAATAACAATGTTATGAATAGTAAGTCATTAGACATAGAGAGAATAAATGAATAAAATAAATTAATGAAAAAGCAAATGCAGGAGAGAATTTCAGGGGAGAAAATGCGGAGCTCTGCTTACTGATGCTTTTTTCTAGCTACATCACTTGATTTATTTTTAAATGGCCCCCAAAACACTGAAGAAAAACATGCAAAAAAGCTTTATACTGGAAAAATAGTGGACTAGTTGAGCAGATGATACTTATTTCTTGCACCTGCTCTTCTCTAGAAGGTCTCTTGCATGTAATGTACTCCATCAATGCTGTTTACAAAATGTTGCTTTATTTTTGAAAAATCTGCAAAGAAATTCTGTTTAATTCCAATGCCAATATGGAATTGAGCAGTTTCTGCATTCTATATTCCTTTAGAACTAGGATTCCTATTTGAAGCAGAGAAAAAACTATTAAAGAGAATGCATGTTTCCTGCTTTTACAGGTAGTTCTCCCCAACCAAGGCAGCGGCAATAAAGAAAACAAAACCCAAACTCAAACAGGCACGAGGAACTGTGTTTCCAATTAAATTTGTATCAGAGTGGCACTGAGAGAGATGTGATAGCCCAAGGATGTTGGAGGTCAACTTATACATAATTAATTTGTTAATCTTCCGTGGCATTTCACTGAAGTGTACTATTTTCTCAAATATATCCAGAAGTATGACAGGTTGTTTTTTCAAGTGATTTTATGTGCCTGTGCTCTGCATTGTCTAGTTCAATAATAAATAGAAAAGGATAATGATATTTTAACCACTTTCAAACATCTCTCCTAGCATTCTGAAATTTGTTTACTTTCCCACATGCTATTTAATGGCACATTTCTGTTCAACGAGAATGTCCAATCACAAGAATCTAAAAATACCAAATGACCTAGGTTTTATCTTCACAATGAAATCACAGGAAACTGACTTTAGAAGCAATTCATTGCAATCTTTATGCTTGATGTAACAGGTATTTTCAGTGTCTCGGGTTTAATTTGAAGCTCAGAGATAAAAATGCAAGCCTTTTGATTCTTTTAACAGATCTGCATTTTTTGTTTTAGAAATTATACACTAAAATTTGTTCAAGGTGTACTTTAAAATGTAGAATTAGATATTTCCTTATTAGAATGCTAAAACTGGGTTTTGTGCTGAATACTGTAAAGGAATCATCACTTACAATGTGACAGATTTTATGAGGAACACACCAATACATGCATGGACTGCTTTGTTATTTTGTGTGTCATTTTGCTGCCTTGTATTTCCCAAACACTCTCTTAGAAAATAACAACTATCAAGGTGCTTTTAAAAAACACATATCAGAGGAGAAGTTATATTATAAAGTGGTTCTATTGCAATTGTAAATGGTTAAACATATATTTAACTGAAATGATACTCCAGCTCAGAAGGCTCTTGGTCTGCAGGTAGTATTGAAAAAAATCTTGCTAAAAATGCAAGGAGCAAGACCTGTGGATCACTGAATATTATGAACAATACTAACTGGAAGAAATTGATGCTGATCTTGAACATATAAAAATATCTAGTGCTCAGTGTTAGCACTAACTAGTGGGATGGTGTTGACTTTCATTAACATCTGATTACCTTTTGGCACTGTTTTTAAGCTGCGACAAGATAACATTCAGGTATTACTAATTTCTTCACTGTGCCTGTTTAAAATAGAACCATCTAGGTGAGAATCAGACAGAGGAAGAAGAAATTAAATAAACAAAAAATGTACTTCAATTTAGATTGAAGTGATACGCTAAATATTCATCACAGTATTTATTTATGATAACAGCAGTTTTCTATTATCAGCTGCTGTGATCTTTAGTTATGCAAAATGTGAAGTTATGTAATTTTTTTAAATTAAAATTCTTACCAGATAGCTATTTTCAAAATTCCCTATAGCTAATACTAGAAGGTGGAGGTTGTATAAATTATTTCAAAGACAGAGAGAGAGAGAGAGAGACAGACAGACAGACACACACAGACAGACAGACAGACAGTTACTTTCAGGATGATTTTGTAAATTGCCTTCTAAGGCATGTTTTGGATTCTTAAGCATCTTCAGCTGTTTTACTAAGTTACCAAATTACTTCACACATTGCATGACAATTGCAATACCACCAGATCATCAAGAAAGTGTAGAGCTTCAGGTAGCCACAAATCATTGTCCTCAGAAGTACACAGACATTTATGCAAAAGGACGAATCTAGTGAGCATAATCTCATCATTGTCATACTCTAAGCCTAATAATTTTCTCAGCCTTCATTCCAGAAAACTGTGGTCCGGAGGCTTTTCCTCCTTCCTCACTGCTCTTGCCATCAAATACGATTCTAGACTCAGAAAACAAAAGAGAACACTAAAGGAGCAAACTAAATCATAGTGACTAGGGAATGCACGTCCAGCAGACACCTAACACCCCCAAATATTCAACATTTGGCTTCAATAGCGAATTAGCAACTCCCCTAATCTTTTAGTACAGCTTTAGCCCCTTCAGTGTTAAAACGCTTTTGTCCTGCTACATTTAGGCCTGCATTTAGGAGATACATAGTTCCAATACAAGACAGTGAACTTCATCTACACACTTTATAAGCTTTTTAAAGCCTGTGGACAAAGAAACAAATGCTTACAGGGAGAAACCATGTTTTGCAAATGGAAGAGATAGCTTGAAATTAACATCATTTCATCCATAAGTACATGAGAAATTACAATAGTAAAGCTTTGTAGAGCTTCTGTGATTGATGAAGAAAGCCACTATTACACTACTACAAACACATAAAAATAAGTGGGAGAGAATTTTTCTGTTTTCTTTTTTTTTCTTTAATCTAAAATTAAGTTCATAACCAAGTGGAATGTATTCCACTGAAAACAGAGGAAATGCAAAACTACCTTTGAGTACCAAAGACTTTCAGTTTTTGCTAATGAAAAAGGAAAGAAGACAGGTGACAAGATGAGGAGACAGGGGAGAGGAGAAGATGGCTTTATGTTAAAAAAAGTAAATGTTCAGACACAATAATTTAAGCTGATGGCTGCTGAATTTAAATACAGGCAGACGCATTGCTTGGAGCCCCTGATCAGCTTTCAAATGGTGTGGTAGAATGCCAGCATGAAAAAGATATTAAAAACAATGCTCAAAGACAGAAAAATCACTTTCCCTACAAGGACAGATCTATTACTTGGAAAAATTTCTTTAAAAGCTCTAGGAAGAATAAAACAATAGTTCTTAAATTGCCAGATTATAAAAAGCAACATTTCAGTAGATAGAACACAGCACTTTCCCAAACGTAACTATCTCACAGCTGTTGTACTTGATCAGCAGTGTCAGCAGAGATGAACCAGACATAAAAGTGGTAGCTAACTGAAAAAGACAGACAGTGCTAGACAACTCCCATCTACTCACACAACTACAGGACATAAGTTGTAAGAGACTTTTCTCCTCTATGAACAATGAGAAGCCTATAACATAAATGAAATCTTTCTGATTCTTCTTGAGCATTCCACCTGTTAAGTTCTAACCATTCAAAGAATAGTAATAATTGTTTCTGAAAATAATTTCTTTGGAGCCATATGATAAACTAAGAGTGGCTAAATACATCTATTTCAGCACAACTTTAAATGCTGTACTATTCATTCAAAGCTCATTCAACTTCTTCCTTCCACAAAACCACTGAAGGCTGAGTGGAAGAAAATATGTCATCAAAATACAATAGAACCTTCAAATACTTAGTGGCTAAAGTTATATTCTTAAAATGAAGTCTGAGGAACCTCAGCAATATAAAAGCTGCCAGAAAACCATAGTTAGAGCTGTCAAAATTAAGGGATGTACCAAGTACCTGCCTTCCCTGACTCTGAACTGGCATACTGTGCCCTTTTGGGAGCCACACACTCCATACTATCTTGGATCCAAAAGAAAATGCAAAAAGTCATCACTAGGAAAGCTGAACGATTTCACAATCATAAGGAACACTGTAAATAACAAAGACACAGGTTAATCAATATGAAATTATCTGTATTACAAAGATAACTACATCTAGAAACCATAGAATAAAATTCAGGTAATGAGAGGGACTACTTATTCTGGAAAGCGGTGACTTCTAAAATAGTTCGGGCTTCATAATGAATAATCAGCTATATAAACCATCATGTCCAATGCCAAATGTACTAACACAGTTGTAGGATCTGCAAACGAGACTATCACAAAGGACTAGGTAAGTCTTGCTACTCTACTGCAAGCAGCATGTAAGGGCAGCAAGCAAAGTGTATGTGAGAGAAAAGTGTGGACATGAGAATTTATTACATAGCTTCTGTCTCTGAAAAGGGCCAATCCAGAAGTGCACTTTCCTATAATCTGATTTTTCTTTCTTTTATAAATGGTAACAGGAGAGTACGTAGAAAGATCTGTGTTTAGAGCTGGTTCTAGTCCAATTAACAATAAATGAATATTGTAAAGCAAACTACTGTCTTGATGTATGTAAAACCCTACTCTATGTTCTTCAAAAAGGCACACAAAGAAAACAATAAAATTGCTTTATCAAGCAGAAAGATTCAAAAGCTTAAGAACTAGCTAATGGCAATCATTTCTGGATTCTCAAATCAAAGATCAAATCCATATTTAGCCTTTATCTTCTTCATAATATCTACTTTCTATGAATTCAAATTCTCCTTTAGTAAAACACAAAACTTGAAAAGTCTGGATTAATGTTAAAACTACAACACTGCAACTTTTTAGAAAATGTATAAATTATAGCAAGGAGCCATAGAATATTAGTACTAGTCCTACAGAGAGGCAAAACCAGGGTGCCCTGTTCCTGCTTTCATTAATAGCCTTCATTTGCATGCTATTTGCCAACTTCAGAGATAAGGGTATTTTGGGTTCCTGTCCATATCAGACTAGAAATTTTCCTCATCATTCTACATACAGTGAAATGTGAATACATCTAGCAGTTTTTCAATTAATTTCTTCTATTCTTGAGATACCTACAAGGCTAATTTAGTATCCATATCATCTTTATGTAGCACACTACAGTTACAACCTTTGATTTTTACTACAGTACCAGAGGTTTTATAAGCACTTGGAGAAGATGGAGGCTTTAGTCAGGAATTACTTGGTTGTTTCCCAGATGTATTTTCATAAGAATTAAATAAAAGTTCATTAATGAAAAGTAAAGCTGTACTTAACATTACTAGAAAAAAAGAGACATTAATTCTTATGAGAGCTCAGCATGTAATGGTGTTATTAGGTCAATGGATACTCAGGAAGTATCCAGGGGGACAGTTGCACTGCCTAATTTAACATATTTAAATTAGGAACACAGTTTAGAAGGCCAGCTATCCAATACAAAAAGCCTCTCACAGAGGACTATACTTAAAAAAAAAAATCAAAATTCAGATTTGCACAGACTGTTATTCCTCATGCTGATTTTCCAAAGTTTGCCTTTAATACTGGTCAGCTTCTGATTACTCACTGTAGATGCTCTAAATCATCCATGCAGATGTCTGTATTCCTTCAAGTGATGCTACACCATACTGTGCACTGAGTTCCTGGGCAGGTTCCTCTTTCCATCAGTAGGGTTTTTTCTGATCTGTCAGCTGCTGTACAGCTGGTCTGCTTGAAGTCTGAGCAGAAACTGATACTGCCTTGAGCGTGGGTCATGAAAAGAAAGTGGTGCTATGAGGTCTACTATGTGAGCTGTTGCCACATAAAAAATTACCAAACTAATAATGATTGGTCCTCAGGGGCAGGTATAGCTACAAATCAGCTGTAATGGCTGCTCAGCTATCTTGCTTAATCTGCTGCAAGACACTGGACAGCTAAGTTTTGACCAAGGGAACAAACTTTGAATATATATGTCAGATCATGCGAATACCTTTTTCTCAGCCTTGGCAAAAACAAGAATATTGCTACAGTGGGAGGATTCTTAAAAGAACTCATAAAGTTTTCACTACAGAGGGCCAAGATTTCTTTACTGTGGTTTCCTTCTTCTGTCATCAATGTCAAGCATTTCACAGTCATCATGAGAACCAAGAATATCCTGTAGAAAAGGTAACTACTGTGTTACCATTTCCCTCATTCAGTTACTCTTGATCCTTTCAGACACACCTCTCAATCCCTTCTTTTTTTTTTTTTTTTAACGGGAGAGGCACTGTTGTCACTGTTACAGGAATAAAGAAATGTTTGAGGAAAAACATTTGAACTCAAAAAACTATTCTTTCACTTGAAAAGGAGGCAGATGGTACACTAACTACACAACTAAGAATGCATGAATATTAATGTCAGTGATCTCATAATTCTGTTTCTGTCACTATAATATTTTCCTTATTTCAATCTAAAAAGATACTACCTGAAGCACTTCTGTTCAGTCTTTACTTTTGCATTCTCATTGTGGGCATACTTATGAGTGCTTGAGACAATTTCCTTGCAGACAGGAAGAACAACTGCAGATATTTTTTCATAAAAGTATACTGAAAGCACTTTCAAGCCTCAAATTTTTTTCTTAGAGCTGTCTCATATCTGGATCTCCAAATAAAACTGGTCCTTCATATTGGGAAATGATTTTAATGATAATAAGCTTAATTTTTCCAGTATGTTCTTCCTTTGTTTGGGAATGCTTTTTTCCTGCACAAGAAGAGATAAAGGGATGAAGGAAGCAACACGACTATATTTAGATATTTGTTTGTATAAGATACTGTTAATGTTTACAGAATTATGATAAAGAGGATTTTCTGAATAATGAAGTTACTCAATTAAAAAAAAAATTCTATGGGCTGAATTAGCTGGGTGTTGGGAAAAGACTGAAACAGTTACCTGGCAACTGATCAAGAAGCCTTGTCTCACAGAACAATACTAGCATAAAAATAGCTCATAAATCTGAAAAGCTGATTACTAAAACTGTTGTTGGAACTTTATTTTTTAGAAGAATATTGATGTAATGAGAAATAATTCAAAGAAGGAGTTTAATTATTCTGAATAGAATAATTTTCTACCCTAGCCTCTCAGGATGGCTATGATTATGTAGGTCACATATCCAAAATTACTTTTATGCATATTTCATTAAAAGCCACATATTTTCATGAAGGATAGTAAGCAATAAACCCTCTTCAGATAATACTCTCTCTACAGTGACTTAAAAAAAAGCTATTTCCTTTGTTGTTATGGAGCTGTTAAAGACGAGTCATCAAGAACACAAAACCTGCTGTATCTTTTTTTCAGGTTATTGTTTTCACACAACAGTAAGTTGTTTTCTTTCCCACTCTTTCCAAACACTATCATTTTGAATGTAGAAGAATTAGACATTAGCCAGGATTGCTAGTCTGCTTGTGATTCTGAAGGGTTACTCTAAAACTGAGGAGAATATTAGATAAGCATTTTCATGTTCATACAAAAAATTAGTTTATGATTCTGAGTTGTTTTGTAAGAATTTTCAGTGAAATTTTACAAATGCAAATGAAACCAAAGAACCAATAATGAAATTATCAGTCCAATATATTAATTTTTTTCATCTGGCACACATTCGTGCTGTTCTCAGATAGGAAACAGTTCTACATCCCATTTGAGTGTTTTTCTGCTGTAATTTTTAACTGGCTTACAGACTTTTTTTCAATGTAATAAAAAATTCCTCACTAGATTTACATGTGTCAATGCTTTCAGTGAAACATGTGCAGTCTTTTAAACACTTTTCTTAGTTAAAAGACTGAGATTTAGTGTATTCCACCTACTTAGAAGAAATGGTGGAAATGTTTTGGTCCATTAAGCATCAGAAAGACTAATTACAATTTAAATGATCTTTTTTTGCCTGATCTTAAAAAGCTAATATGCATAATGCAGGATCAGAAGGTTGATAAGGTACTGCCATACATAATACCAAAACCTGGATCTCTCACCTCAGTGACTAAATGTGCATAAAGTTCTAGTTTCTACAATATATTCTACTGTTGAATGGAGCTCTACTTGGCCATGTGTCCAGAACTGAAGGTCTAGGTATTGCCTTACACACTACCGTGTCCACTTAGAGCCTAAATAATTGTTTGGAATATTGAAGTTTAGGGGAAATAAATACCCAGGTATTCCTAGACTCCTGCTTTCATATACATGCCTAGATATAAAGAACAATAAAAATTGTGTTCTTGTTAAATTATGAAGCCAAAATTTGTATCACATTTTGGTATATATCTTGAATATGGTACTTCTTTGTCTGAAATGTTTGAAAGAGCTTCAGAAGTATTCTTCCAAATGTCAAAAAATATCAAAATTAATTCCATGATTATTTTCACAGCTGAGTTATTTCAGTCATCAATGAGCACAACTTTAAACAAAGAGTAGTTGGAGTTAAATTGTTAACCAGACATGTGGAAAGAAGGACAGCATGCAAGAGAGATGGTTTAGCTAAGCAAAAACATTATTAATTCAGCACTATGTCATGCAGCACTGATCCTGGTTTGATCTTGATTGTTTTCCTTGGTAAGAGAATTGTCATCAGTCCCCTTCCCTGATGCTGAGACTGCACAGCCTTCCCTTGAAACATTTTCCCCAATTCCTTCCTCAGAGTAGTAACTGTACAGTGCATCTTCTTTAATGCCAGTGTGCTCTGGCGGCTTATTAAAGTTCCAATTCCCTTCTGACCCAACTGTGTCAGCCCTCTGTTACTTGATGAACCATGGTATTCTGAACTATCTTCTCAATAGAGAAGACAGTGCTTCAGTTGATGTGAAGTTGCCAACCTGCACCAACACGGAGATGAGGGGGAAAGCTTCCCATACACCAGTGGGACTAACACACTTGAAGCTGTCAAAAAACCCAGACACATACTAAACCAAAAGGAGGAAGGGTGGAAGCTGTAATCTTACTGTGGGATAGAGCTCAAGCTGGAGTGTGCACAGGTGTTGCAGACATCCCATGTTGTGTGCAGAAACTTACTGCATGTATCATCAATGTTATGTTCTGACTCTCCACACTACCAAATCCTGTCAACCCAGAATTAAAAGAGAAAACCTTCCTTACCTACCCCTCACATCGATGTCCTTTCTAGTCTTCTTCTACAGGTAAATGTTAAAATCTTCAGAGGTCTGAAACCGTAAGAGCTCCTCAGTTTCTCCTAAAGTTCCCAAGGCAGAGGTGATACTTTCCTAAGGGCCTCTGCCTTCCTTCCACAAGAATACAGAGGGCAAAGATAGACAGGGTCTACATTTGGGCCTAATACAACCAAATGACATTGGATTCTTCATTTCTTCTGACCCATTTTTTCCCACAGGAATTCATATGACTTAGCAGATCCCATACTAGCATACTTTTGCAGTGATTCATACACAGCACAGTTGGAACAGGTAAAAAATATGAACTGCTTCAGACTTGCAAGTGATTCATGAGCTAAAGCTTGGCTGCCCTAGAGCCATTCAATTCCTATAAGAGAGTGAAAAATTAGATGGATTTTTACATGTTTGCTAACACAAAGACTATAATACTATGTGCTTATTCTTTCGGTGTTTAACTTTCCATTTTGCTTTTGATGCTTCTTTACTTAGTTTTCATATATTGCTGGTATTTAGGGTATTTAATCTGGCACAGAAATTACTCCCAGTCTGTACAGGACCTTATGCCACACTTGGAGAGTACAGCAAAAACTCAAAATGAACATAATTCAAAATTATGCAAATTCAGCAAAGTATGTGTTTTTAGGATGTGCTTAAGGCTGGAGATTTTTAGCCTAGGCAGGTAATGAGAATTTAAGAAAAATTTAAGCAATGGTTCTGGATTTGTTTCAGTTTCTGTATCGCTTTATCACTCAACATTTTTTGGTTTAGTCATTTTCTTGCTTTTTACACCTCTGTCCACAGTCTTCCCTTCTTTTACTATCATTCCCCTTCTACTGCTATGTGTATAATTAATAAATATCTGCAGGGTAAACATCGTCTAAGACAGGACTCCAAACTTTTTTTAAAAAATCTGTAAATGAGGTCAAAAAATATCAAGACTAGCAAAAAAATTTCCTTAGAATCTATTCTCTTAATTACCAAGCTTCATTTTTCCTCACAAATACTCAGAAGTGTTTACCAAAACCAGGAAAACTGTTTCAGTTAGCCTTCTCTGTGTCTACCTAAGTTCTATGTGTATTTCAAAAACGTATTATAAACAGTTCCATATGCATCTTTTCAACCAATCTAACTGTATATTATGCTGAAGACTACAGACTCAGGCTCTGAAATACAAACAACAAAATTTTATGGAAGCACTTCCACTATTTTCCTTTACTAGCATGCAAAGCTGTACCATCTTTACAAATCTTTGTTGTCTTAGGTAAAGCTTCTTGAAAAAGCACCTACTGTTTATATCTGATTTTTGTCTTATATGAGTGTCTTTGATCCTGCTTTGATCTTCTTGTTTCAGTTATTCTCACAGAATGGGAGACCTAAATCGCATTAAAATCCTTAGCATGCTTTTAAAAGCTATCGTTTAATACTTTGGAAGAAGCAAAGCCGTTAAAAATCTTTTAACAAGATTTCTATAGAGCTTTGATTGAAAGATGTAGTTTTTAATTTTTAGAGTAATGTCAATATATTTCAAAGAATTTTCTGAATCTATTTAGGCAACATATTTTCTCAGTTTAAAAGGATGAATAATAAAATCAAGATCCTTCAGTTCAGTGAGTTTGAACAATAAAAATATGCAGAATGCCTGTGAATTTCATTTAGGGGAAGACAATTAAATGGAAAAGTACATTTTAGAACGTAACTGACCACATTCCTAGAGAATCTAATGAGTAAGGAAACGTCAGTAACAATATCCATATGCTAGCCCAGTGAGCCTGTTCTTTCAAAGGTAATGTTACTCCTCTGTCTGACACATAACTCAAAAATGTTAGAACACAAGCGATAATCACAGGTCTACAAAATATTACAATTTAATATTATATTCTAATATATTTTGTCACAGACCCATATAGCTTACATACAGGTATTGATCCATTTGAAAACATACATATTCCAGATTTTTTTTTTCCCCAAGTATTTGTATACAGAAACAGGATTATTTAACAACAAACTATCAAACCAATATCATGGACTCCAACTGAAGATTTTCCTATCTGGAGACAGGGTAATAAAAGATTAGGAATGGTTCTCATTCACAGTACACTCAACCTTTTTCAAGGACTTCTCAATCTCAAATGCATAAGAGATTTCTTTGGCCCATGACTGGTTCAGAAGGAAAGATGTACTGCTCACCCAGCTAGCAAGTCACATAGAAAAATAAAATCAAAGCTCTTTACTCTGGAGGCAGTGCTCATAT
This sequence comes from Formicarius rufipectus, assembly GCA_013399695.1. Lineage (NCBI taxonomy): Eukaryota > Metazoa > Chordata > Aves > Passeriformes > Formicariidae > Formicarius > Formicarius rufipectus. The sequence continues at coordinate 39,881 of VXAU01005024.1, read as the reverse complement.
AGGGCTGTCCTCTGTACCACTACTACTAATACTTTTTTCACCGAATTCTAATATTAAGATAATTTCTTTGACACATCTATTCCTCTCTTGGATTTTGATTAAATTAGCCAATACTTAATTTAAAAAAAAAAAAAAGGTGAAGATGACAGAGGGAGGAAAGCAAAGATTTGCCTTTTCCCCCTCTGTAGAACACATGAACAAAAACATCCAAGCTAGCCAACTCAAACATTTCGTAACACAGTTCATCCCTTGTCACACTGCTACTATTGAAATAGTTCTTAAAAAAACAGCACTATTTTTTTCCTCCTCTGAAAAATTATTTTCAAGTGTTTAACATTCTGTTAAACTTAAGCCTTGTACCTTAGCAACAGAAATCCCATACATGTTGCTTGGCAGATGGAAACAGCACCTTCTCAACTAAATGATTCAGGGGTTTAACTCAGCCCCTGTCAGAAGTTTCTTTGGAAAACTCCATAAAAGAGTCTGGCGCAATAAACACCTGAAGAAAAGTACGAAGATCAGTGTCTACAGAGCCATTGTCCTGTCTACTCTCTATGGGTCTGAATCGGGTCATCTACCGCCACCACCTGCGACTCCTCGAGCGCTTCCACCAGCGCTGCCTCCGTACAATCCTAAACATCCACTGGTCTGATTACATGACTAATGTGTCCGTTCTGGAACAGGGGGAGGTCACCAGTATCGAGGCCATGCTGCTGAGAACGCAGCTGCGCTGGGCAGGGCACGTCTCCAGGATGGAGGATCACCGCCTCCCTAAGACTTTACTCTATGGTGAACTCGCCACCGGCTGCCGCAAGAGAGGAGGCCCAAAGGAGAGATACAGGGACTCACTGAAACAACACCTCAGCCTTGGCCATATTGACCACCATCAGTGGTCCACCCTGGCCTCCAATCGGGAGACGTGGAGACACACAATCTATAACGCTGCTGTCTCCTTTGAAACTGCACACAGAATCAGTCTGGAGGAGAAGAAACAACGCAGAAAGAACCGTGCCCTGATAGTACCACCTACGGAAACTTTCTGCTGTGCCTTTTGCAACCGGACTTGCCTATCTCGCATTGGCCTTATCAGCCATCAGCGCGCTTGCAGCAAGCGTGGGTAAAACCCTCCCAAATCTTCGTTCGCAAAGTCTAGCCATGAGCATGCAGTTATGAAATTAAACCAACAGATGCGTACAGAAAATATTTTATTAACACAGTAAGGACTTCAGTAACTTTCCAAACAACTAATTCACATAGAGAATTTGTAAGACATTAAAAATTTATATGCTTTTATCATTCTCTTCCTAGTTCACCTTGCCATTCTGCCCACTCAGAAATTCTCTTTTTTCACCCTATGCCTAACTTCATTAAAGTATGAAATGTCTACACACAAAAACTGAATATAATAATTTGGACAGATAAGACCATTTCTATAAAGTAAACAGAATTTTCACAGCAATGGATTTACATGTGAAATACTCAGTAGCATTGCCCTAGACAGTGCCAATAATTCCTAATTTGATTGTGAGCATCTCACACAGCTGAGTGACAGCTATAATGGAATCAAATTGAAAGCTTACAGTGGCCCAAACTGTTGGTTTTCTTGGCTGAATTAATTAACCAAAAGGAATGTTTAAAGTTTGTCTGTGAAAAGACTTTAAAGACTTACAGGTTTATTGGTAAATATTTTTCTTTTTTCATCTCAGTCCTGCAATGTTACATTAATATTTGGAGCTGTGGATTTACACTGGCATTTTGTAGCAAATTCAAACATGAGAAAACAAATGTTTGCCTTTAAGCACAGAGAAAAGAAAAATAGATGTTATTATGTGAATAAAGCTTTCCCTTCTCTCCAGTCTCCTTTAATCAGTTAAGAAACTGACGCACTTGTACAAAAAAGGGAATACTGATTTGTGCATTGTATTCCCTAAATCCTGTCAAACATATTATAATAGTTTGTTCTTGACTTTTCCAGAAGATCCATCTGACTCACACTCCATATTAACTGCAGAAATCAATTAGCTGGGAAAAACAAACATTATATCCTAAATGATACAAATTAGGTTCTCAAAGGATAGGTGTAGAAGGGAAGCCTCTACAACACGAAAAACAGAATGGAAACACAACATGATTTCTTTATGACTCTGCTGGTTTTACTGGTAACCTAGCTGAAGTTTATGCACATCCCTCTAGCCTCATATAAAATTTCTTGTCTTCTCTCCATTATAAAACTGTAGAGTAAAAAACAGTCACATGTTATATTGACTTTACCAAACTGCCAAACATTTTAATAAAACATCAAATAAAGCTTCAGAATAAAAAAGAAAGAATAAAACAAAACTTAACAATATTTGTACTGGTTGACATTAATGTTCACAGAAATACGGCTGAAGAAATTCTCATGCTGTTAATTTAAATGGCCTGTACATCTGCTAGAACCAACCTAAGCATTACATCGTCTGCTAGACAAGGAGTGATGTGAATCAATGGACAAATTATTTGAGTCACTGCACTGCCAAACTGGAACCAAGAATACCAAGTGGGAAAGTACATTACAGTTACAAATACCCACTGCATCCATTCTTAACACAAGAAATCTGCAGTAAAAAATGATTAGTTTAGAACTTTGTTCTGAGAGTTGTGAAAAAAAAAATTTAAATCAAGATCCTATTTTTTCAAAGATCTACAAACACATTTCATTTGAGATACAATAAACGCCACTATTTCACACAGATGGAAATATAGACAGGTATCATTCCTATTTATTTCCCTGACTGACACAGCTACCAACTTTATCCATGTTAATAACCATGGAACTTAAGCTGCTTCAGAACGTGTTTAAATTGCAATGAATATTTTTTTCATTAAATCATTGGGCAAAAATAGCATATTTCTTTACTGCCAATCATCTGTAACTAGATATAAATATCTACTCACTGGGAAATTTTCATGCAGATTTCTGAACAAATTTTAGCTTTAAGAATTCTTGTGAGGTGCACAGTACTTGGTATTATCTAGTAATAGGAACTCAGAAATTAATGGCAGTGTGAATGATTTTTTTAGGTCACAAAACAATGACCCTTTCTTGTTAGACAAATCTAATATTTCATTACATGCTCTTAAATAAATGTATGACAGTGAAATACCAATTTCTCTTCATATCTACTACACAGATACCATCAACAGACCTGAAAATTCACTTTCTACAACTCACACAATGAGAAGAAATGCTCCTTGAAAAGCTAAAAAAGAGTACTACCAATATTCATCAATAATCTAAAGTCTATAGCATTTTTCATCCATGAGAGTTCACCTTAAGAGTTCTGGACAAAATTCAGCATAGCTGAAAAATTCAGATAGCATTCTAGATTTTTGTATTCTGTATCCTATTATTCCTGTTTCTGCAAGTCTGATAAGAACACTACAATGCAAAACACCATCTTTGCAACCCTGTGTGTAGATTGGAAAAACTGAGGTTTTCTTCTACCTGACATGGCAATTTGTTTTACAGTTATCATATGCCTTCATTGCTCATTTCAGAAGTCTGATAAAGTCATCTACATCACACTTCATCTCCCATTATAAGCAAAACTGGCCAAATTCAAATGATGTTGGTATTGCTATAGAATGTAACATGCAAACATTTACTTGGTCATGTCCTTTTCCCCATTTTTTTGTTTCTTTTTGCAAGACCTTTCATGGCCTAATCCTGGTAGTACTCAGGCATGCGTGTGTGGCAATGTCAAATTCGTGGTTTAATGTTGTGAACAACGGGGTTCTGAATTGTATGGTACTGGTTTTATATACTTTCCTTCTTTGAACACAATTGTATTCTAGGGAGAAAACCATGTAATTCCACAATTAATTCCTACCTGCTATGACAGTGTGTCCTCGAGGTAAATATGATTTTTCATATTAACACACTGAAAACTTTCACTGTGATTGACCTTAAAGACACTGACAAATTAATTACTTTGCTCGTAAATATGGTACAGCAGCTAAAAGATCAGAGCAGATACCCAGCCAGTTAACATGCATGCTGCCATCTGCTGAATATGACAGCAAGGGATTTGTATCACTCTCTCTGAAAGAAAAGCTGTGTTTTCCAAAAAAAATGTTACCAAACCCCTCATTCACAAGTCAAATGAAGACTGTTCACAGTCTGTAATAGAATTGGTAGTATCTCATGGTGGTTTTTTCACCCTCAGGTTTAAAACTAAAAAGGATACTGCCTCAGAGAATTCATTAAAGCTTTGGGTGAGTCACTCCTTAATAGTCCATGTCAGGTTCTATCCAAAAAGAACATCAGATTTACATGAACACTTGTGCAGTGCAAATGTGAGCAAGGAAGTACACAGTTTATGTACCTCATTATCAGCCCTCAGTATTACTCTGGTTTAAAGAGCTCTCCTCTGGATTGAGACAAAAAAAAAAAAAAAGGGGAAATAATGCATAAGATGAAGTTCCTCCAAAACAAAAGTGGTCAGGGGCCAGCACAGAGAAGTGACATTTTAAAAAAATTAATTGTGAGAAAGTCTGATACCATTCATACAAAGACTACACACCTAGCTTCTGAAAAAAAAAAAAAAAAAAAAAAAACAAAACAACAAACCAGAGGTCTACCAAAACCACCTTTTTTTTCTTTCTGATTTTCAACAAAACTCCATCTGATTGAAAAACTGAGTAAATTACTGTATGTACACTACTGTTTCTGTAATTAAAATTTATATCAAACTGATCTACAGAGCAGTATATATATATACACCCAATACATATTATACATATATATAAAAAATACACCTATAACCACATAATATAGACCATATTGGTCAAATATACAGATGGGAAATACATCACCTATTTTTTCTCAGATAGGTTGAGGGATAAGACAGGTTGCTCCAAGTCCTGTCCACAGCTAAAGAGACAATGCAGTTGTACAGATCACCACCATGCACATTGTTACAGGATCACCGGACAATATAGGCTGGAAGGGATCTCAGGAGGTCTCCAGTCCAAACAGCTGCTCAAAGCAGGCTCAGCTGTGAAGTCAGACTTGGTTACTAAAGGTTTTATTCAATCTGGTCTAGAAAACTTCCAAGGATGCAGATGGCACTGCCTTGCTGGGCAACCTGTTACACTGCTTGACTGTCTTAATAGTGAAAAAAAGGTTTCCTTAGGTTTTAAAATGTGTGGTATTTAAAGTTTTTATGCTTCCTGAATACCAGATACTGTAGGTGTAATTCACTTTTTAGGTATCTTAGTTATAAATAAGGGATGGCTTTCCAAAAGAACAACAAAATTACTGGAATGTACACCATGGTATGAGGGAAAATGAGATAGTTTACTCCAAAACACAACTTTATTACAATTGTTTATTATGGATGATTTAATCCATGATTCAATTCCCTCTACAATTTACGAATGCAATGACATCCTAGAGAAAACTGAAGAAAACTTTTCTACATTTTCTTCTCTGAAGAAGGCACTGTATTTACTTTGACCAAGTATCACAGCCAAAGCTATGAAGGAGCGGAATCATTTCATCTGTCCCTCTGTTGCTGCTGTGCAACAGGATAGGAGTAAAATTGAAAGAACACTAGAACTCGCTCCCAAGCATTTGAGGTAACACCCGGCAAATGGAAAAGAACAAAAGAGGCATAATATGTCCAACATGAAAGTTAGAGACTCCCATACTTGATATTCTAATGAGAAAATAGAAAACCAATGACACTGTATATTGTGGAAAGCAGAGGTAGCTAAGCTGTTAAGCCCAGCCAGTGCAACTCTTAGTCAGCACACCTGTACTGCTTTGAGACCAGGGTGCAGCTACTTTGGAGGTCTCATCACTCATGACAAACAGTGTATAACCTGAATAATCTGCTCAAAGATTAAGAGCAGATACAATCTGATAACTGCCAATAGACATATCAATTTACTTTTCAGAAACACTTTAAAACCTATCAAAAGCTCTACAAAATAAACCAAAGTACCTTCTTAAAATATTTATCTTACTAACATTTACCTTCTAGAAAGCTACCTCCCTACTAGAACTGATCTCAGAGAGCATACTGAGAGACTCACGTCACAGCCATGAACCTACACCAATACTCAAAATCTAATCCTACACCTGAAAGGTTCCAGGAAGCATCATCTTTAACAATTACTTTTTTCAGGTAAGTTATATTCTAACATCCATCTGGAATTAAAATATCAAATATGTGCCAAATTATAAAAAAAAAATCCTAACAGTGCCTGAGTTTATGTCATGAGCCATAACAAGCTCTTGGCTACACGGGACAGAACCCTGACTATTGCAATTGCACCACACTGCCAGATTCTTTTAAAAACTGAAACTTATTAATAATCAAAGCAATAAACTAGTGTATTACAGAAAACACCCACCTCTTAAGCTCATTTGTCTTTGTGACAAGTTCTTCTGCACACTTTTCTTCCTCCATTCCAGCAAATTGTATGATGGTAATATTCAAAACCTAAAAACAGAACAGAACATAAAATCCATCAGAATGTTTGCACCATCATTTATACTCATGACCAAATCTTTCTTCCAATACTTGTGCCCTTAAGCAATTATGACAAAGACTGGTATTGCAAATGAGCCTTTAGTAATGACCCCTTGTTATTATCTTGAGAACCAGTCCTGCAAGATGCTGAGCCCTGGGAACTCATCAATGATCAATACTTGAGGATACTCTGGTCCTTTCAATTCCCATAAATATCATGGTGTTACACTGGAATATTGCAAGCAGCCTCTTTAATATAACACTTTGGTAAATAAATATTCATCTACATATTCCCTCAGATTTTCATTCCGATAATGAGGACAATGCCTAAAATTCCAAATCTGGACCACCTTCCTAACTTAGTAGAAAATTCAGCACCCATGAAATATTAGGTGCAAAACTGATTTCATGAAAAGTTTTCTTGTCTAGAAAAAATATTTGACAGCACTGCAATTAAAAATTTTCAGATGTCACCTACTATACTATAAAGACTGTCTTTCTACAGATACACATGTATATTGTCCTTTTTCATAAATCCCATCAGTACTTTCGAGCTGTCAACCTTAGACTGAAAAAATCTGACCTTATTTATATGTAATTTGGTACCTACATCCAATTTATCAACTTCCATGTACCCAAGTGAACAAGTACCTATCTTATCCCAACTGCCAGCAAGATGTCTTGCAATATGGTGTGAAAAACTTCAGACACACACTGGGAATATCCTTCACTTTCTGGACAAGTTGTATTCAGCATGCCACCATTTTGCTAATACTCTGTCACTGATGCTTGCAGGAAAGCTTTTCATATCCTTTCTCTTTGACCAAGTATTTATCCTGACTGCAGCCATCTCCATACAAAGAATTGTAGAAGGAATGCAATTCACATTGAATTTCATAGGTTTTAAGGATTTGTTAGAGAGTGATCTTCACAATCAGGTATTTGCTTGCCACTTCAGGGCATACAGTAGAAACAAAAACTTCTCATGAGGACTTAAATTTTGGTTAATTTTTCAGATACACTTTAACAAACACAATTATTTCAGGTACTAATTGCAAGCGATTCTCACTGGTCTCCAGTCCTTTCTGGCAAAAAAAAAATTACTTGTCAGGTTGCTAGAGGGAGGAAGAATAAATCTATTGCATATTCTCATTTTCTTCTTAATAGATTGTTAAAATCAAGCAGAAAATAATGAAGTCATTTTATGCTATTATTATATTTTAGTACCTTTTCGTATCTCAAACAAATTATTAATTTGTAACACATGAAATTATCTCAGAAGTTCAGATCTGAAGGCTCATGGTTTCAGGGGCCTGGGTAATCACTAGTTCTATTTTTGAGTCCGCAGTATTTTACTGATTTCAAAGGCAGATATTCCAAGCAGAAGCAGAAAGAGGAAGACTGATCAATTTAATGGTTTTCACACATGTATCTATGATAGAATGAAAAAAAGAAAGGGGAGAAAAGAGTGGGGAAAACAAAGGTAGGGAAAATTAGAGAACTAATTCACTGAGGTGCTCTAGAAAAGATCTAAATCCTGCCTTAGTGGCATGAGAATCTATGTTCTGTTTTATATGAATACTGTTCCTTGTGAAAAGACCATCCTCTTTGTCCTTTGGAGAACCTGAGGCTTTCAGTGCTTTAGTATCCCTCCTTAATACTGAATCCATATGAATATATGTAGCTGTCCCCTTCTACATTTTTTTAGTGTTACTACACACAAAATGGAGCTTTTATATCTTTTCTATAGCAAAAAACCCAAACAAACCCTAATTTCCTTTCTGTATCTTAAATATTTTCTTTGCAGAAGCTAATTCAATGGAGTCTGTATGAGAGGAGATTCTCTTTCCATTGTTGATCCTGAAGTATCAATGGAGGCTCATTCATAAATTCTATAATTTCCTTTCCATGTCAAAGAAACATACCTTGTAGATCTACCTTCTGAGGAAATGAAAGACAGTATCTTTGTAAAAGTTACCGATGACCAAAAGGGGATGTCTAAGATATACTAGCATAAAACAAACTATAACTCACTCATAAAATAAAACTAGTTACTTTAATCCTAGAAAAAATTTAAAACTCTAATAAAACACTGCAGAAAAAAAATGGGAAATTTTGACCTGGGAACACCACATGCAATCATTTCAACAGCAGGTAAACAGAATAATTTCTGCTCCATTTGTCTTTCAGCAGTGGTCTTCGCTCTTGAAGACAAAAAACCTACCAATCTTGCAGATTTGGAAATAGTTAGAAAATCACGTCATACTACAAAACACCCTCACAAGACTGGGGTTTGGTTTTGTTTGGGGATTGTTTTCTTACACTTAAGTTTTGCCTTTTCAAGGATACTTTTACCTCATTTTTCTTTTTATTATATTGCACCAAAAAAGCACAACATTGTTGGTCTTGCTGTACTGCCTGCTGAAAAAGCAAAGTGTAGACACCAGAGCTGTAAAGCTAATGCGTTTTTACCACGCAAAGCTGAAAAACAGTTCTATAACCTTGGTTATGCCCTAAATAAGATTACCCTGAACACAGATCTTGAGCTTGAATTTTCTAAGGGAAAATAATTGATACATCAACATACTTTGCCCACTCTACCGAGATGGTGCTGTTATTTACAACTGGGCCATACTCAGCTGTGCAGAACGCACACCCCCGAGGCGGCCGAGTCATAACGCTGCCTGGAGTGGGAAACCTGCCCAGGCACACACAGCTCACCCAGAACCTTGGCAAAGCAGCGCTGCCTGACTGCAAAGATGCTGCTTGGTGTAGAGAAAAAGAAACCTAACAGCATGTTACGTGTCCTTGGGAAGGCTTTCCAGGGACTGCTCAACCAGCGATTTCACCAACTTCCATCTACACCGGCCTTCTCACCTCAGCTCACCAGGCAAACCACGGACACATGACAGTTCCGTGCCGGCCCACGGTCCAGCTGGAGAGCAGAGGTGGCTTTACGGTCACCAGAGCTCAGCCAAACACTGACTTAACTTCCAAGGTGGGGGAGCGAACGGGCGGAAAGCTGCCCCCTCAGCGCACGCCGCTCCTCAGGGGTGCGGGCCGCGCGCCGCTCTCCACAGAGGGACAACCCCGCCGGACAGTGCCGGGGGGACACCCCGGAGCTCTGCTGAGGGGTCCGACCAAGCCCCCGCGCTGCTGCAGCGCCGCGCACGCCACCGCACCCCAACCCACACCCCCGCTCCGCCCGGCGCCCCCGCCCGCGGCGCTGATGTCACATCCGCCGCCCCGGTGTGCGGGGGGCTGGCCGGGGGCGGGCCGGGGCCGCGGAGCCGCTCCGGCAGCTCGGGCAGCGCCGTCCTCGCTCGCCCTCCCCGCGCCGAGGCTGCCCGCGGAATGAGCGTCCCCCGGACGGCTGCCGCTGCCACCTCCTCTCGGGCTCCGGCGGGCGGGCAGGGAGCGCGGCTGCCGGCGCGGTCGCTGCGGCGGGAGCGGAGTGAATGACCGAGAGGAGCGGCGCGGAGAGGCAGCCCCGGGATCAGGATGCGGGCGGCCGCCAGCATCCTCAACCTCCTGCTGCTGTCCT
>VXAU01005024.1:0-29413 GCA_013399695.1 Formicarius rufipectus | reverse complement strand
CGGAGCGGGGTCCCCGCTGCCCGGGGCCGGCAGCCGTACCGCCCGAACGAGCGGCGATCCACCCCGCCCACGGCAAAGAGGCGTTTGTAGCGCCGGGTGACTGCACCAGTGCCGCGGGAGCAGCGATCCACAGCCTCCGACTGGAAATAAATTTGTTTAGAGTGGAACCGGAGGCATCACGTGAAGACACTGAATTTAGTACTATAACTACGCTCGGGGCTGCTTTAGAGTTTCGTGTGTTCAGGTCGCATCTGATGCTGATATAACGATAAAAGCAAACAGTATATTTCAGCCATGCAGCCTGGTTTGTGAAGGAGATTTTAGGTTAAGTCATTTTAAAAATCGGAATTACCGTATACCACTTAAGAGCAATAATGACTGAAAGCCCCTAGGTCTGCAGATGTTTGTAGTGCTGTTTTTTATAGATGGAGAACTTGTCTCATTTATCTTTTTTTTGCCATGCAGTCTTGTAACTGTGAGCACTGAGAAAACATTCTTACTGTATTGCAGTCCATTACCAGCAGCAGTCTGTACCACGTTACCACAATTTATGTTGTATATTGGTGAATGTCATTTTAACGGTACCGTTTAGGTACCTGACAACCAACCGTGTGAGGCAATGTTCAGCAATTCTGGCAGACTTTTCCTTTAAAATAAAGGTATTAATCACAAATTAATCATATATAAGTATGTACCAAAATTCCAACAATATGGAAGGGATGCTTCTCTTTAAAAACATAAAAACAGAACCCAGAAAGCAATTCAGTGAAAATCTGATTTACAGATGCTGTATTCTGACTGCTTTTCAATCATTAAGATACAGTGACAACTCAAAAAAGCAGGAGGTGATTAATAGCTAAAAAGCTAATTATCTAAATTCTATTAAATAGGAGCTATTGGAAAGTATCAGCTATTGCTTTATCTGCAAAGAGATGCATCAGGCAACACACAAAGGAGTTTCACATCTGTGCAAATAGCAGCACATGCTCACATTATAATTACAGTTTTCTACACATTCATTTTCTTTATTTTTCTGTCTTCTCCTACCCTTACTGAGATATCTACCAAGGTTAAAAACTGAGGCTGAGTGAAAGCAGAAAAAGCAAAATTTGTATCACTCTCCACAGTAGAGTAAAATCACTAATGAAACATACAGCTGGTCTCTTTTAATTCAGGCCCCAAAATAGCAGTGGAAAGAAATGTTCCATCTTACGTGCCTGTCACCATCCAGCACTGAAAAACAGGATGAGGCACTGGAATGAAGTGGCATAAATTAACTTTTCAAACTTTGCTTCCAGCCCTTTTTGCTGTGGCATACTGTGCAGAAGGCATGAAAATGGCCTTTTATTCACCACTCTGTATGACATTTTCAGGGGTATTACAATGTTCTTTGCAGGCTCTTTTGACTTTGTCAAGGGTGAGGAATGAAAAAAGCTCAGAAGTCCTTAAGACTAGATGAAAATTAGAGCCCTTAGTCAAAATCTAGCGTCTACCAGAGCTAAATTGGGTTTTCATAATTAAAAAAAAAAGTGATGTCAAATAGATGCTATACCACATTAAGCATAAAAAAATGCCCCATGGCACATAATTGATTTTGTTGACAATGAACAATGTATTTCACATTTCCTTGGAAAATTATATATGTAAAAATGTTTACAAACTTTTTTTAAAGCAAAAAAGTACAAGTTCTGCCAGAACCCTCACTTTAGAAATGGAACTGGTGCTCAGTTATCTATCTTGCTTTATACTAAATTGAAATAGAATAATAATTTTCTGCTCTGCAGGTTGAGAAATAAATAGATCATATGAAGCAACTTGTAGGAAACAAGGAGCTGTTAAATTCTTTCTTTTCCAAAAAGAACTGTGCAGTGTGCTCATGACTAGGCAGACCACATTTTACATGCCCTTGACACTCACAAATTATTCAGCTTATGGAGATAAATTGCATCAGATATTTCAAGTATACACAATACATTCCTATTCATATCCTATATAATTTTCAGGTAATAATTTATTTTAGTGATCAACTATTTTACTCTAATGCCTGGGAGAATAAAAAGCTCTAATTCAGTATCAGGCCATCCCTGACTCAAGACTGCTGTCCACAGGCACTCCTATTATGACAGAGATGTTATGCTAAACTTACTCAGTTATTTACTGATAGTGAAGTGTTTAAGTATCGCCATCTTATGGTAAAATATGTAACAAAAATTTATATATACTTTATTTTTAAATCTCTAGAACATGAAGATTTTTTTTCAACCATAGTAATTCATTGCCCATGCTTTTAAATTTTTTTTTTCTTGCTAAACTTGATAGAGGGTATTGACCAGGTGAGGAAATTCTTTTACAAATGGTAGACAGCTCACTAATGATAAATTTTAACACTCTTAGTGCTAATTACTGAGTATCAATTTAAAATATTTATTGAATATTGTATTTTTAATTCATTATATTTTTTCTCTGTATTTACATAGACAAATTAAAAAATATATATATTCATGATAATATATTTCATGAAAGATTTATTTCCAGCAGGGTGGCTAAACATTCACCAGAAAGGGAAAGGATTTGGATATAAAATCTTTCCTTTCTCCTACTTGTAAGTGCAGTATCTTATAAAGAGAAACTGTTTAAGATTAGAACATTTCTAACAGTTACTGCTAGGTGGCATATCTGTGCTGCTTTTCTATACCTGGAGTTTTCTGTAATGGCCTTCACAGTATGTAATATGGACTTCTTTTATAAGGATTGCTTTAGTGGCCATCATTTGATAATCACAGTAGTATAACCAAGGAAGGATTTTATAGTCAGGTAAAGCTACTCCATATAGAAATCAAGCTCAGTGTGTTTCAAAGTCTAGGTGACATTTTTTAAGTTTAATTTTGAAAATGTAAATAGATCTGAAAAATATGTTCATGGTTCAATGTATTTAATGAACTTTAGGCATTTAAATTTCATAATGGTTATATATGCTGCATCTGTTTCATTTCCATTACTTGAATTTTGCAAAAACTATTTCAGAAGACAACTGCCAAGCACAATCCCAAACAGAGCCTAAGTATAGTATCATTCAGGACAGTTACAGAGAGGAAATGTGAATTATGATCATTGTTCGGGGTAATATGATGTTTGGGAATATTAACACTAAAAAATAAAAGCAAATTTGAAACCAGTCATCTATTTTTGAATGCTTAATTAAACTTGGTATTTTGATCATTGAAATGGCTTTATTTCTAGATTTTAAAAATCTATGATATTCACACACAGTCAGACTATACAAATAGCCACTAAAATCTTTCTTTTCCCTGGATTTCAAGAACTTGTCAGTAGAAAGACTGCTCTACTTTAGTGCTGCTTAGCAATGCAAATTAATTCATCTCTATTGCAAGGCTTTGTATGAATACTATGTACAAAAAAGGGCTACCACAATATACTATTTTTATTGGATATGTGACTCATAGGACTACAATACACTGCAAAATTTAATGGAAATCTCATTACCCACTTGGAAATTAATTTACCCTGTTTCCTACAGTATTAGGAGTTAATCAATATGAAAATCTTACATAATTAACCTGCAAGATTTAAGAATGCTCTAAATCGTTATTGCTGAATGTGGTCAACTCACTTGGTGCCTGCTTTCCCCTTTCTGAGGAACATCGTGTTACTATCAATGTATCCTGGGCTTTCTCCCAGGTGTCGCTGCAGTTGTTGCTTCTGCTGTACTATCTTCAGTCGATGGGTAAAGACCAAAGACTGTTGCTAATACTACTGGTGCTTTCTCAGTGATCAACACAGTGTTTTCTAAACTTCCAGTCCTGAAAAAAAATGATGCTTCATATACTTTCCATTAATCTACATTCAATTACATATATCCACTATTATGTTAAATAAAATCACAGAAAGGCATTCATTACATCATTGAAAGTTACATATATTTAAGCTATTAGAAGAGAATACGCAAAAATACACATATGAGTGGCATCTGCATGAGTGCTAACACACTCCTGGTTACATCACATGCTCTTTAAGGGCTTTTTAAAATTGCTGACGACATGGGAAGACGTAGTTTTTTTAATCTGGTTAGAAACAGATTCCTCTGCTGCTCATTACTGCTATGACTGCTACTCCTTTAAATATACTCAAAACACAATTATACCAAATCTCCGAAAAAATTCTATTTGTATATGTATACACAGACATATTCTCACAGGAAACAGTAACTTTTCCATTAGATACATATGGTATCTTCAGGTAACCAGGCTTCCACCTTTCTTCTATATTTGGCCAAGTCATAAGCCAGTGAAGGGGAATCAATTCACCAGATATGCAAAGAAGAAAAAGCTGAAGCAGAGAAGGCAGCTGTCAGGAATAGGAAGTGCAATATTGCAGGTATTAAAACAACATGGAACTTAGATCTAAAAATGTTTCTAGTTGGCTACAGATTTAACACAGTTGTAAATTTCAAGTTCAAATACATAAAGTTCATAAGGGACCTATTAAGAAATGAACAGGGTGCAGAGACGGTGCAGTCTATTTTGGGCACTGAAATCCCCATTTTCAATACTGTAGTATGGCAAAGATGCTTCAGGGCATCACTTAGGTATTCTGACTGAATCTTCACAGAGAGCCTGTTAAAATTCAAAAGCCTTCTGTAAATCTTTGCAGCAGAAATCTGAGAGAAGTCCTCACAAGGACCGTCTTTCACAAGAACAGCACTCCATCCTACTACTTCACTCCACAAGGCAGTAGATTTCTTGTCTGAGATGAAACCTAGAGAAGGCAAGGACTTTGTGTGCCTGGGTTTCAATTATACTGTGTTTTTTTCAGGAGTGAGAATTCAGAAACAGTGGAAAACTTCTCGTGCAGAATTTCAGAAATTTTTAGATTTACATAAGAATTCCAGACCAGATCTATTATTCACATGTTTTTAAACCAACATATTTGACCTAAGCACATGGTTCAAACGACATTAGTCATTCCACCTAAGAACATAGCCAGCAGAATTCTTAGTCCTTTAGGTCAGTAAAAACCAGAAACACAGGAGCAATGCATATAACTCTTAACAGCTCTTTGTAATGTATCTTGGACATAACTTCCTGAGTCACACAGCAGTACTTCCAAGAATCGCTAACACTTCAATGTAAGCATGGACTGACTCAAAGACAACTGACTTTCTATCATCAGCAGCATAATTTACTATAACACTTAAAACTATTTTAAAAACATTACTATTTTTATTGTCATTGTTTCAATTCCTGACATAAAGGGGATTTAAAGTCTATACTTGGTTTGTTTGGATTTAGAGAATTCGTATTTCTGTCTTGAAGAGACACCAAGACACCAGAATGCAAAATAACAAGGCCCCCTGTATGGATTAGTTTATCTCCATTCCATCCTGTTTGGAATAGGGCTAAACATTTTTTTTCTATAAATAGGAAAAGAACTGATGTATCAGATAAAGAAAGTACCATTTGTCTAGTCAGGTATATGTTGTCTAAAACTAGACTATCTCTAGTGTTCATCTTCACTGGCCAGCTTCTAGAAATAGTTTCCTAATAATTATCTTTTCTAGCAACATGACTGAATCATATTAATTAACTGAATACACTACAAAATGTTCATGTTTAGGGAATGAAACACAAAGCACAAAATATTGGTGATACAAGCAGTTAACATTGAGAAGATAACTGTATTAATAAATAGAGGCATATTAATAAATATTAATAATTAGAGACATTAATAAATAGAGACAGTAATTTGCTTACTAAAAGTTTCATAGTGCTATCACACATAACATATCCTTTTCTTTCGTACTATCCTCTGCTGCCTTCAGCTTCATGACAGAGGTTTACTAAACCAGGAAAGCAAAAGAAACAACTAGGCATATTTTTCATAAGTCACTAAACAATCATAAACTGGAATTTGAGTTATAACCAAAAGCAGATGTATTACCAGGCCTGTGGATATGGAATTTTGTAAATTCTTAGCCAACTGATTCTATAGCTATGTCTTTTCACAAGAAAGAAAAGCATTTTATGTAATTACTCATAAAATATGCAATTCTATTTGTTTAAAACTTTTTTTTTGTCAGAAGAAATTAGAGAAACTTTACTATTCTGACCTCTTCTGAGCCTTTCTCAGACTTAAATCACTTAAACAACTAAGTTAAAGCAGCCCCAGATAACAAAAATGTGATGTTTTTCATCCTGCATTCTCCTGAAGAACAGTCACCTGTCTGCTGCAGTGCCTTCCAGCTAAACAAATCCTTGTAACTGGGATCGAATGTTTCTGTTTCCTTATGTCACTGCAAAGCATATCAGTCAGCTGAGCAGTCATCATAACAGCAGCTTAAGCAAATTCTGAAAGCAAGTAGACCTCTTCCCTGCTATGGTGTTGGGAAATTGTGTTTAAGGGGCGAGCCAGAAGAACTGGTAAAGACTGACTCTGTTCTGAGAACTGAGTAAGCTCTCGTATTAACTGCCATTCACAACATGGAGAATATTATTCTTAAATTATTGGGAGTTTTATAGAGACTTTCATGAACCTCCTTATTTAGAATCACTGTTAGAGGAAAATACTGTTACTGTTAGAGGAAAATGTGTTTCAGTGTATCCCTTTTAAGGAGACAACTAAGCACTTAAATAATTTTCCATATATGAAATTCTAAATGTTCTTTGAGTTTGGACTTCAGTCTTAAAATTAGATTTACACAAATACGAACTTCAGCACATTTAGAATACATTAATACCTGTGGTTACAGCAAATATTATTGGTCTGAGATCTCACTGTTAACACAAACGTATCATGCACTTCCTTACTCATGTTAAATGGGGGTTTTCAGTCTCAGCCTCCCTACTACAATTATTTTTTTCCTACTTCTTCTGTATAATCTCTTACATATTATTCTGATTGTTCTTCCTTATAGTAAGACTGCAATGTCAATGTATGGTTTTCCCAAGAAAATACATAGAAAATAGTGTAGTTGTAACATTGAACTTTTGTTACAAACTGTACATAGAATAGATGATGGTACAAAAAATTTAGATACATGCACTCAGTTGTCAAAGGGAATGTGTGATGGATTTGCATTTATGAGGATATCTTAGATCAATCTGTTTGCTGTCATCACAGGTATTTCTGGGCACTTGCATAACGAATATAGAGATGTATGTCAGGTAGAGCAGCCTAAATACAAAGATTGCCACTGACCTGTTTTCCATTCTCTCTCTGAATGCACTGACCCAAACACTAAAAACATATGTGTTAATAGTCTCCCCATGAGGATCAGCTTTAGCCATGAGTGAACAATATGGTCTCCTGTTTTTCTGACTTTTTAAAGCTTCAATTCCCTTCTGACTCCTTAACCTAAAGGCTAATCCTACTTCCACCACTGCTTGCCACATAACAGGCAGGAGTCTGCTGACTTCAGATACCTCCTCAGTCCCCAGCACAAATTTTGCAAGGGCACTTGCTTTTCTTTGTGATTATGATGTTGATATGAAAATGATAAGGACATTCCTATTCAACAAGCTCAGCAGTATGTATGTATGTTAGGAACATACACAATTAAACCAGACATGCAAAAAAGCTGAAAGACGTGTGAGTAACTTGGAAGCTCTAGTCTGTACTATGTCACAAAGAAATTAGAGCTTCCAGTCTTTCAGAAGTCTCCTGGCCCAGAAGAATATACTGAAACCAGAAGCAAAGAATAAGAGAAGTTCCTCTAAGGTAGGAGGGCATGTAAATAGAAATGGCTGTCTTTACCCCTCTACTAAATTTGCATATAAAACTCCTGAAGTTACATGTGCACCACATATTCCTACGTTCTGTGATACGACAGGTTCACTTATGACATTAAAAAAATCTTTCAGTTGTGGCTCTTACAAGGATAAATAGCTGATTTACATTATAATACTTTTTAATAAGTTTATAAAAGTAATTTTTAATGACCTTCTGCTATACTAGTTCTGCAGACACTGCTAAAATAAATACTTCCATATTAGCAGATGGTATAGAAATACATTTCTACCTCATTTTCCTTCCGTATTTCTTGCTGTGATCAGCAACTCATGCAGCACAATTCAAGGCATTCATATTCCTGTTCTGTAATTGTTGTCTTTTGCTGATCTTTCTTTGCCCTCTGGACTTGCTTTCTCTTAAAGCCACATACGTATGCTGTTCAAGTCAATAAATGTGAATATCTTCATTACATTGATAGATTAAGTGTATCCAAAGTTCCAGATACTGCCTGGTGTTTACATATGGTACCCTGGTGGCTTAAATGATTGCTGTTGTCTTTATCTGGAGCAGATGTTGCTGATGCAATTTTATGAGAACTCATAATAGCAGCAATGTTCTGTCCTTTCTTTAAAACAGAAAAATACTTTAACCTGCAGATATGTATATAATATAGATATATATGTATATATACTTGTTCCCCTCCTACTTCTCAGTGATAAAGTGTGCACATTTGAAGAAAATTTTGAATGGGAATATTGACTGAATCAGTGTTCTCAGAATGTTCCTTTTGTTTTGACCATGGTGTTTATCTTTTTCAGATATGAAGTGCTCCCTTCTCTAAGGTCTTTCTTATCTCAAGTAATCAGATTGAAAAACTGCATTGGCTGAAACACAATCATCATTAAAAGTATTTTGCGAAGCAATAACTTGCTTTTATGAGTGCCATCAGGGACTAGATCTTGGAATTTTAGAGCAGGCAGAGAAGTACAGTTTCTGCTTCCAAAAATACCTTTATTTGTACTTCAGTCAATGCTAAGCTTCTCCCTTTCCTCCTCCTGCTCTGAGCTCTGGAGAGCAACACATGAGAAAGAACAAAAATGCTACTCATCTGCTCTTCCAACTCCTTCAGCATCATCTGTGTGTGGAGGGATGTATAGAAAGATCTGTTCCTCTACCTGTCAGACTAGACAGTGAAATTATCCCTCACGGATATGATGCGAAAGGAGAGGGAAGGTATATGTCGGCTTAACTTGTGTTTCTTCCAGCCTGAATGAGAAGTGAAGAGACACTCTTCTTTTGGAGATTTCAAAACCAAAAGAAGACAGAATGACATGGCTTCCCAGATTTCTCTAATAAGGCCACTCTACAAGAAGCCACCAGGCAATAGAAAACGAAAGGGATGTTGATACAATACTGGCAGCAGCTGTAGTATTCAGATTTGCTTAGTTCTGGATTTGTCAAGTTAGAAAGCTACACTAGTGGCTAACATCATCACTGTTGTGCATGCAGAACAAAAATTTAACCAGATGCTACTGGCATTCGTACTACATTCACCAGTGTCTTTCAGGAATAAAAATAATTTCTCTTGCTAATAGCTCTTTCCCATTTAGAAATACAACACAAATTAAATAAGGTTAAGACTGGCTAGGCCAAATGAGCCAGTCTCCTTAGAAGGGGCATGACCAGTTTGTGTTTTCTTACATAGTTCCCCAAATCACATTCTAAATGGATGGTAGTAGTGATGGTAGTTATTGAATAATGTGCCTGATAAGCCCCAATTGCTTACTCTTCTGTAAATAGAAACAAGGTTGCAGCTTTTCTCCTTCAGATTTTTTCCAAACCATTGCAATTAGATACCGTGTAACACTTTCCCTCTGCTCATCAGCATTCGTGGTCATAAACTTTTAGTTTTCTGTGATTTTCTGGTTTTAATTGCATGTGATGCTTAAGAATGAGTAATGTTATCTTTTCCCTTTCTAATTAGTCTGGACCCCTACCTCCAGTAACTATTTTTGTATTGATTTATCACTCTTTTTTATCCATTATCATAAATGTTGTGAAGACTTACTGTATCATGTCATCATTAGCTTCCTAAAATTAGGGAGATTTTACAAAACTAATAAATGTGATATTTTTCTAATATTTTTGCTTCCCCTGCAAAAAAATCTGCTATCATTAGCTACTTTCATACTGAAGTCCTTAGACTTCTCCTTTTTTCTCTTTCCAAAGTGCTGATTGTTATTCTGTACTCACACACTCCTTTTTTGCAACCTTGGAATGCTTTCTGACTAGTCATGTTCCTTACAGACCCCCCCAACAACTAGGGATTTGTGTTTGCCATATTCTGTTGACTTTAGAGGATGGCTTCTTTCTCCAGGAACCTTTTTTATACTTTCCAGTTTTGAGAGATTCTTAAAGAGTTTTGCTAAGTTTTGACAGATTCTTCCAGTCCCCTCTATATACTATCTATTATTATCTTGACAAATAATTTAAATAAATTCCCCATAGCTACAAATTACAGAATGTCAAGCCAAATGCACTGTTTACCTAAGGAAAAATATCCCAACATTACAAGGATTCACACAATTGTTATTCATGCATTGTAGATGTTTGATTTTACTTGAAAGTCTGTAACAGACAGATCTAGTAACTTGTTCAGTGGACTGGAAGGACTTTCAGCTATACTTCCAAGGGCATATATCCAAATTCTGGAGCAGTTACTCCAATTAGTATCAATTTAACTAAAATGCTTCATGACAGGCATTGGGCAGAGGGTGGGGAGAGGCTAAAGAACCCACCGCTGCATAAAGATGCCTTTTTTAATATATTCATTGTTTTAAGGAGGCATTTTTTAAGACAAATCTGCTTGAACAAAGTGTGGACTGTAGCATGAAAAACTAATCACCAGAATACCTGCAACCAACAACTTAAACATAAGCTGAAGAAGTACTTTAAACAATCTACTTAGTTATTTTAATTTCTTTTAAAAATAATATCCAGTCAGACGATTCATACTTGGAGATCAGGCAAATTGTTTCAGAGTCCCTGCATTTTCTGCTGAACTCTTTGAGTTCAGATGATTTTAAAATTGGCATCATCCTCTTAGAGACACCTTCATGTCCTCCCCATTTCCAGTCAGTAAGGCTCTGCACTCCTGTCTCAGACCTCCAATCGCTGATGCTGGCAGAATTCTTGCCTGACAAAATGACAAGGCTTATTCCACAGTGTGAGGTCCATGGTGTCTATTCATTACAAGACCCTGCAGAGATCAACTTCCTTGAAGAATAACTGGCTGAAAGACCAAAGATAACACTGGAGGAAATGGGAACTTCAGAACAAACCCTTAAATGCCTAATTGTAGATATAGGGCTATACCACTGCTCTCTCTTAGAAGAGCTCTAACTCCAATTCAAAGCTATATGCTAGACCACCTGCACTGTTTACTTTGAAACAACTTCAGTTGTCTAACGGTACCAAAATTGTTTCTTCTGAATTGTGTCATTTAGAACAATGCCTACGTTATAAATACTGAGTGCATGAGATCTCAGCCTTATAGGATAAGATGTAAAATCCATCTCAGGCTGTGATACAGTGAGAGCTTGTGATGAAAAGAAGCATGAAAGTAATCAGGACTTAGCAGAATGTGCTAAATAGTGGACACATTGTGACAAATGTACTAGATACTCTGAAAAGTGGAAAGAGTAGGCTTAGAAAGGGACGGTAACAAGAAACCCAAATGATACAGTGGGAGGATAAAAGAAATAATTCTACTGGGAACAGCCTGGAAAAACTGAAAATGGAAATATCTGAAGAAGTTTGATAATATCTTCAGGACCATTTTATCTTTCATAAAGACACTGACATATTAATAAAAATAAGACTAACAGTATGAAACTAGATTGAGACTGGGATATATTTCATTAAAAAATACACTGCTGAGTGCCTAAAGAAAGCCCTGTGGCTGCACCTGCTTCTGCCTACAAACCAGCTGTGAGTTAAAACCTTACCTTACCTGTGGTAAGGTCAGCAGACCTGTGCCCATCAAAGATCATCTCTACCTGGACAAGCACATCAGCAGGAAACAAGGATGAAAAATATCAAATGATTCAATATTTTTCTTTTTCTAACACATAGGAAATAAAACAGAAATAAAATCTTCCACAAGTAATTATTCCAATTTTTAAACAAACATAGGTTAAAAATTGTTTATACTACTTTTCTAGAAAGCAAAATCAATGATGGAGTAGCACATTAGTGAATATTGTAATATATTTTTAATACAAGTTTCTATTTGTGCTTACATTTACATAGGATAACAAATTTTGCATCCTCATTTAAGAAATATCAATATACTTAAGGTTTATCAATCCAGAGTAGTTCAAATTTTAGCTTCCAGATTCATAAAATATTCATAAAGTAGCTACACGCCAGGAGTTATTTATAGAAATGTTGCTGAAAATAGTACTCTCTGTAGACTGATTCTAGTAAAAGAAGATAATTTTGTTAAATTGATTCGATCAAAATATCTGCTTAGCCTTATTATTGAGTGTAGAGGGCAGTCTATTTTTAACTCCACGATGGGGTTCTCAGCACGTCTCAGCAGAGTATGATAGAGTGTAACTCATTCCACTGCTGATGGTCTGTAGGCCTACTGTGAATATACGTTTATGAACAGGTTCAGTGTATGAATTTGCTCTGAATTGTACTATCTTTCACAGTGTTTCTGGGAACTGCTAAGCTAATCCTTTTCTGGTTGTGTCCACAGTTTTGTTTTGAGGCTATCATGTGCTACTGCAGAAGGAACAATAGTTATCTTCCATATGAGAATGATAAAACGAGTGAACAACGTGACTGTTCTTATGGGATTCACAAGGGATTTGTATAGAATAATATCAAGACCATAAATTTCCTTATTCTATAGCTAAAAAAGAAATGTGCTGTAGTTAAGTACCGCAGCCTGAGGTACAACTAAGACGCATTAGGACACCCAGGCCAGTGTTTCTGCACAAGTTGCAAACACTGCACTGCAGCAGGAAAACAGTGGCAAAGACTAAGGATTGACTTACAGGCATCTCATCCTAAAAGGTCTATCCTACAGAACTGGTTTACAGTTTTTATTTATTCATGTTGCAGATTTATAAGACATTTTATCAGAAAAACACAATCACACTGCACTCCAAATCAAGTCCTTGGGGAAAAGAATTATTTTCCTATTTCAGTACTCTTTTTTTCTATTACTGCCTAGGAGGGGAAAAATAAGTTTGGATTTCTTAGATGCTTTTGTTCTGTCATTTCCAAAGATTCAATAAAGGGAAAAAAAGAAACTTCTGAAGCTGAGAACTGTAAAATTCCATGTATGAGCTTCAGAAAAGCACAAATGGGATTTAAAGTTAATTTCTTCATTTATACCGGACAAAGTGATTGTACTTTAAAGGGAGGAACCATCCGTAGGAGATCTTTTCAGGTCACTTATTGCTTGGATGGTTGTATGGACTTGAGATGTTTCAAAAGAACAAAAAAGAATTCTACTTGGGTTGCCAGAACTTACAACCCTTTTGCTTTGGCCACTGAGTTTGTATATGGTGCATGAGGATAGTATAAAATCACTTCATCTCTGCTCTCTGTTTCTAATTGAGAGATCCTGCAGCCCCTGAACAGTCAGAGGTCAAACAGACAATTATACCAGTTGAGGGTCTGAACCTAACTTAATTCTTTGTTGTAATTTTGTGCTGTTACTGAGTTTAGAGTGTTCCAGCCATCCCCAAGCCAGTAATTACTGGCTATGCCTGGGACTGATGCCTGCACAGCACTAAAAGGTTGGAGAGATGAGACAGAATCTGACCACTCTTATTTAACATCCTTGCCCCCATTTTCTTCCTTCCCTCCTCCTCACTGAAGGAATTCTAAGCTGAAATAACAGGACATTTTTCACATCATTCTGTCACCAGAGGTTCTCAGAGAAGTCAATGCTGAATTGAAGTCAGCTGTTTTATGTGTGATGGAATTCTCAATTGCCTTTTCTCCTCTGCTTGAAAGATTTTTAACAAGGAAAGTTATGCTGCTATTTATTCCCTATTCATCATTAGCTAACCGAAACTGCTCCATCAATAGTTTTGTTAATATTCTTAATATTCAAATAAACCAACGCACTGCAGCAAACATATCCGTTATTACAGCTTACTCTGACCTGATCAGGCATGTATAAAGATTTTTCCCCTCCTCAAACAATATTTGTTTATTACATTTGGAAAGAAAAAAAATCACCCTGAGTGTTTTCATTCTGTTTGTCTGGTGAACCAATGGGCAAAAGCAACGTTCAGAGAACAAAATTGTGACCTCCTTGACAGTGGTGTAGACATGGTACCATGCTGAAGACAGTCACTTCGAGGTTATTTAGATACCAGAAGGCTCAACGAGGCTCAGTACTTAAAGACAGGTAAATCACATAATACACTGACACTTAAAACTTAGAGTCACCACTAACAACCACCTTAAAGTAAACTCAGAGTGGCATTTCATACACAGACTTATGGAACTGAACATCATTTATATTCAGTAAGGATTTTACTCATCATCTTTCTGTTAGTTATCATGCAGACAGTGTTTCATTATTTGCTAACACCGGGACTGGAAATCTACAAAACACAGATACAGTAGTTTGAATTCATGCTGCCTTTTTTTTTTTGAGTTCCATTTTCAGAGACTATTTTGAGAACAGAGCAGTAGCACAGTGTGAAAAAGAGAATGGTTCTGTTCTTTCTGTACACAGTGACAGACAACATGATTGCTTATACCGTGCACTCTTGCAACCAAGTAATTATGTTTGCTGAAGAGCCAATATGGAGCAAAATCCTTAATCCTTAACCTATCTAACTGAGAAAGAATTTAGAGATTTAGCTCTATGTAAAAATTGCTTCCCATTATTAATATATGATTACCTTTACCATGTTTAGTGGTGAGATAATATTTTGTCACCTCTAGTGTTTAGTATTTATGTACACAATCTAGAAACAAAGTGTGTTTATGCAATGTTGCCTCATACATGTATTTATATTTCCCATACATGGTGAAGTGGCATACAGACATGCTACTGAGTCACACGAGTTATATCTGTATTATACCAAATCTACAGCTTACAGGCTAGATTTTCTCACAGGTTTATTCACCTGCAATCAGGAGATGCCACATTCAGTTCTACCTCCACTGCTGTCACTCCAGGGTTTTATGAATGTAACTGTTGATTCATATCCATGAAAGCAACATGCATTGTTTACATCATATGGAAAGTAACAAGATTTTGGAACTCCTCTTTGTTCTGTGCTGAACTGACCACATTAAAATACTATGACATCCTTAGGTTAAAGTGTCTGTCTAAATTAAAATTGTTATTACTACCAAAGAGACATTAAGGAGTAATTTGAAAGACAATGAAATGGAAAATAATTTAGTCAGACTTGTTCCAGACTTAAATACTTAATGTCTTTCTGTGAACTAAAATTTAGTTGAACAAAGAACTCAAGCTTGGATAAGCTACGATTAACCCCTGTGAAGCAGTTTTGTGGAGTCCCTCTGAGAAGCGCCTATGGCACTTAGGAGAGCACTTAGGAGGTGGCTGATTAACTGCACTGCTGGGACAGCTTCCATCTCTGTGGAGTTTCCACAGCATGTCTCTCAGGAAACCCTCACTGTACAATTATTCTGCTCTTTACTGACTGAACCTGAAAAGACAACAGTGCAGTAGAGTTATTTGCCAAATGACAAAAGTTGATTCCTTATCCTTAATGAAAATTGCATTCCAAACTCTTCAGTTTTTTCTCGCATGTAGAGTCCAACTCATTTCCAGATGAAATGAGACCATTCACTCTTTATAAGATAGTAAAGAAAGCCTTTGGAAGCTATATAGGTCATCTCCCTCCAAATTATGCCCTGGGGATATAATTTTTAATGATCATTAGATTGGTTTACTATTATATGAACAGCACAAAGAAAGAATTGTTTACCCCTTTCCTCTCAAAGATGTTAATTGTTGCCATTATTATAAAAAAGTGTTTACTATTCTTGTCACACTGCCTCATTTGCAGTGGCAGATTGTCTTGGGAAGAGGATTGTTTTTGTATTCCTCCCTGTCCTGAAATGCTGTATAGCTCCCTGTGGGAAGAACAAAAGAACAGACTTATTCTTCCTTATTTTTCTCAGTAGTCACAAAGCCAATCTCACAGAATGCTGCTGAGTTTGTAACGCTTCCAAGGGTTTACCAGAATAAGAGAGAGAATTCTGGTGTTTGACTTCAAGTTATGAGAGATTTCAGGAATATATACTCCTGCATCAACTTAGAGGAGGGAGGGAGTGGTCCAGAGCTCAGTTTGTTTTTAATGTTTCTTTCTCTTTCCCTTCGTATTCCTTCCCCATTTATGAAGGAATAATGTAGAAAAATATTTGCAAAGGGACACATAAGGGACCCTGCCTTTGTCCATTCTGACACTTACTTGGCATTTATTTTACCTCATTTTGGCAAAATTACATTGCAGCTGTTTGGAAATGTTATTTAGTCTGTTACGAACTCTGCATGAAGTATTTTTAAATTTTGTTTGTGCCTCCTCTTAGTAAATTCTAATTCATATGAGTTACATGAACCCAAGAGCATCATTAACCTTCATTATGCCTTCTCCTCACTTCATATTTTGGGTTCATATACAAATACAAAGAAAAGACATAAATGAAACAGTGTCTTAATGAAGATTAGAAACTTAGGAAACAAACTACTGATCTAAGGAGAATAGGCACATTCTGCACTAAGATACCACCATTCTTCTGTCTGACTGGTTTCAGTGGACCAGTTGGACTTCAGCTTTGGTTTCTTGTCAGCTCAGAAGAGCTTGTTTTCTGTCACTCTGCTGTCCTCTAATAACATCACTCATTGTAACAGTATTTGGGGGGATTCCCAGCCGCCCTTCTCCCACTTTTAATCTCATATGAAAAGAGGAAAAGTCTCTTGGGTACTTCAGAAATTTTTCTCCTTCACAGTTCACTCCCTCCACCCAGAAACAAATCTTGTGCTCCCTACCCTCATCAGAATAATCTCAGAATCACAGAAAATAAATAGAAGCCCAAAAAGACATCCTTTTCTCCAAAACTTAATAATTTAACGTATTTGCATCATAAACTCTCAGCCCTGCATCATCCTAGAAATACAGCTGAAATTGGAGTGCTTTATGCCGACACATAAGCTCATTAAGAGAATTTTCTTATAAGTGAAATAAACACATTTGTCTCAAACTAGTGAAGGCTTCACGAAATACAGCTCTTCCATTTTGCTCTAAAATCTTCAAAATCACTAGTAAGTGAATTTATCACCTAAGCATTACAGGGTTCTCACTGTACGGTTCTCAACCATGCATTGAGCTATCAAATGGAATGTGTGGGTGTGACTGAGCAGATCTAAATACTGTGCTATGGAAAAGAAAGGAAAACAGTTGATCAAGTTAGTGCTTGATCAAGTGTCACAAATTATATGTGGCCTGTACTTCAAGAACATTATTCTAAACCTAACTGGCATGCCTTATGTTCCCCTTTAGGCTTTGCATCACTTCCAGTTTATTAACTTCTTTGTTAGGATTGTCTCAGTTACAAAAGATGATAGCTTATATTGTGTTTTTTAAAAACATAGTCCAAAGCAGGGACTTTCCCTCTGTTTCCTAGAGCCCTTAGATTTTGACTGACAGGAGGGTGCATTAAAAAAACCTCAGTCTCCCTCCTTCAGCACTGTACAAGGTCTTGTTCAGACAGTTTGGGTGTTGCTGTCCCCTGGAAGTGCTCTTCTCTGCTACCGAGGACAGGATGCATTCCACTGGAAAGGTTTACCTCATCTCCTCTTTGAGAAACCCACTAGAACACAAATATCTTTGAAGTCAATGATATTTGATCATGTAATGCTGCAAGTACCAATGTCCTAGCTGATGAAAATTATGAAGCCTTTTTATAAATTTATGTTTTATAAAACTTTTGAAGAAGTGCAGTACAGGTTCCTCAAATCTAAGTATTCTTTTCAGCTCCTGAGAGTACCAGTAATTTATGTTATTACTTCAAGCACAGAGGCAGAATGCATGTTCAGAGTCTTGTGCATGTTCTTTTAATTACAGGATATCCGTGAATCTGTATCACAAGTAGGGAACAAGTGCTGAAATAAGAATCAAAAAGGTTCCATAAGGTGAAATATAAGGTTTTCTTATATTATTTCAGGGATTAAATATTCAGCTTATAGCAGAAAATTCTCTCCAGTTGTTTATTTGAATGAAACATGTTTCACTGGGTATTTGTCATAAAAAATTTTATTCATAGGTACATTTCTTTTTGTTTCAGTTAAACTAAATCAGACTTGGTGTCATGGTTTAACCCCAGCCACCAAGCCCCACACAGCCACTCACTCCCACACCAGCAGGATTGGGGAGAGAATCAGTAGGGTAAAACTCAGAAAACTCATGAGTTGAGAGAAAGGCAATTTAATAGGGAAAGCAAAAGCCACACACAGAGGCAAAACAAAACAAAGAATTAATTCACTGCTTCCCATGAGCAGGCAGATGTCCAGCCACCTCCAGGAGACCAGGGCATAATGGTGACTTGGGAAGACAAAAAGCATCACTCCAAACATCACCCCCTTCGTCTTCCTTCCTCCCACTTTATATACTAAGCATGATGCCACAGAGTGTACAATTACCCCTTGATCAGTTTGGGGCACCTGCCTCGGCTGTGTCTCCTCCCAACCTCCTTGTCAGAGTGGCAGTACAGAAAGCAGAAGAGGCCTTGGCTCTGTGTAAACCCTGCTCAGCAATAACAAAAACATCTCTGTATTATCATCCCTGTGTTCAGCACTAATCCAAAACATAGCTCCATAGTAGCCACTGTGAAGGAAATTAACTCTGCCCCTGCACACTTGGGTACTGTGATTATTACACACCTGCAATAAAAACCATCCGAAAGCGCAGCTGTATACAACACTTTCAGTGATGTGTGAAGAAACAGTAACACACCAATCCTTTTCCCTTAAATTTGTATCTCAGTACTGGAGCCTGGCATTTCTGCTGCAGTTTCCTAAATATTACAGGTTTGCTTTTCAGGAACCACTGACATACATCCAGTTTAAAAAAAAAAAAAAAAAAGGGGCTGACATGATCATAAATCACTTGCAGTACTGCAGCCTTGGTGTTGCCAGGCGTACCTGCTTATCTTAGCACAAACCAGAGCTGAGTGCAGCCTATGATGCCAACTAGTATCTCAGAGGTCTAGGAAGATAGTGAGCAAGAGAGTCATATAATCCAGACAGCACTTTATGCTCAGGCATCCTTTCTCAGCCAGTGCAAGACAGCTGTAAAGTCCCAAAGCATCCTAACAAACCCCAGAAAGCTCCTGTTTCTTGATTTATGCCAGCCTTCATTCCTACACTTCTGTTCCATTCTCTCTGTGAAACAGCTCAATTTTCAGCTACAGTAGTTTTCTTTGGCAGATTGTTAGCATTTTACCTGGTAGAAATACCATACTAGACTGAGGAAGTAGGGAAGTGTTACTATAGAATAAGGAATAAAGAATATTACTTTGTTCAGCTTTTAATAATGATGTTCCAGACTGACTGTTGTAAGTTTAAACACCAATTTCCTCTCTTGTTTCTTGACTGTCCCTAGTTTAAGACAGACAGAATTATCCATTAAATCTCATGTTATTCTGTCACTGCATATATTTCCTCCTATTTTGATCTATTGTTTTTATTTGTATTCTTCTTCCCTGCTTTCTTCTTTAATCTTTTAGTAGCCTAAACAGTGTTGTTTCCAATTCATTACCTAAGGACAAATGAGGTGTCTTGTGAAGTAAGCATTAGAAAATGAAGTCAGAAAGTCTGCAGTGCTAAGCCAGATTGATCTTTGGGGAAATTGGGTATTTCCATCCCACTGAAAAGCTATTATAATCACATTCTGTTGACTGCCAAGCAAGCTGCACCAGCGACTCCGCTTGTCCCCTGCTTAATACATCTGACTTCTAATGCCTCGCTCCAGAGCCAAAGCAAGAGATTTTACCAGTCTTTTTGTGAATCTCTTGCATCTACTGATTCTTAACCTTCATCCCCATACAGGTTTAATTAGATTCTGGCATCCTTGCCAAGTCCAGGATAACATAAACTTGCAGCAATGTGGGAACTCTATCTTCTGAATTAAACACTAATTCCTCCAAGACTCAAAGTGCAAATAGGAAGAGTAAAAACAATAAATGGTGTTTATATGCAGACCGCATTTTTACATTCAGCCTTGGTTTTCCAGCTTTGTCTCTAGAGCACAGGCTACTGAAGTAAAAGCTGAAGTGTCTCATCTTCCATGTAAACCAGTTTTTTCCTATCTCCCCCGCCCTGCCTCCTTGCTCTGACACGTTATCTCATCTTGTTAATTTTGAAAGAAATATTTACAAATCCAATATATTCTGTCTCTCAGACTGATAATCAGCTCAAGGGATTTATAGCCATGACACTTCCTGTAAATCTAGGAATTCATAGCAGGAAGGAAAGTCATCAGAGAACAGATTGAGATACTAGTTTGTGCCTTGCTGTCTGTCATACACATATTGCACAGTCTGAATAGGCAATTCATCATACCCTCAAGGAACAAATAGGAAAGTCCAGACTAGGAAGGAAGGCCTTAGCAAAGTTAAGCCTACAGTCTGATACCTCAGTTTCTTACTACAGATACACTCAAGTTACAACTCCTGGAAAAGTCATTGACCTTCTTGTGTCACCCAAGAAAGGTTGGGAAATTTGGAGCCGGACTACAGAGTTCTTCTGAAAAGAGATCTATCTGTGAATCTCATTTTGAATTCAGTTGTTTTAAATCCAGAAAGCAAACAGTAGCACACGAAACTAATACATGTTATGGTAGTGTTCTACGTCCATGTATGTACATAAAGCATGCAAAATGTTTAGGAAGAGGTTATATCATTTACTGAACCAACAGATATGGTTTGCTAAGAGAAAAATTCAGCAAATTATATGGCTTAAGAAACCATAAGCAGGAATTCTGAAAAATCAAAAACACAAGAACTTCAAACAGCTCAGACATATAACTTAACAATAAACAAACATGAAAGACTGCCAGCAGCAAAACATTAGGTTAGATTTAAGGATAAAACAAGATTGCCTGAATGTTCCCAGTTCAGTGTGTTTTTTCTAACCTGCTTTCCCAGGCACTGGAGCATTCCCGTAGGCTATGTTGATCTTAGAGTATGGCTGTACCCAGTAATCTGTAAAACAACACAATAAGTGTATTTCAAGTCTCTATCAATTTTTCAAAATAATTAAAATGTATAAACTAGTATTTATTCTAAATCCTTTGAAAAATGAACTTGTTGTTTAACCCAAAATAGCCATTCAAGTTAGTAGTAAACCATTGAACTTACGTAATGTGAATTAATTGGCAACTTTCTGAGAATCAAAAAGTCATTTGCAACCTAAAGACTTGTCTCTTTCACCTATTAACAAATTATTAAAACAAAGCTTCCTAAAGTGCTTCCTTTTGTATCAGTCATTCAACTAAATCTTCAATGATATATTTACTATTTTAAAATAATCAGAATATTTTTAATTCATCATACTACAGGTGGAAAATGTGCATGTCACTAACTTTATCTGAGCTTCCTTTTAACTCATGAAATAACGCATCTGTATCCTTAGTATGCTGAACAACAAATCAAAAATCTCACAGTCCAGAGCAGGACATAACAATGTGAGCAAAGGTAATCTATCCAAACCAAAAGAATTGTGACACACCT
Source organism: Formicarius rufipectus (assembly GCA_013399695.1). NCBI lineage: Eukaryota > Metazoa > Chordata > Aves > Passeriformes > Formicariidae > Formicarius > Formicarius rufipectus. Next base: position 7,864 of record VXAU01005024.1, on the reverse strand, counting down.
CTTTTGTAAGTCATGCAAGTCACATTTTGCATTTAAACCGATTTTATTTGACTATAATGAGCAAAAACCATTTCCAAAGTGACTGTAATTTAATTAAGTTACTCCAGAGCTAAAATTCAGCACTTTATTTTAAAATTCCACTTAAATCCTTCCAAGAAATGTGGTATAAATTCAAGTTGGGTTTTGTTGAAGTACCCCTTCAGGAAATGGCTTGTATTACTGTAAAATGTGTGTGTGGCAGTAAAACAAAAAGAGTTCCCAACAGAGATAATTTAGAAAGTATTGTTAACAGCCTTCAGGCTCAACTAGCCCTGCCTTGCATCAGATATCAGATCTGCAGAAGTCTGTTTCCTAACAGTCTAAAGTAGATGAGAAGCTGCAACAAGGTAATGTGTGGTTTACTGGGGTTTGTTTCTACTGACAAAGCCAAAGTCTCTAAAATTACCTGTTACTGGCTCCCCATTAGGCAAGTTTTCTTGTTATTACTGATGGTGCACTGCTAAAATCCTGCATTGATGTACCTACTTTCCTTGTCTTTTGACCACAAGAGAGCTTATGAGAACTAAGAACACAGTAGGCATTTCCCTGCAGTAGCCTTATGTTCAAACCAGAGAATTTATTTTTACTTTTTTTTTTTTCCCCTGCATTATATATTAAAGGGGTAAAAGAGACCTAGTTCTTGCAAATAGCCTTCTGGCATTGCAGTTGGCTCCAAAAAAGACAAATATTTTCTCTAAGCACTGTCTGAGGTGGGTTCCATCTGGAATCACTTTCCTCCTTATTTGTGACAGATTGACTGTGTTGTATTCATAAGAAAACAAGTAAGCAATAATTTGTTAGTCCAACAAAAGCAAAAAGTCAATAAAAAAGAAGTGTGGATGAAATGCAGCTTCTTCAGTTTCCTGCTTTTCCACAATATTTTCTTCAGCATCTTCCTATTTCTGTCAAACCATCTCTTCTTATATAGATTTTAAATCATTTTATTCTAGTTATAAATTGAAAATAGATTTCCAAAGCTGACAATGATGGGCCTTAGTGCTTTCTTATTGCTATATAATTGCCTTTACACCACCAGCACTTTGATAAATTGACTAAAATGTATCAATTTTTTTTCCAGTTTCACATTAATAGTTTTTACTGTTATTTTTTAATGGTGATTTTTAAAAGCAGAAGGTATGAACCTTGGCTCGGAACACACTAATGCAAGACAAAAAAAATCAGAATAGAATTTTTGCTTAGTCAGGACAGAGAGCTGTAACAGACAGAACACTGTATAGTTTGAACTGCACAGTAGTTTCAATAGAAATTTCATTTTCATGTTTTGTGGTACTTGATATGAGTTTGTGCCTGTTTTTAAAATTGTATTTTGGGATTGAAAACACTTCAGGAACTCCAGCACAAATTGTGTGTCCAAAGTTTTATTTGCCCTTGTGCAAATAGTTCTTTCACTTTCTGTAGCACTGTTAGCCAAGCTGCAGAAACTAATTACAACATTTAATAGAAATATTTTATTAAATTCTGCTGCCATTTGCTAATAAGTTAGTTAAATCTCCCTGTAAAATTAATATCATATTTAGAGGCTATGGAAATGCCTTCATTAATCAAAATCTTGGCCCTTTTTATTAATTAGCTCTAAAAGCTTATGTAAAATTTCACCAGCTTTGCCAATGTATTTTATTCTTCACAGTCACATTGCTAAGCAGTCCTTTAAAGACTCATTGACTTTGTGATTCTTAATTAGTGAATATCCCCTAATTCAGGCTAGGAAGGAAAATACCTGTATTGAATTTCTTGTGGATGTTTTCTCTGTAAATGAAAACTTTTCTTCTGAGCTATTCTTTGATTCTCACTCCTCACGTTTTATATTTTTCTCCTGTAAGATAATAGTGATGTCTACAGTTTTTTATTTTGATATTAGAAACAGGATTATGACTGCACACAGGAATTAAGTGCTGGAGATTATGAAAATTGGCCTTAAACTGCTGAAAAGGCATAGGTTATGGAGAGTGTAAAAAAACAGAAGGCTTCTGATGTGGTATTGCCTGCGTTTTCATATTTAAACTCCTCTCTTGTCAGCTCACTGAACCCTGCACAACTGCAAAATCCCAGTCATCTCTTAAATTGGGAATGACTCCGTTTGCTTTGGTCACAAAATGCAACTGTAAAAGAATGAGTGTAATGTGACATGATGTGTACTATTTTGGGGTTTTTTAAGAATACTTTGCATTTGAAAGCTGAAATGTGAACTTTTTGCCTTGACTAAGCCATTGATTAGTTTGATGTCAGAACTGCTTACTGTGCTGTGAAAGTTTTGCTCCCTTACACCTTCATAGCCTTTGGTATCAGACATTGCTCTGTGCCACTGCAAAGCAACAAAAAGCCCAGCCATTTTTCACCTTCTCATCTGCTGCAATCACCGTCTGTAGTACCTGTAATAGCACCCATTGTTAGTCCACTACCACAAATTTCTCACTCAGAGAACACAATTCACAGCCTGTTTTGAGAGGCACAGGAAAAAGGGGGTAAAGGACAACACGTGATAGGGTGAAGAATCATAAGCATGGAAATGATTAATCTTTAAATAAAATATAAATATATCTATATTTATCTCAGTGTTTACACTGCATCCAAATTTTCTGTGCCTCGTTTCATGAGAATTTTCAATGTACATCACTGTCTTCTAATCAAAAGAACATGGCCTCTCCTAAGGCATGTTAGGCTCCTGCCTATGTGGAGTTTTTTGAGCATTATGCTGATACTAAAACTCTGCAAAGTGGTATGTCATACCAGAGTCAAATTGCTGGTAGAAATGGAGGAAGGCAAGTCAGAATACAAATTAATTTTTTGAAAACAATGTGGATGTCTGTGGTATTTGCTGAGCCTAGGATCCTGGAAAATCATAAGCTGTGTGAACTACAATAGTCTTATTTGGCCCACAAAAGAGGCAACTTCTGATACTAAGAATATTAACCAGTTCAGGATTTTATTAATTCTTGAGGAGGGATATCAACAGGAAGCAGCACAGCCGAGGTGACAGAATGACATGCTGAGGAGGGCGCACATGACTGCCACTAGCATAAATACTGCATTTATAAAACCAGCTGCTTTGGATTGTCTGTGTTCTAGGCATCTTTCTTTTGTTATATTCAAGTGACAAGTTAGGAGAAAAGAGGCAGCAGTCCCTAATACCTCAACACTAAGTATGTCTCAGGTTTTTCAGAGTAATTTTTCCCCATCTCTTCCTTCCTGCATCTTTCTTTTCCCTTCTCCTAATAGTTTTACAAAGTTATTGTAAACCTTTCATGTTCAAACTGGCTTTTACAATCTTACTTCTTACCCACATGCAGAAATCACAATCATCCATGTCAAAACTTACAAAACTGGCATTTTGTCATGTCAGAAAAATAGTAGCTAAGACTAAAGCACATATTCTTTATTTTATCAAACCATGTTTTATTTAGTTTTTATTGTACAAGCCACTGTTGCTGCCTGAGAGCCAAGAGCACTGATATTCACAAGATCTGGGAGACGTTTGTGGATTGGTTTATATTTACATTTCAGTTTGTTGCTGCACATTAGAGAAGTGCATTTCTCACAATACTGCCTTCAAATAACAGCATCAATTTAAAATATATATCCTTTTGCTCATGAGGGGCTGGGAACAGAACTTTGTACCTTCAAATTTTGCACTCAAATTCCTCATCCATGACCATGAAAAACTTCAGTTGCTATTAGCATTCCAGGCCTTGGCATTCCCATGGAGGGCAACACCCATTCCTCACAAGGATAGACAGCTCCACTTCCCAGTGTCACACATCAGGTTAAATAATATGAGTAAGAAAATAAAAAAGAACTTATAAAAACGAACAAACGAAACCTTTAAAGTGAAATCTGTTTTTAAACATCTGTTTCTGTTCTGTAAAATATAAATAGGAAATAAAAAAGACAGCTAGAAGAACAGTAGGTCATAATATCAGTAAGGTTTTTGGGATACTCTCTGTTATTTTTCTTCAAGTAATACAATTGTGATTCATTTCCAAATAAGTATTTTCAGTTCTTCTCTCTGATTTATTCAAATCAGAAACTTCCAGGATTGTTACAACCTTATAAATAGCAAGTGTTTACTTTCTATACCCTTATTTAAACATGAAAGTATTTTGTAGCATATTTGATTTCAAATCATGCATTGTAGCATATACACAGACTGTTTTGCCCACTTCTGAAATGCAGCCGTGTCTGAGGTGAAACACAGCACCCGTCTCATTGTTTTCAAAGCTGTGTTCAGCCTTTTAGAGCAGATTACAGTACCCAACTGAAACTGCAGGAAGCAGTTTGCTAAACAGAACAGAGCTAATTTCTGGAATTTGGCCATGGTGTTCTGATTAACATCCCTGTCTTGCAGGAAACATTGTCCATGAAATTTTCTCAGTATTCACTAATACTCCTTGTATGCTTTGATGCCTGACCAAAAGAAACCAGCCCTTCCAGAATGTTGCCAAGAAGCATGGATTTGCTTGAAATGAGACTGCAGGAAATATGTGGTGCTTTCTGAACAGACACCTAATTTTCATTCTCAGTCTTTCTGCCTACAGAGAGAGATCTTCATATCTCAGGAGGAAAATGTTGTTAACTCCACCATTGTTAGAAAATCCTAACAATAAGATGCTCCAGCCTTTAAGTGCTATGCTGGTTAAACCTATAAACTTTTGGTTAGTATCTATATAATGCAGCCTATATATCTATTTATATATATATTTATATATACTGTAGCTTGTGAAGTGCCAGACCACTGGGAGTCAGCACTGGATTAGACCCTTGAAGAATTTTTTGCCCTTTCATCCTTAGAGAGGAAATGACAGGGATATGTTAGCAGAGGGAAATCAGCATGATGTGACAGTTTAAGAGACTTGCCAAAAGAGTGTATGAAACATCATGGGATGAAGGGCAAGTCAGCAGGATAACCCTTCCCACTTCACTTTTTCATTAGTCAGTCTTGACAATTATCTGCATTGGGAAATACAAGAAGGATAAAGACAAGTGTTTCTGTAATGCAGGGTTGTTAATTTACAAAGAGCAAACAAAGACCTGTTTATCAGAATGCAGCAGAAATCAGATTGCAGTAGATGGTTCCTTTGCTCTCTGTTCCAAAGATGGCACTTGGCTAAAATGCAAATACAGCCATGCTACTAAATCAAAAGGAGATGAGCTGCTTTCTGGCCTTTAGGTACAGCTCCTTTCCACAGACCAAAACTAGTCCCTTTCCCTCCTGAAATGCTGCATCCATGTCCAATCCATCTAACTTTAAATCATGCCCAGGCATAAAAGGAAAAGGTAATGAGGGTGCGTGGTACCAACAAACAGTATAGTTTGTTATGGACCAGTGTCCAATCCTATGTCTCAAGTCTGTTGTATTCATAAGTACAGACATAGCCCATTAAGACTTTTCCAAAAGCCAAAATTCCCCTTTTACAGGGAATCGAATTTTATGTTGCTATCTTAGGCTACTTTCTGTAGAAAGTAGAAAGTTTTTCTGTCTTTTCCTTACTTGCAGAGATTCAAGGGGATTTTAAAAAGGGACTGAACAAATTTATCTGTGGCTCTTAAATGCGACAGTCCACAGGCAACCCCCAGTTCAGGAGTCTGTAAGTGCCAACTGCAAAGCTGTAAGGATGCATTAACCAGGGGAAGGGCCAGTTTTACTGGCCATTTTCACCGAGTTGAAATGAACTTCTGTTCTGAGTATCGTAGGTGTCTGTTTTCTGACATCTAGTTGCAGTCAGAGCCAGATGAAAACTTATTTTATTAAATTACAATTTATTTTATTAAATTACAACAGAATTTACTGATTTTCATATCTCAAGCTCTCTCCAAGATTACATAGAAGTTCATGGGAAATTTCAGCTTCAGCTCCTTCAACTTTTTAAAATTTTTTCTCAGTTAATTCCAGCTCACCTATCTCACCCACCATCAACAGAATAAAATATATTTTAAGTATGGAAAACCAAAAATATACATTAAGCATGAGGATTACTCCAGGAGGAGTTTTGCATAAATCCTAATAACCAATCCCTACAGTTTTCATAAGAACAGCAAAACTACAACAAATTCCAGACCTAGAAACATCCAACATTGCATCCTGCCATGTGATGTTCACAGTAAGACAAGGGATCCCAGTATCCTCTAAAAGCATTCAGATTTCCAGCCTCTGATGAAGCAAGAGTGTGTATCTGGACAATCTAGTCATTGTCTACTAAACAGATACCTGCTTATATTTAGAAATAAACTTTTTCTCCCATTAGATCCATTATATCACATTTGAAGGAAAAGCTTATGAGGTTTTATTGAGTATCTAATATAAATGTTATTGAAAATTAAAATGACAGGAAATCAATGGAGGTTTTTCCTTTCATTTCATTTGGTCCTTCCCTCACCATTTGTTTTTCCCATCTGTTTCAATTAACTGCGAACTTTCTTAAAGCAGACTGCCCATACTTCTTCCCATTTGAGTTAATTCTCCTAATGAACTAAGCCCTCTGTAGACTGCAGTACTTTGTTATTCTGTACCCTTGGGAGTTGCTAATGGCAAACACAGGAGAAGAGGTGTGAAAAACACATGAAAGTGTTCTCTAAGAACAATGTCTTCATTCAAAAGAAGCTCTGGAAGCCTGAAAAGAAAACAAGCAGATATCTAAGACCTCTTCAGGAAGAATGTCACCTCAACAGCATTAGTACAGAAGCATGTAATAGACGATGGACTAAAAATTCCTTGCTCAATACTTCTATTATCAGGGAAGATGCCTGACTTAAGAAAGTCACTGTGCATGGACTGATGAAGTGGTGAAAGGATATTCTCTAGAACTAGCACACGCCTCTCAATCTGCCCATACAAAGAACCTGGATATTGCTACTCACAGGTAGTACTGCAAAGTCACGAGTTTTGGTTGAACAAAAACGGAGTAAGATGAAGAAGGTACAGTTCTCTAAATTCAGAGAATTTGCAGTTGAACTGACAGCGCAAAGATGTTCTCTCTCAGTCCATCCGCAATCTTAATTGCCTTTCCAATTCTGAGAACTTTGCTTTATACATGTGTTAACCTAATGTGAATAAATAATAATGCTCAGGAGCATGACTAATGACTGAAGTACTGACATTTTTTAAATCAGATGTACTACTGAATCACCACTGGAATATATCACATGATGAAAAAGAACTGTATACACTATTGAACAACACTACAATAAAAGAAGGTTTGACTTTTATGCATGAGTTTGCTTTCTAAACCTCATCTGTCAAAGTACAAACTTACTGAGATTTAAGATTCCTAGTTTTGCTCTGCTTCAAAGGAATCCATTTAAGACAGCTGAACTAGAAGTACACAATCACTTGAATCTCCTAGTTATCTGAAGTTACTCTATAGATACTTCCCTTTTACTGACTTTAGGAGATGTCAACTATGAAAAGAAGTTATCATACCAGCAGAAATTTCAAAGTAATAAAGAATATTGTTCAGATTTTAGAACTGCTATTACTTTCTATCTTTTGTTCAGAAAACTAATTCATAGTGGTTTATCATAGATGAGAAGTGTGAAATTGCACTTTTTTCCAAAAAGCAAAAAAAAACCCCAAAACAGAGGTGAAATGAAACAGATCATAAGGTTTTTGTTTCTATTTCCTATCAAGATAAACATAACTCATGAGAATAACTTTTCAGTTAATCTGTGGGTTCTGGTAAAACATTTGTAATTTTGGATGTGTTCCAAAATTTTTCTACTCTTTGCTTGCCATTTTTTTTTAATTTACCCAAATACTTACAGCAAAATACAACTAGAATTATTTTAACATTTTAGTTCCTTAATAGAGAGG
>VXAU01005017.1:408131-420760 GCA_013399695.1 Formicarius rufipectus | reverse complement strand
CTTCTCCTAGGATGGCTGCTGGGGAGAAGACGAGCCCATCCTGCCTGAGGACAGACTTTGTCTGGCCCTTCAGTTGAGACCTGACCAATATGGGAGACTCTGCGGAGGCATAAACCACCGCCAGTATAGCTCACAACCTCATAAGGGCACACAAGCTTCTCCCCCACAACAAGGGGGTGTCCGTGGAGAAGTATCTTTGTATTATGTACATTAATAATAGCTAGTTCTGTCCCTTCATTAATAGTCCAATATGTTCAAACCAATAAAAAATAATTCTGTCACCAACAAAGGATCCTCAGGTTGCATATATTTACTGTAATTACAGAATTAAAAACAAAGTATCACTTTTTCTGCTAGTAACTTCCATGGTCTTGCATTAGTATGCATTACAGGAAGGACAGGAGGAATCTCTTTCTTCCTGCTTGCACCAGCTTTAAGCTCCCCAATATCCCCACTATGGTAGTATGTCAATGCTTGTCTGCCTGTGTGGTCAGGGAAGGGTGGAGAGCCAGAAGTCATCACGTAAATGGAAATATCCAAGTTTATAAAAAAAGGTGATTTAGGAAAAGGTTTAGGGAACTCTCTTGGGATCACACCAAAAGTCACTAGCAAAAGTTGGGGAATTAAGTCACTGTCTCACACTAAGTTATGGCCTGAATCAGCAATTTTGAGTGTACTGCTTGGTCTGAATTTTTCTGTCATTCATTTGGAGGTAACAGAGTGGGAGTGAGAAAAGCAAACTATATGATATGTCTTTTAGGTAGTTAAAGGGATTCAGCCTTTGTAGAAGCAGAGTGGATCTTCCTCACAGTGTTGCCATGAATAAACAGGCCCGGTGAAGCACCTGGACCTGAACATCCAGTTACAAGAGAATAGTGCTAAGTTTTGGTGAGAATTTCTTAACAATTCTTTCAATGGAAGTGCAGTGTCACTATAGAGCATATGCACTCTGTTGTACTGGGTTTGCACGGTCAGGTTTGGTAACTGTGGGGCTACAGAGTGGCTTCTGTGAGAAGCCACTAAAGCCTTGCTCCATGTTTTATGGAGGCAATGCTAGCCAGCTTCAAGATGGGCCAACTCTGGTCAAGGCCAAGCCAATCAGAAATGGTGGCAACACCTCTGTGATAACATATTTAAGAAGGAAGAAAAGAAAAGGTACTGTAAAGATGTAATTTCAGCCAAAGAAAAGTGGTAATACATGAGAGGAATAGCTATGCAGACACCAGGGTCAGTGAATCACAGAATCAATCAAATTGAAAGAGCCCTCTGAGATTACTGAGTCTGAACACCTTCATGTCACCTAGACCATGGCACTAAGTGCCCTGTTCAGTCTTAAACACTTCCAGAGACAGTGACTCCACCACCTTCCTAGGCAGTCCATTCCAATGTGTAATCACCCTTTCAGTGAAGAAATTCTTCCTAATGTCCAATCTAGGCTTCTGCTGGCACAGCTTTAGACTATGTTGTCTCATTCTGTCATTCTTTGCTTGGAAGAAGAGCGTTACCCTCACCTGGCTACATATCCCCTTTCAAGAGGAAATGTGCTTCACTAAGTGAAGTCAAGAAAGAAGGGGAGGAGGTACTCCCAGAGCTGGAGCTGAGCTTCCCCTGCAGTCTGTAATGAAGATCATGGTGAAGCATCTGTGCAGTCTATGGAATGCAGAGATCCTCTGGTAGGCTACTGAGGAAATCCACACTGCAGCAGGTCAAAGCTTGAAGGAGGTTGTGACCCCATAGGAAGCCTGTGCTTGACCAGATTCCTGGCAGGGACTGCAGACCTGTGGAGAGAGGAGTGCACACTGGAGTAAGTTGTCCTTGTACAATTTGTTGCCCTGTGGGGATTCCATGCTGGAGCCAGCTGGAGAGACCTCACCCCATGAACAGGGAGCACACCTGAGCAGTTCATGGAGAGCTATCATCTCTGGGAAGGACTCAGGTTGGAAGTTACTCCACCCTGCGGCAAGGGAAGGATTCCTCTCCCTGAGCAGAGGCAGAAACCACCTTTGATGAACTGACTCTCATTTCCTGTCTGCCTGTGCTGCTGCTGGGGGAGGAGGAGGTAGATCCCAGAAAGGAGGGTGGAGGGAAGGTGTTCTTAAGATTTCTTTTACTTCCTCATTATCTTCCTCTGATTTTGTTGGTAATTTCTTGGAGGGTAAATTATTCCTGTCTTTATCTTAACTCATGAACATATTTTTTCTCCCCTGTCCAATTGTGGAGGTACCTGGCATTCAGTCAGTGTCAGCCAGCCATATTTTCACTGTTTCTGAGGCAGAGGACTCGGGAGCCGAATCTAAAAGTCTGATATTTAGTTAAGAGTTACTTGCTCAGAAACATTAGCCTCTCCTTAATTTATAACATTGAATTTTCTGCAAGTGGGCTGAATTAGTAATATATGATCTCCTTTGGATTATCTTCTCACAATGTCAGAAGCAGATGGAGGTTGGTGTGCAGGATTCCCAAACTCACTGTTTTCATGTCTGTGACATCAAGAGCCTGAGCTCCCAGGTGGTGTCTCTGTATCTGAGATTGGTACACTCAGGACAACGGGTGAAGATAGGTTGGTTTTTTCATGGGAGGTGCACTCAAACTGGGCACACAGAGCCTGCATTCAAATTCTGTTCTACTCGAATATTAGGAACTTGAACCAAATGTTTTATTCACTAGGGTTCATCATCTAGTAGATTTATCACCTTGCATAGAAAACCAGGGTGAACTCAGTTAGATGTCCAACTCCAGGTTTATGGCTGAAATGTGCAAGCAGAGATGAAAGGTAGTTTAGGACCCAAATTGGGCACGTTGATGCTTGCTAGTATACACAAATGTCATAATTTTGCAGATGCACTCTTAAGTTCAGCTTTAATTCAGTGTGCAGTTGCCTGGGCTCTTGTCTATGAAGACCAGAAGTTTAATCCTAAGGAATGCCTAAAGTAGTTTTAGGAAGACAGGGGAGATCAGAGCCTAATATGTTGCAACTGGATGCAATTATGAAACTTCAGAGCAATTTCTTAGATGTGGATTTATTCTGCACAATGAGGAAATATACAAAGCAGCCACATCCTCCGGAATACAAAGATAGTGTTGCGTGCCATTACATCTTCAGCTGTGCTTAATTCAGAAGAGCAGAGAAAATCAACCCGTATAATAACAACTGCTATCAGTTTTCTGAGTAACAGTTCTCCTGATAGCTAGGGTTAACACAGAGACTTTGTAATCCAAGAGTCAGTCTTCAAATCATGTAAATATTCTGTTAATTTTTCAGTATTTGGGATTTTTTTTTCTTTTTTCCTTGACTTCCATTTTGCATCTCAAAGTGCATAATTTTTGAGCTGTATTTTATCTCCTGAAATATGGATACCAATCCTGCCTAGAAGTATTTGGAGAAGATTTCACTCTCCTCCTACCCCCAGTAATTTTGTAAACATCCTGGCTAAACGTTTGCTAAAAGCACAAAATCAGATTAGTTACATGCAGTTGATAACATATAGTTGGGATTAAGAAGGTCAAGGGTAATTTTCATATGCTGCCAATTAATTATGAGCAATGTCTGTTCCACATCTAACAGTAAACAGAATAATTCTTGGTGATTTCCTGTTCACTGTAGGTTGTGAGATGTCAGCATGCCAGAAACAAGCAAATATCGAGACAACATAGAACAGTGTATTTGATGTAACAAAGCCACAAGAAACATACATTTCCATCTACTTCCTCTTTAATATTCCAGATACAGAAATGAAAATATCACCTCATGGCAAATTGTTTTGAATAGGAACAGAGAAGTCTGGCTTTGATTGCCTCTACTGAGTGGGACTGTTCTGTGAGTTTTGTGCAGGACAGAAATGGATATCCTACCAGATGCAACAGAATAAAGAATAAATGAGATGTCGACATCCCTGGCATAAAAAATGTGCATCTTTAGGCTCCTGAGATAAACACCTGGAACCAAAATTCAGCTCTTTTTACACATATTGACAAGTATCTAATGAAATTATGTCAGTTTCTAAACAAAGGAAAGGAAAAAATGAAAAATTAAAGAGAAAGACAGCATTCACAACAGGAGAGAAGTAAAAATTGCGTATGATGAATTATTCCTCCTGGTGCCAACAGTAGGATGTGCATGTGTATGTGACAGGTTTTACTACCATCACTGCACTCATGCAATTAGCTTTGGCACAGCAGTGTGTAAAAGATAGTATGTGTACAAAGCCTCTGAGATGGTCTTGAAGCAGTCTTCCTAGGAGCTTTGTTGTTCGCTTTCAGTGATACATTTAGGAATAATTGTGTAATGCTAATAATCACTTTCTCTTTGCAACTTGCTAATCCCAGTAAGTAAAAGCCTGTTCACACACAGATTTCATTTTGATAATTGTAAGAACACAGTTAGTGTGTCATACATGTTTTCTGTCTCAATATTTTCCATGGATTCAGCTACGGAGGTACCTAGCTAGTGCAGGCAGACATGTCTAAGGACAATGAGAGACAGAAGGTACTGCAGTGTATTACACAAAGCTACTTATATCAGTATCCACACGGGGACAGTGCAGTTCTACCAGACAGGCAGCCTAAGACTGCTTTGTCTTGGAAAGGGTGGAAGATCTGCACTAAGTTGTCTCTCCAAGCCTCACTGTAAATTGTACAGACCTAGCTCTTTCTGAATACACTTCCTTGCATCAAGTCAACTAATGGAGCAGAAAACCTTCAGCTGTTTTTGTAGCAGTTTATGTTTCTGCTGCGGTATTTAGTTTATCTGAATTATTGAGAGGGTCAATAGCTTATACTACTAGTTGTGTTAGGTTAGTTCATCCTACCATGTCTTGCTTCTGTCTTGAAGAAATAGAGTTTTTATTCATCTGGGGGTTGGCTTGTGCATGTAGGGAGTATTTAAATTCAAAAGTTAAAAGAGTGCTGACAGGAATACAGCTATAGAAAAGCATGGGAACTGTGAATAGACAAATCATTACAAACATTTTGGAGGTAAAGTGGGTAATGATGAGAGTTTTGTGAGGCAAATTGGAAGCTTCTCTGTCCTTGGCTCTCATATGTTCAGCATTTTCTTTTGCTTTGAGCACATTATACACCCCTCAAATCTTTACTACCCCCAGCAGGGAGTTTCTAGTCAAAGGAAAAAAAATCCATGAAAAAGCTTTTTGTTGAACTCCTAAGGACCTCAGTTGTCCTTAATAGTATATAGTGTTTACAGAAAATCCTTCTCAATTGAACTGTAAGACTAAATCCATGTTAAATAAAAGGAAGTTTGCTCCTATTCAAGCAAATATAAGAAAATATTGCTTTTTGTGATGCTTTTGGAAGATAATGTCTCATTATTCTCTCTTCTTGAGCCTGCTAGGCTTGCTCATAAAGCAGCATTGCCCATAGTGCAACAAACATTAGGGCTAACCCTCTACAAAAAGTGGAAGAACAGTCCTTTGAAATAGTTAAATGCTTTCTGTTTTCCAGGAATGTAACTAAGTACTTAATTGAGTTACTTCTCTCCAACAGTTTGCTATGAGAATACTTAACCAAACAAGTCCCAAAAGCTCTGTCCTCCCTTTCTTGTTTCCTTTGGTTCCTTAAGACTTAGACGACCTGTGGCATCTAACTAAGAGAAGAATGCCATCAATGTGGGAGTTACAAGAAGCTTTTGAGAGCACTTCAGTACCTGAAGCACCCTGTCAACTTCTGTCCATGTATTCTATTTCAAAACAGAAGACTAGTGGGAATAATTTTTAGTCCTCAGGATACAGTAAGGTAAGGCTTGTGCAGTATTAGGAGAGACTAACATACCACAGATACCATGTGTCTGCTCCCTCCAGGGCAAAATACTCTGCAGTATGCTAGCCACACCACATTGCTGATCCTTTCTATGATCCTTGCCAAGGTAACCAAGTAGAAACTTTTCCATATCCCAGATCTGCTGTCAATACAGATCTGAGTGAAAATCCTCCAACTGGTGTCCCAAAAAAAGAAAAAAGGATGTTCCACATTGCCTTCCAGTGAAGCTGTGGGGTACCTAGAGACATTGTCCTCTCTGTTTCCCCTGGGCAGAGGGGAATGACTCCGTCAATTATTACAGGCCAGAGGCATAATTTCCTTTCTCATCACCTGAAAGGTAACAGTAAGCTTGGAAAGATGAGTGTAGATCACAGTCCTCACCAAGGGACAACAAGATTTCAGATGATAAATAGGGATGTAAGAAATGAGTGGACACTCAATTCTCCCTAGCTTGTTGTGAAGGTGCCAGTCACTTACTTGTGTCCTTTCACCTCACTAAGTCACTATGGTTTTCTCCTTGATAGACAGAGACCAATTCCAGACATATGAGTCAGCTCTCTATTGTGAGCTTCAAACAGGAATTGGAAGCCACTGTGCTGCTAACAGCTTACAACCTAATTGCCATAACTGAAAGTTGGTGGGATGAGTCCCATGACTGAAGTGCAGCTGCCAGTGGCTGTGGCAAGGAAGGAGGGGTGAAGGTGTTGGAAAATGCAAAAAGTCGTTGGTTACGTGGAGGGGTTGCCCTCTACATCAAGAAATGATTGTGAAGGGGTCTCTCTGAAAACCAGCCACAAACAGGTTACAAGCTTATGGATGAAAATCCGAGACTGAGGCAACAAAGGGAACCTTGTGACTTACGCCTGTTACAGGCTGCCTCATGAAGGGCTTGGTGGTGACAAAGCCTTCTTACCCAGCTACAGGAAGAATCAAACTCATAAGCTCTCATCCTGCTAGAGGACTTCAACCCTTGACATCTCCTAGAAAAGTAGCATGGTGAGCTGTAGACAGGAAACTCCTGAATACTTCTTAATCCAGGTAACAGCCCTACTAGAGGGCTGTTGGTCACTGGTGCAAGTGAGCCCATGGGTGACATCAAGACTGGAGGCAGCCAGGGCTGCAATGAAGCTGCACTGGTGGAGTCAGCAGTCCTGAGGGATGTGGGACAGGCAAAGTGTAAAGTCAGGATCCTGAATTTTAGGAAGGCAAACTTCAACTGTTCAAGGATTTAGGCAGTAAGAGCCACAGTTAAACTGCCCTGAGCGTCAAGGGTGCGTAGCAGAGCTGGAAAGTCTTTAAGGGCACTTTCCTTAGAGCACAAGAGCTCTTGATCAACATGAATGACCAGCATTGATGAATCAAGATCTGCTGGTCAAACTAAAGGGCAAGAATACACAGACAATGGAAGGAGGGACAAGTATCATGGGAAGAACATAGAGATTCTGCCTGATTATGTAGGGATGGGGTCAGGAAGTCCAAGGCACACTTGGAACTGAACTTGACAAAGGACACAAAGAAGAACAAGAAAGGCTTCTACAGGTATGTCAGCCAGAAAAAGAAGATCTAAGAAAGAGATATCCATGATATTTGAAAAGTCATGGCAGTCAAGTGAAGTCTCCACTTACTGGAAAAAGAAAAACATTGCACCCATTTTTAGAAAGGGTAGAAAGGAGGACTCTGGGAACTACCAAGCTGTCAGCCTCACCTCTGTGCCTGGGAAGATCTTGCAACAGGTTCTTCTAAGAGCTATGCCAAGGCACATGGAGAACAGGGTGGTGATTCAAGACAGCCATCCTGGCCTCAATAAGGGCAAGTCCTGCCTGACCAACCCAGTGGCCTTTTATGGTGGAATGAGTACATAAGTGGACAAGGGAAGGGCTATGAATGTTTTTTATCTGGAATTTTAGGAGGCCTTTGATGCAACCACCTACAATATGCTTCTTTCTAAATAGGAAAGAGATGGATTTGATAAGTGGACTGTTCACTGGATAATTGTTTGGGTGGTCAAATCAGCAGGATAATAGTCAACAGCTCAGTGTCCCAGTGGACATCAGTGACAGGTGATGTCACCCTCAGGGGTCCCTTTTGAGACCACTGGTATTTCATGTCCTTAACAATGACACAGACAAAGGGATCAAGTGTGCCCTCAGCAAATTTGCTGATGACCCCAAGCAGAGTGGTGGAGTTGACACACTTAAAGGATGGGATGCCATCCAGAAGAACCTGGATAAATTGGCGAATTAGGCTCATGTGAAACTCATGAAAATCAACAAGACCTGCACCTGGGTTATGGTGATCCCAAGTGTCAATACAGGCTGGGAGATGAGTGGATCTGCACTGATGAGAAGGACTTGGGGGTGCTGGTGGATGAGAGGATGGACATAATCCAACAGTTGCGCTTGCAGCTCAGAAAGCCAACTGTATCCCAGGCTGCATCAAAAACAGCATGACCAGAAGGGTGAGGAAGTTGATTCTGCCCTTCTGCTCTGGTGAGACACCACTTGAAGTGCTACATTCAGCTCTGGGTTCCCCAGTGCAGGATGGACATAGACCTCTTGGACTGGGTCTAAAGGGAGGCCACAAAAATGACTAGACATATTGAATATCTCTCTGATGATGAAAGGCTGAGAGAGCTGGGTTTGTTCAGTCTGGGACAGAGAAGTCTCTAAGGACACCTTTTTTCACCTTGCTGTACCTAAAGGGAGTTTACAAGAAAGCCAGAGAGGGAGTTTTTACAAGAGCATGGAGTGACAGAACAAGGCAGAATGACTTTAAATGGAAAGAGTTTAGATTCAGCCCACATAAAAAGAAAATGTTCTTGTGATGAGGCTGGTGGAACACTGGAACAGGTTTCCCAGAGAAGTTTTGGATGTCTTGTCACTAGAAACAATGTCAGGCTGGATGGGGCTCTGAGCAACCCAACTTCTTAAAAAGCTTTCACTCTTTCCCTTCTCCTGCGTAAGCAGGACTTTGTCAGCTTACAAAACTGACAAACAGCTTACAGACTTTTGGTCTTTTGGCTTATTTTGTTAGCTTACAGACATTTGACCTCTGTAACCAGTGCAGGTCATCCAAATACTCAGCGTGAATGGGACAGTAGCTAAGTAGACATACGATACAAATTGCTATGATGGGATGTGGCAGAATGCAGAAAACTGGATATTCTGTGAATATTCTATGAACAATTCATTGTACAGTTCCCAGGAAAAATAGGCCTCTGTTTACATATTTCAGGAGAGCAGTTCTCAGCTTTGGAGTGGGACTTATCTATAAGAAGAACATCTGTTGGTACTCCCAAAATTCCTTTAGAAAGCCGTCATGGGATGGGCTTTCAGGAGGAGTTAATTAACATTAAGACCAATGGACTGCAGGTTTTAGGTGGCCTGAGAATAGACAGTTTTAAGTTATCCAATCATTTGATATAATGATATAACTGAAAAGCACAGATTATAAATACAAGGTTGGGTATGATAATAAAGGCTTTTGGATTGATTCACTGCATGAAGTGTGTTTGTGAATTTGTGAGCCTTAAGGACCCGTGCTGCCCTAAAGTGGCTCTTAGATGAGCTCTCATGTGAGCTTTTATAGATATTTTTTTTTTCTTTTTATTTTACTTTAATGGGAAGTCGGTGCATTAGCTGTGCTGGTGAAATGGCATGGGGATGTGATGCTGCAGAAGGTTTCCTTTGTGAAGCATCAGAACTCCATGAAATGCTGTGGGTGGGACCCAGGAGGACAGACCTGAAGGTTTTTTTGTGGTTGGGGTTTTAGTGAACTTTGCCCTGACAAACAGCCCTGAGTTTAATCTTTTCATGGAAACAGGAATGTACACTTGATCCTTCAATGGCCATGTGAACTCTTCCTGGAGCAACTGTAGTGTCTAGTACACTATTATTTTCATAAATGGATTATGATCAGTAAAGCTAATTATGCAAATAGCTAATCACAATCACCTGTCTTCCAGATTTTCAAGTGCTTTAAGTGTTTTTTCTATAGACTGTAGAAGTAGGTTTGTTTCAGATGTGCTACACCAGATCTGCATGTTAAAAAGGGCTGTTTCTGCATGTAAAACACAGGAAGTTCTGGTTCTGTTTGGAAATTTGTGCTCAATGACCAAGTGAGCTCATTTTGACCTGCTGGATCTGAGTCTGGGATCTTACAGGTGAAGGTGTGCAACTTGATGGTACTGAAGTGAAGTTTTTAGGATCCCCATTCCAGGATGTGGATATTGTTCAGGGGTTCATGAGGAAATCAGAATCCCTTCATCTCTGGATGTAGCTTCTAACAAGTGTGTGAGAGAAGTTTACTTACAAGGAAGACCTCCAGAGACATCACTGCTCCTGGGAGAGAGACGATGAAGGAAGGAATCTTGGACTTGAGAGAAATGATGTTACTAGGAGTACTTTTTGCAGGGAGTGGCAGTCCAAAAATGTCCCTGACTAGGTCAAATGCACCTCATGAATGTTGCTAAAACTTGCATGACAAGGGCCACCTGTGCAGTCCAATTTCTTCGTGGCAATGCACTGGAATGAAGACTGAGAGACAGTGGGAGCTGTGACGAATAAACTCTGTACCTATGATGAGATTATCCTCATCCCATTATGGACCCCCATCTCTTCCACAGAGGAACTGGTTGCAGCTCTCTGGACTCTGACAGAGGAAGTTAAAAATGACCACAAGAAACTCAGAGAGGAGTTCAAGAACAGCATTGTCCATGTCTTGCCAGTACAAAGTAGAGCACCTTCTATTAAGCACAGGCTTCCCCTGGTTACACTAGGCAACCTGTAGCTCTTTTTGCATGAGCATGGGGAAGACATGAGGAGATGGGGAACCCTCCTCTGCTCTAGTCACATGGGTACAGGAGTTAAAGGGAAAACTGAATACTAGAGGCAACTCATTAAGGATGGATGTAGCTCCGGTTTCCCACAGGCAAGCCCCTGTATAGTGTAGGAAGGATGATGACATGTCTGATGCTCTGGAGGGGACCTCACAGATGTATGCATAAGGAGAAAGTCATAACTCCCAAAACCAGCACTAGAGGGGCACCTGCCTTTAGCCAGGTAGAGGCATAGGATAGCTCTGTCTATTGGACTTGTGGATCCAATCTCCTGGCACATCAGACCCACGAGAATACAAGAATTTTCTTGACAGTGGTGCACAATGCACTCTAATGCCACCAGAACATGTGGAGGCAGAGCCTATTTCTATTTCTGCTGTGACCGGGAGTTCTCAAAAGCCGATGATTTTGAAAGCTGAAGTCAGCTTCACTAGGAAGGAGTGGCAGAGGTACCCCATTGTGACTGCTCCAACCATCCCATATATCCTGGGTATCGATTACTTAAAGAAGGGGTATTTCAAAGACCCAAAAAGACATCAGTGAGCCTTTATAATAGCTTCTGTACAGACAAAAGGATTAAACATGAATGTTGAATGTATTGTCTGGCCTCTCAGAGAACCTTTCTACTGCGGGGCTGCAAAGGATTGAAGAACAACAGGTGCCACAGCAATGCATCATCAGCAGTACTACATAAACTGAGACCCTGTGTTCTCCGTCCATATGGCAATCTGCAACCTGGAGACCTAAGGAGTTGTCAGCAATGGACTGTCAGCCATGCATAAGTCCAGTGGAGAATAGAGACTTACTGTGGACTACTGTGACTTGAATGAAGTTACCCTAACGTTGAATGCCAGTGCGCCAGATATGTTGGAACTTCAGTACAAACTGGAGTCCAAGGTAGCGAAGTGGTGCACCACTACTGACATTGGTAATGCGTTCTTCTCCATCCCTCTGGCAGCAAAGTCTAGGTTGCAGGTCACTTTCACCTGGAGGAGTGTGTAATACCCTTGAAACTGACTACCACAGGGGTGGAAACACATTCGCACCACGTGTCATGGACTCATCCAAGGGATACTGGAGAAGGGTATGGTTCCAGAACACCTGCAGTACACCAATGATATCACTGATTGGGGAACATGGCAGAAGAAATCATTGAGAAAGAAGAGAAGATCATAAAGATTCTCCTGTAAGCTCTCTGTGCCAGCAAATGGAGTAAGGTCAGGTGAACTTCCTGAGAAATCCAGTGAAGTGGCAGTTTAGATGTCATAACACTGGATCTGTATGTGTATATTTGTGTATATGTGTATATATATCTGTGGCGGGTGTTGGCCGAATGGTGTAAGTCGCCACCTGTGGAGCCGGCTCCTCCTCTGAGGACGCCGGTTCGAATCCAGAGGAACTTGCTGTCACTGTCCGAGCACGCTCGGCCGTGGCAAAATGAACCTCAGGAGTAAAGGGGGTGGGGCCAGTTCCGTGCACACTGTGCCTCACCTAAAAAATCCATTTGGGCAGGCTTATCCCAAAATCTTTGTTCGCGAAGTCTAGTCAACAACAATATATATATATGTATATAGTCAGAATGTGTGATATATGTGTGTGTGTATGCATATATATATATATATACACATATATATTTACATATGTGCACATGTATTTAATTAAAAAGTGTAAGGCCGGCATGAATGATAGAATGGTATAAATATTCAGGATAATGTTGTAGTTTTAATTAACTAAGAACGTCAGTAATGAATATTCATTCCCACTATGACATCTGAAGGAGCAGAGGGTGCTCTCAGCTGTGTTGTCCAAGGAACAAGAAAACAGAAAAAGGGAAAATAGGAAAGGTGTGTGTCGAGGAATAGTGACTTCCTTCCTGTCTCTGCTTGAAGTGGGACCACATGGTGCTGGAGAAGTACAGGGAGACTCCTTTTGCTGAATACATTGCTTCCCACCCATCACCCGAACTGGGAGCTTCAGCCACTTTCGCCTCGGCCTGGAGCTGCGGCCACATCAGCTTTTT
>VXAU01005017.1:341964-408018 GCA_013399695.1 Formicarius rufipectus | reverse complement strand
TGTTTTTTGTTTGTTTTTGTTTTTGTTTGTTTTTGTTTTTGTTTGTTTTTGTTTGTTTTTGTTGTTGTTTTTTTTTTGTGTGTGTGTTTTTTTCTTTAGCTAAAGTGTTATTTTTATTTCATTCAGACTCCTCATAATTTTTACCCTTTCTATCCTGGGGAGGGGAAATAAAAAGGGAAGAGTTCATCTCATTAGAGGGTTCAACCTCCTGCATATATTTATTGTCATTAAACCAAGACAACTGTTTTACACCACCACTGCAGAGGAGGAACTCTGACTATATTTGAGATCTGATTACTTTAAAAGGAGCTTTGATTTAAAAGAGTGCTACTCCTATAAGAAAGAACATGGTACTCTTTTCATAGATCAAAATTTTGTGATTGGAGAGCTTCATGCTATCCTTAAATAAATTTCTGATCTATTTTAATATTTTTTATTAAGCTCAAAGCTACACACTTATGCAGTGATTGGTTAATGTGTACTCCATGATAAAGGACATTAACACTAGAACAAAACTACTTAATTAACTGTTTTTTTTTTTCCTTTATGGAGAACATGAGCTTAAACACACTGTAAATTGCTCATTTACAATAAATTATACTTTCCCATGACCAAAGTATCTTTACAACATTCACAGAGCCAATCTTCAAAATATGTAAGTAGTTGAAAAAAAATAACTTTTTTTTTTTTCACTTTTGTCTAGTACATTGATATTTGTTTAATTTGGGCTATTCATATTGCTAGTGAACAGAGTTTCATAAGGAACAAGCCATACCAGCATTTCTTTCCTGACTTCCCTGGACATTCAGGCTAGAAAGAAGTTTAAAATGCCTTTACTCTCCTTTAACGTGAACAGTTTTGTTTCAGCTGATGAAGTCAGGTCTCAGATTTCATTACAAAGCACATGTGACTGTGAAAATAAAATCCACTTGAATTTGCACAGAGCTGGAAGTGTTTCTGAAGGATATGTGTTTTAAACCATATGTACAGGCTGTAGACCACACCTTACTTTTTCAGGAAGAGATTTAGATTATCTCTGATCAGGACACTGTATGAAGAGGAAAGCAAAGAAACAAGTCTTATACGAGTAATTTCTGTTTTTCTGCCAGAAGGAATATTGTTCTTGAGAAGGTAAATGTAGTTTGATATGCCTGGTACTTTAATCATACTTAATCATGAAAGTCCTTTTGGCATAGTCTTTTATGGCCAATATGGGTGCTAGACTTATGATACATGCTGTAGTTTGCTAAACCAGTCCTCTGGAAAGTAAAAGAAATTATACAATAGAGATGTTAGTCAAGATCAGACACTTGTGCCATGGTGGGAAAGCTAGGTGGATATACATCATCATCATCATGGCTAGATTTCGTGAACGAAGATTTGGGAGGGTTTTACCCACGCTTGCTGCAAGCGCGCTGATGGCTGATCCCTCAAGCCTGCGCAGTGGATTTTTTAGGTGAGGCACAGCGTGCGCAGAAATGGCCCTGGATACACATGAGACTTAGTGTCAAAGACAGAATCTCTGAAGTCTGTAGGTATGACTGAGTCAACGTTTTCCCCAGACAGCACCTTCTTTCTAAGTCCTTATGAATGCTTATGCTGCACTTTATGGTGAAATTGTAATCTCATGGATGCTACAGGGCAGCAGACCCTGCTCACTTCTGTGGGGAAGCCTGTATTTTGCCTGCAGTGGCAGGCAGTGGCGGTGGCAACAATGGCCTTTTCTTGTTTGGAGTCCAGCACAACACACATAATTGGTCTTCACCTTGTATGTTGTGGCACAGAATAGCATATCAAGTTTTAACTAAGACTTTCATAGGATAATGAGAGAATAACATGGGGAAGCCCAAATGACTGTGAAGCTCTGTTGCCAGAAAGCATCATACTGCCAGAGAAATTATTATGGCCAAAATGTTAAACAGAGTCAGGACACCTCTTTTTCTTTCGGATTTTGACTCAGCCAAAGTATCTGTTTTGCCTTACCGCAGCACCTTCACTGTACCTATTGTGCTTCAGAATAAAGAGGAAGAACAGAAGGTGGGGCTGGGTCTTGCACTGGTCCATGCAACAGTGTATAACTGGAGCTTTTGATTTTTTCTTTAGCTTTTGGTATTAGAAGATGATAGTAACACTAAGTCATGTATTTCCAGAATCCTGGGTATCTCTTTCTGGTTTCTGCTACTGCAGGAAATAACATGATCCTGGTGAACTCCAGTCACTGAAAAACAATATGTGTTTCCAACCTATGTGGTCCCACAAGTTTTTTGGGAAGCCATCCCTATGGATGTTCTGACTGTAACTGACCTCCCTGCACATGCCTCCTCTCCACTGTTTGTCACAGTGACATCAGAGTCATTGGCCTCAGGTGGATGATTTAATGTATTCCTCTGAGCTACAACCAGATACTTCCAGTGTCACATGGTAGAGTTTCAGAAGGGCACAGAAAAAGGGATGAAAATACCTGTTTGCTATAAGTGAATAAGGATGGGTAAGTAAGCACCTCTGTAGCACCACAGTGGGTAAGTAGATTCATATATTATGTTCTCAGTGACATTGTGAACCTTGACTGCTAAATACATCAGCTATCAAAACAGCTTTGATAGAAACCAGCAGGGATAACCAGAGTCCTACATCCCCCACTTCTCTCCTTTTCTATAGCAGTTTATTGCTCCAGGCTGTGCATGGTGATTAGCCAAGGAGAAAAGGCAGATAGCCCTGCACCTGCTGAACTTGTGACCCTGAAAATGTTTTATTCACTCCCTTGAAAGCATGACTGCTTAGAAAAGTGTGAAGGAGAAATATGAGTCTATTTTTGCTGTGTTATAAAATAAAAGATTACAAGGTCAAAAGAGCAAGTTAATTAATTAATTTGTACTCCTGACCTATGAAAATTGTGCTAATATTTCTAACAATGGCCATTTTTTTTTATATTTAGCTGATATCTGCATTTGGATGTAGGGTTTTTTTGGTTCACAGTTCTCAAGCACTATTGTGTTTTTGAATACATGAGGTCTAGGGACTCTTTCTTGGTTCTTTGTGTTTCTGCTCCTCTGGTGTTTTCTGGGTTTAGTCATGCATTGGAAAGGCGCATGGAACTTAAAGTTGCATGTAATTTCCCTCTTATGTGATAGTTAAGAATGTGCTTGTGTTGGCACTGCTGTGGTGTGGACAAAATGTACTCTAACATAAAAGGAGAAAATGGTGCATTCTTCTCTGAATTCAGATCAAGTAAAAAACACATGTCCAACTAATTAACAGTCTTACATTTGGCTTTTCTACTGTTGTTTTGGGCCTGAAAGTGTGACTGAAGTACAGGAAAAGTGGAGATATGGTTTATTTGTTTTCTTAGTAAGTAAAACTGTTCTAGATAAATGTTAATCTAAGCTGTAAAAAAATTATACTTTGAATTAAAATATCTTTTGTTGTTGTGAAAACGTATTTTTTCTTGTGGTAGCTTACTGTGCTACCACATGGATGGCAGTGCATCTGTTTTTCAGGCCCTGATACGCCATTTGCTGACAACTGTCATGACTACAAAAGCTTTAACTCTTTGAGCTGAACCACTTAAACCACTTTATGTCTGTCTCAATCTGTCTCTTTGGTTAGAGATTGCAAGGGGAGAGTTTTGAAATGAAATAATAAAGCTATTACAAATGATGAATCAGAGAAAAAAGCTGTTGTTTACACTATAGCTATTTAAAAACAAACAAGCAAGCAAGCAAGCAAACAAACAAACAACAAACCCACAAACTTTAAGGTTTCCATGCTCCAAAGAAGAAGAATTGTAATATAGTAGGAGAAAAGTTGTGGGTTTTTAATGTAGAATTTTTGATTCTCCTGTTTTCAGGACAATTTGCCTTACCCAGGCCAAGCTTGTTATATTCCCTTTATAGTAAAATCTCATGTCCAGAATAGGGAATGGCAAAACTCCTGCACCCTGTTATTAATGATTTCATCTAAACCTGGGAGTAAGAGGAGCACCGTGAGTAAACACGATACCAAATCCCAGAACTGCAAGGCATGCTTATTGTATATATTAGTGTGGAAACACTTGACAGAAGTTCCCACTCTATGATGACTACACTTTAACAATATTTTTTTCCTTTAAACAAAAAGAAATAAAGCCTTATTCCTGGCAGAAAAATTATCTACCATTACATTTCAAGCATTTTACCCATTCTATCCTACCACCTCTAAAGAGACTATAAAGAAACGTGTGAGCAAATGAGAGATGTACAGTAACTTGCCCAAGGCCATGCAACATTTACATGGCAAACTAGAAGGAAATTCATAGTATTATAACTGCAGCCCAGTGATTTGCATGGGCAGCTTTGCTTCTTCTTACTGAAATGTACTGCAACGCCTTGTCCTATTTGGTGAGTAGTTCTGAAACTCTGAAAATCCCTAAGCAGTTGCAGTATTCGTGAAGCACCATTTGCTATACAACTCTGTAAAACACAAATACTAGGACAGATAGTTGTCCAAATATTGCTTTCTGCTAACTGGAAGATTTTTTTACTTTTACTAGTGTAGGAAGTTGGACAAAATCTACATTCAAAGGGACTTCTATCTTCCTTCTCCAGATAAACCAAAATGGAATAAGAGAGTGTGATGTCATCTGGAGTAGTTAATGTACAAAAAAACCTTCTCCTTTGCCAATAAATACAACCAGATGGCACCTTATTGCTCTATCTATGCAGCTTCTAGCATCTGTGGAGAATCTCAGGATCTAGCATTTGAGAATTCTAGCATCAGTGCCTCTCCTGTCATGAAGTTCAATTATCTGTGTTATGGATATTTTAGAGGAACTCATTTTATTAGCTATTACACATGAAATAAGCAAGTGTTGCATGCATTCAGTTCTTGTTCAAAATAAAAAAGTTTAATATTGGGAATTATTATTATTCATGTCAAATAAAATGGAAATACAGTTAATATATTGTTGAGACAAAAGTAAATTGTATGGGATATAAATGAAAAGTCTTGGTAGCTTTTTAATAAACAGAAACATCCCAACCAGGACCACATATAAGCTGTCCTTTTCAAATTGTTGATTTTGATAGAGTTAGTGAGTCAACACATGTTTTTTAAGTGAGAGAGACTAGAGAAAAGAGGTTTAAACTCTGATAATAAGCCAGGTTATCTCTATGTGCTCTCTTGAGCATTTAGGCTGTATTTTAGCTTAAAGTGTAACACTTGCAGAAGATGATTCTCACTTATTTTTCTGGTCTTCTGTTTGTTTTGACATATCTTTCAAAATAGGTGTATGAAAACAAGCAAACTGGGGCAATGTAGGCCTTATCTACTCATTGCTTTGCCTTGTAGAGTTTATATAACTCCACCCAAGCTTTAACAGGCTTTTGTGGTATCTCAGCGATGTGTCTTCACAATTTCAATTCCTGTAGTGAAATTTCACCCAGGTCAGAGGCAGCTTTTGAAAGTGGGAGGTTGTTATGGCTGAAAGCTGACGTAACATCGCAACTAGAAAGGGCCTCCTCTCCTTCTGGGGAAGATCTCTTTTCTTCTAACTAGTGCCTGGGCAATGGTCCCCATAGAACATGCTGTTAGAACAGCTTGTAAACTATTATATTGTGACAAGGCATGTTAAGGGCATTTTTTTAAAGCAGTTTCTGAGATAAGAACAGTAAGAATAGTCTTGACTTATTTTGGCAGGACTTTGTTGGGTGAGAACTTCAATACCCTCTGCTGCACCTGGGTTTGCAGATCGTTCCCTTCAAAATTCTTATATTTCTATACATGTAGTGCAGAAGTGGCCTGACCAGCCTTCTTTAGGCAGTGTGCTAACAGAGATCGGGTCCTTGGCATCCCCCTGTGCTTGGGTGCAGACATGGAGCAATGGCCCACATCCCCTGCTGGGGAGCCTCAGGATGCTCCTGGCCATTCATGTACAAACGTGCTGGATACCCTTAGTGCATCCAAACTGTTTTCTGATGTTCTTAGATCCAGACACCGGAAGACTGGCAGTCCCAGGCAGCAACTGCCTGCCGGTGGCACCAGTGGTTTGTTCCTGCCAAGTGGCAGCGTGAGAAAATGCCTGAAACAAACCCTTATTTGGCTATGCGCCTGCACACAAGTTTGCACCTACTGTGCAGCATGATTTACTCAGCTGCTGTGGAGTGGCTTTGGTGCCATCCCTGCATCTGAGATGTTGGATTTCTTGGCTCATGAAGCTTCTTGCTCTTGGACTTCACAGTGAAGCAATTCTGCATGAAGTATGCTGGGGCTGGTTGGCAGCAGAGAGTGTCAGCCTCTGGACTTACACATGCAGCACAAATGTATCTGAGGGCCTCATCAAAACTAAAATTGAAAAGAAATTATGAAATAAGCAGATATATTTGCAGCCAGTCCTGAAGACTTTCACCATTGTGTTTCCCCAGCTTTCTCTCCCAGTCTTTGTGAGAGTATAGTTCAATGTTTGCATGTGGAAGCTTGGGCGCCACAGCTATCCCACCTTGTTTACACAGCTACTTATTTAACCAGGCTGTCTAGTTTATCTGAATGATTTTTTTTTTTCACCCCTTTCCTTTTTGGAAAAGGAATGAGTGTGCATGTGTGATTTTTTATTTTTTTTTTTTTAATTTAACCTATCTCGTTTCACTGAATGTACTTATACTACACATCTCAAACTGGCTGCATAAACCCAACTTGGGGATCAGGGACAAGTGGGCAGAAGATACTGGTAATCTCTTAAGCTGGTTCAGTTAGTAGAGACAGTGACAAGTTGCTGATTATTTCAAATAGATATGTACTCTTTAACCCTTTTAAGTGTTTGTGTGCAGCAGCTGAACTCAGGATGTATTTCTCTGTACCTGGTTCTAAAAGAAAGCATTAAAATCTACAGAAAGCACACAAAAATAATGCATGGATGACAGATGTGATAAGATGGTAACTGTTCTGTATGCACTTTTACCCATTCTTCATATTTAATAAGCACCTACCTAAAAATTTTCATCTCCAATGGGCTGCTTAAATGTGGCACTGTGGTTCTCTCAGGTAGATAAGTGAATTTTTCAGGTAGAAAAACCAAGTAAGAAGAGAAGATTTAATAACTTGCCTGAACACAATAATGTGATTTGTTTTTCTGAAGTGCCCAGTAACTCATACCTTTCTCATGTGGAGAAGAACCCCATTCTTGTTCCAGGACCCTCTTCAGCCACACAAGGAAAATGTGGGCTGTGTTATTCCTGCAGCACCTTGGGTCCAACAGTGAGGAAAAGCTGTTCTGTTCAGAGGCAGAGAGCACTGGAGGCTGTGTCTGTGCCAGTGGTTTTGCACTGCTCCGCTGTGCAGGGCAACACAAGGAGACTTCGGAGAAACTGCACTACAGTACAGTGCTCGTATCCTCACATGTGCATGGCCAGGCCTTGGCTGCCCTCCAGGTCCATACTGAAGCCAGCTGTGCTTGCCTGTGTAGGCAGGCATGCCCATAAAAATAGTCCTATTTGTTACTAAGTCTGCTTTTTATCTGTTGGTGATATTTTCCATCCTGACTGAAAGTGTGATTGCAGTATGTACATGAGCTAGCGTTCATTTAGCTAACCTGGATATTAGTAGCTATGAAATAGTATTCTAAGCTATAGATATCCTCCAGCACACCTGGCAGATTACACAATATTAAAACTTAGGTAGGGGTGTGTGTCTTTGCTGCTAACTTCACTCATGATACCTTCAGTACAGCTACAGGTGCTGCAGGTATATCTCCAGTCAGTGAATAAACGTTGCCTTGGCCTGAGCAGGGGTTTTGAGCTCTATCAGTAATGCCTAGGTTATCAGTTATCATAAATTCTGAAGTGCAGTATATATTTGT
This sequence comes from Formicarius rufipectus, assembly GCA_013399695.1. NCBI lineage: Eukaryota > Metazoa > Chordata > Aves > Passeriformes > Formicariidae > Formicarius > Formicarius rufipectus. The sequence goes on along the minus strand of VXAU01005017.1, from coordinate 400,190 downwards.
TCTGTACAGGGTTTTATACAGCAGTAGGGAGCATAAGATCTGGAGTATCTTCTGGTTGTGTCCACAGCAATTGCCTACTCAAGGGTAAAATGTGCCATGGATAGCTGCTGGAACGTGCATTACGCTGTGCTGAGCCTGAAAAAGGGGATATCAGAGTTGTGCCTCCTCCTGAAGCAGAAATCATGGTGTTGTGATATCTATTAAATACTTGCAAATCTCATGTCACTTCCATGGGATAACACCTGGGAAGATTTGTCTTTGTCCTGTGTTTAGTATTTGTACTAGAAAAGCTGTGTGCCCTTGAGAAAAATGCCTGTCAGGTATGGGCTCTTAGATATTACCTAGGCTTTTGCATCTTGGTAGTTAAGATTTTTAGCCTGAAAAACAGTTCTCCTTCTTTATGGAAGGGAGTGGAGGACAGGCTTGTTATGCTGATGATGACCAGTGATACCAAGGCATAATGGTATAGCAGAATTTGTGTCATTAGCATTTTATTTAATGATGCAGATATGTGACATTGCAGCTTTTGAGAGGGACCCAAAGGTACAAATTACCAATGTCTGTGATTTGCCGGGATGAAAAAGGATGATACCTTTTGCAGGCAAGCATGTATTACTTCCAAAAGCTAGTAAGAGGGAACATCGTATTCTGAGAAGTACAAAAGCACTCTTAAATGATAAACTGCGTTGACTTTGTTTAGAAATGTGTTTTTGGTAAGAAATGACTGATCCCTCCATTTAAAAATTGTCTGTAATACTTTTCTTTGTCTCCCAATTTGGACTTCAGTTTGGTCATCCTAGTCCTCTGTTTTTACATTTTGTAAATAAATGTCATAGCCAAATAGTGAAAAGCAGTAGTCCAAATATTTAACTCATCTCTTCCTCATTTCTTATAGAGCAGTTTGGTTTTTTTAATCAATTTTTGAAATTATTACCATGATACTATTGCTCAACACCAAATTTCTAGCATGTAGAAAGGAAGAAATATAAATATAAAATCTGAAGTAATAGATGTCAAAAACCATGCCTGTGGATGCATTTACAGGCTGATATGAGTAACCTTCCTTCCTACATTTTCTAGCTAAGTGAATTGATAAAAACAATAATAATTTCAGAGTAAAAGCAAAATGCCTAAGGTATTTCTGTGGTGAACTGTGGCAGAATTTACTCATGTAGGAAAGGGCTTAGCATACAACCTTTTGTGGTAAATAAGACGCATCACTCCAGAAATCAGAAGTGATCAGCAGAAACATGATTACAACCATGCTCTCTATGCTAAGGGCATGCCTCCCCTCCTGAGAAAGGAGCCACTGACACTAACTGGTTTATTTTCTTGATGTCTGTGGAAAGTGGAAGGGGATACTTCTGAGTGATGATCCCTAGTCTGCGCTGTGCACTGTGCTGTGCTTCCCATGGGACAAAGCATGAGAAAGGGAACTGGGGGCAGAGCAGTGGTCATATCCACGAAGGATCTTACTAATGTCATACAGAGTGCTGTTTAGAGCATATGAATATGGAAATAGGATTTAATTAATGAAACAGACTCTTTGCAGAGCATATAAAACATTGCTGAAGAAGGACCTCTTCTTATTAGTGTGGAGTAACTCTACTGGCAAAATTTAGGGCAAGAGATTCAAGCTGAGAGACAAAGGTGTTTATCCTAAATGGGAACTGCTTTCCTGGTTTTGTGTGTCCAGTCGATTTTTTTAATTGCTTTGAACTATTTTACATATACTTATTCAGAATCCTAGAGCAAAATAAAGTTCTTGCCTTTTGCTACTGGTAAAATTGTATCCTGAAAATATCCTGACAATATTGTATTTGCTCAATCAAATTTAGTCCTGAATGAAAAGGGTGGTGGGGAAAGAAGTTTCACTAGAATTTTCTTTCTGTTATGCAGCATGCAGAATCTCAGTAAAGGCTCTCACTTAGCATAACATTTTATGCTGCATCAATAATTCTTTCTTGGAAAGTCTTTTTGGAAGAGAGACTCGTGGGCTGGAATTAACTCAACATTTAAAATCCATGTGTAATTGATAGGGCAAAGATAAAAAGGAATGAGATTTTTCTTTAGTCATCACCAAATCATGGAATCACTAGAACTCCCTCTTTCATATTACCATGAATCCCTTTTCATGCAGTTGCATATTGTCATGAAAAACATTGTTATCAGGAGTGGGTGCTTAGGCTGTTTTGAGGGTAAATGATGTTGGGTTTAAAGAATTGTCTGTAATGTTTGCTGAAAATGAATTAATTTTTCTGTCTGTACTTATCTTCTTAGCCTTACTTCTTTTCTTTCTGATGGGGAATAGGGACAAAAAGCTTTAGTAAGGTAGCTGTAAGTCACTCATCAGCTTGGTGACTGGCTGGTCAAGATCTGCATCTGATATATGCAAACCTCTCCAAGCCTACTTTAAAAAGTCTTCACAGATTTTTTTCTCAATTCTTTTTCCTTAGTTGCCTGACAGAGTAAAATATCTTCTTTGTAACCTTGCAGTCCAACTTTGGATGCTGTTCCTGCATGTAAAAATTATGCACATCCTAAATTAATAAATTAACTTTCACATTATTGTTTTCATAAGGAAAATGGGTCAGTTGCAAGACCTGTGGTAGAAAACCAATGACTCAATGACTACCACATTTACTGGTGCATTAACATTAGGCTTTGGAGACCTTAATATGAACAATTATTCCTAAATTGATTTTTTTGTTTTGTTTTGCTTTGCTTTTTTTCTTTTTCTAGGTCACCTCCTCACCTTTAAGCTCTACGGTAAATGCTGAAATTTTATATGTACTGCTTCTTGTACTCTTGCTCTTCATTACAAATATTAGTGTCTCACTGAAACTGGCAGCCTGTGACTGACTGTCCTTAATGAACAGCAAATTCCACTGAAAGCCTTTCAGTTTCCTTCAGACAGGACCTGATCAAGACGCTCATCTTTCTCAGCTGGTGCAAGTTCTCAGTTGATCTCCTAGTAGATAAGGGTTACATAAAAACTCAGAAACCCTTACCCCTCAGCTCTAGCAACCTATCTGTGTGTTTGTCATTCTAAGTCTTCTTCATACCCATGCTCCCACACTGAGGGCAAGCTTGCAGTAGGTTAAAGTGACTAGAAGGAAACTGCAATAGTCAGCTTGCCATCTCAGGTTTAGAACAATTTAAACTGTAAACATGAAATCATATGTCCTCAAATGTGCTGTCTGAATGCACAGAGGGTTGTGTTCTTGCCACAGCCCAGTGAAATCTGGGACGGGTGTTGCTGCATTACTGTTGCAAAGCTAGGCAAGCTAGACAAAAATGCCTTTCTCAAAGTTTTGAGTTGTGGTCACCCGGATTTCAGCATGGTGTCTCATGGATTATCATTGCTTCTTCAACATGCCAACATGTTACATCTGAAAAAAAGCAAAACCCAAAATGCCTAGACTTTTCAAATTACTTCATGAGGGAACAGTGAAATCAAAAACCCTCCGAGATGTATCTCCTTGTCAGACTGACCACAGAGCCCAGCTGCTGGATTCATCTCTCAGGTAACTCTGGGTGTCACTATGGGTATGACTGAAAGCAATTGAGTGGATTGCTTTCTTTAAAAAAAAAAAAATCACTTTAATTAATTGCTTGGGTTTTTCAGCTCAGACCAAGGCCATGCTAGTTTCTGTATCCATTTGCATACATACTTCCAGGCTTTTCTCCTAAACTTGAGCTGCCTCCTGGTGAGTTGTTCCATGTCACCAGTGTAAGTTGTTTGAATGCAAAACCCTGGATTGGCTCACACTTCTTGTGTTTGTCAGTTCCTGGTTTAGAGTTTGCCATAGGCATAAAGACATTGGGCAATGTTGCCAGATTTAGAGAAGGGTTAGTATTTGGGTTGTGTAGCACCAGGCAATGTGAGATATCTGCCTTTGCCTCATAGATCCATGCAAATGATCTGGGCAGAGAAGCCAGAGGAGCATGGGGTGCAGCTTGCAGCCACCACTGCATCAAATATGAAGGAGTTAGCTAGAAAGTATGGACAGATACATATAGCTGGAAAAGGAAATTGCAGAATGGTTCCTTACTGAGGAACTCTTGTTCTGAGCTCATAGCAGAAGGGAAACTGTGTCATTCCCACAAGACAATTGCTTCTATTTTAAGTAAGGTGAGTAGTTTTGCTTCTTTGTAAGATTTCTCTTCCTTAGTATTTTTGAAACACATGATATTTTTACATTCCTTTCTCTTTCAGATGAATCTCTGTGAAGGAATTTCAACTGCATGTAGATAAAGCAAATATAGCCTGGTTGTTATAGTTTCAGAATCTAATGGATTTTTTCTTTCCCCACCACCAGAATGAGGGGCGAATAGGTCTATCTCCATTCTTTGCCCCTGACAAAAGAAAAGCAGGGCGTTACCTGCACTGGGAGACCGCTGGGTGTGGGGGAAGTGGACACTCTGGCTTTGCAGTTGGCAGCAGAGAGACGGGCTCAGGGAGAAAACCTGAGTTTTGGTTTTCTTTCCTTGCTTTGCCTCCTGTTTTCTTTTTCCCATCCTTGGATTTACGGAGACTTTTGGATTGTTTTTTTTTTCCCTTTTGCCCGAGAGAGAGAGGGACGACATCACTAGCCGGGGGCTCTTACATCGGGCCTTTCCTGGGGAGGCCAGTGGCGGCCAGCCCAGACGTGAGGGAACTTTACATCGGGGCCAGCAGACCACAAGCCAAAGGAAAGAGAACCCCAGCCCTTTGCCCTTCCTGAGCGGCTTTTCTCTCCCCACCGACCCCACAAAGAGATTTGCACAGCTCTTCGGAGGGACACACCACAGCTTTTCTTCCCATCCACCAACCCCCAGGGGTAACCCAGCACCAGCCACAGCCACTCACCTCATCACCTGTGGTCTGTAAAATACTACCGTGCCCGCCAGGGACAGAGACGGGGGTGGGGGTAGGTTTTTTTTTTTCCCTTTGTACTCATTTAGTTCTGGTTGTTTTTGTTTATCTTGAATACATATATAGAGATATATATATATATCATAGCTAGGAACTTTTATCCTTCCATTTAACGTATCTTAATTAAAATTTGGTTTTTTATGAAATTAAAGGAGACTTGTCTATCTGCTTTAGTTATAAATTTTCTAACTCCTCTAAACTTAGACACTGGTACACTCAGCAAAAACCCCAGAGCCGCATGTTGCTAGAGGTAGTTCATTTACCCTGGTAGAGAGAGACAGGCAGAAAAATCCCTCTGTTTCAGTTTTCATTATTGTTCTTCAATTTCAGAGAAAGGGAGAAACTCTAAAGCCACCTTTTTTGTTTTTATTCTTACCCATTAGATCAGATTCTTTGTTTTAAACAAGAAACAAACAATCACAATTAAGCTGTAATTGTGTCAAAGACCTGGCTAGTTGATAGTTTATTTATTAATAAGTAATATTTATTTTAATTATGACACAAGTACTAACTGTCTATGCTACACTACTAATTATACTTCTGGTTTACAGCTTCAGTAAATTTCACAAAGGAATTTTAATTATAAAAATATTTGAACAGGGAGTAAGGTTGTTGACTTGTTGTTTGAGATAACTAACACTGCAAATGTGGTCTGATGATGTTTATTAGTCTGTTCTTTGAGAAAGACAGTCCCATTGGAAATTGGGGATTTCAGCTCCTCAGGTGCAAAGTTGAGATATTTGCAGTTCTTCATGCTCAAGACCATGAGATGATAGTGGTAACAGCATGAATGTTTATATTCCAGTAAATGATGGTATCTTTGTGACCATTCAAGATTCTGTGCAACTGAGAAATACAACTTTTAGATTTTACTTAATGGAGTTTCTTTTTAAAATCTGGTAAACGGTAAGATCAGTTAGAATTACAGCTCTAGGAAAAACTTAAGAGAACCTCCTTTCAGAAAGAAAAATATAACAGAGGTAATTAGCTAAAAAGAATCAGTTAAGCAATAGATGATGACAGGTAAGTGTAATGTCACCAGCTGAGGTAAGATCAGTTTTCTAAAAATGGCAAAGAATGAGGACCAAAGTTTAAGGAAGTTTGCTTTTTATAACTTCACTTTGTTGTATCACACACAGTAACCACTAATGTAATGAAAAGAACTGAACAATACTGAACTGCTCATTATGCCTCCATTCACTAGTGATTTACTTTCTTTCTCGTCCACTCCAGGTTTGCTCCTGCTCTGCCTCTCATGGGAGACAACCATAGCCTGTTCCAGGAGAGCCCAATGACAACTTGCTCTGCAGGCTGAGCCAGGCTGGCTACTGACTGTGGCTGGCATCCCTTCCAGCCAGAGAATGACTGTCCACATCTATATCCACCTGTGAATGAAGTGATAAGTGACACATGTGTCAGTGTTGCACGCAGAAGGACACACCTCCAAGACACATAGGTTAGTCCCAGCCTTGGCTCCATGGTTACCACAGTCTTGCAGCACTGCGCTTTAGTGAGTTTGAGCTGTTCCCAGCATCAATGATTGTCCTGCTATTCCATCTGCCCTGGCACTGGGATTAGTGCCAATTTACAAGAATCCTAGCACACTGCTTTGTCCAGACAAGCCTCCAATATGAAGGCTTTTTTGGGCTCCATGGATCAGTTTGGTGTCTCCAAGAGCCTGCACACAGGTGATTGAGTGATGAGAGAGGTGATGGCATTGTCTGCACAGCTCTTGCAGGTGAGTGGAGTGAGTGGCTGTGTGTCATGTGGGGTCGACTCCTGGCTCGTCTCAGGGAGGATGACAGTGATGGAAATCTGTCTGGTGCTGCACCTGTCCACCACTCCAGTGCTACTGCCCCTACATATCAGGGCTGGTCATGGTCACAGGACACCACACCATGCTTGGCACCATGGGCTGTACCAGGGCAACACGGCACTGTGGGCACAGACCCATGCTGTTTCCTGCTTCTTCATGTTATGCCCCAAGCTTCAAGAAATCTCTTCTCTATGGGGCATTTGAAGGCTGTTGCTGTCTTCTAGTGTTTCTATAAACAGCCTAGGCTGCAGGCTCAGGTAAAGGATCTCAAACAGATGTTTTGGAGGTTTTTAGAGACCATTTATAAAGAAAACTTTCTCTTGGGAGGGCCCTTTTCCTTTAACTTTTAAAGCTAGATGAAACCAGGTTCACTTGACCAGAGATAGTCATAGGAGAAAATACATCTGTTAATAAAATAATGGCATTATAGATACATCCAGCTGCAAATTGAGATGATGACACATTTGTAAGTTGCAGGGTTCTTGGAGGTCACTGTCTTGGAGGTCACTATAAAAGAGGACAGAACTGAGCTAAGAGTTTGTTTCCCACAGATAGCTGAAGTTTTTCACAGGTCTGAAGTCCTTCTAAATTGTTGGTGGTAGCCTCTCTGAAACAATGGAGGATAAAAAAATGCTAGTTGAACTGAATAGTACTACCAAATGAGGGAAATTAAGTGAGACAAAATGTACAGTTTGTCTTTGCTTTCATCATATTTATTAGTCTTTTTGGTGGAAATATGGAATTGACTAGAAGGGGAAATTTTGTGGTACTCGAAAATGTTAAAATTAGACTTATTCTAGCAGACCTCTTTCTTGGATGGGAAGAAGGGCTGGACTCTACCAAAAAATTACACAGCTCTGTCTTCTGGGATGAAATAGGTGGGATGAAGAAACTAGAGGAAACTCTCAAATGTGAGAGATGAGGATTTACATCACTTACCTAAGGGAAAAGAAGTTAGTTTCAAAGAATAGTACAAGGAAGCACTGTATCAGTCTGATCCACTCTTGCTTTGTAATCCCTTCTGCAAGCAATTGATTTATTTTTTTTTTTTTTAATTTCCTTTGAGTCTTTTCTCTCTGGATGACTTTACTGGAGTAAGTTTCTACAATTTCCTGGGCTGAAGGCAGACTGCACATTTTTTTACAACAAAAAATGAGCTTTGTCAGCTGCAAAGCAGATCCCTTGAGGATGTGTAAATAATGAGCCTTTGCAGTGCACCTCAGGACAGTTTATTTTGGTGGTGGTTTGGGGCTCTTTTATATATATATATGTGGGGGCAGCACCTGTCGGGGACCGCCAATCCAGTACATCGCGAGAAAACGATTTTTACCAATGGATGGAACTGTCTGCCACCAAATAGACACCATCGGAATCATTATCTACCCCTTGCCATGGACCTGCTGTCTTTTCAAGTTTTTCTGTTAAGATGTTGTAGTTAGGATAAATATGTATTAGATAGGTAATTATTACTATGCCATTACTTCTGTATGTTCAACTGTTCTGATTGGTTATGGGGACCCCGGTTACTGCCCCTGATTAGTTCATGTACCCCTAAAACCTCACTGGCTAGCCGGTGGTGCAATGCAGCACCACCATATAAGGCTAGCCACTCCCAGTTCCCTCATATTTGTTGTAAACCCGCCTTCCTTTTTCCTTTCTTGTTGTCATCCACCCCCAACTCCACCCAAGTTCTAGAATCCTCTGACCGAACCCTGTAAGAGTCCCATGCACCCTAATAAGGTGTTCACACCTGTTTCTACCCCACGTTGGTGTGGACCATTCCTTTTTCCCTCGGCGGACCTCGATAAATATATATATATTTATATAAAAAAATATATATATATATATATATTTATATATATGCATTTTTCCTCTGAGCTGATTTAAGAAAATACTAGCCTGCCCTGAAACCTCAGTCCACTAGTACACTATGATTTTGGTGTCACATGGAGAAGAAAACCATATTGTAGGCCTGTCTGGACTGGAGATAATATAGAGGAAATACATTAAACCAAATACGCACATAGTGAAGAAGGTAAGTATGAAAAATAAGAAAATATGGACTTCAGCTTTCCTCCTCCACAAGTCTTCTAATTCACATGAGAAACCGGAAAGTTTGTGTCTGGTCTTCTCTGTTCTCCAGAGGCCTGGGTGGGTACAACATCTGTGACTGGATAAAAGCCTTTGTCTTGGTTTTAATATTGATTACCTTTACAGTAGTTACAAATGCAGCAAAATCTATTAGTGTCTGGCACAAAATGTTCTCCTTTGTGCTCAGTGGTCTGTGTAAAACACTTCCCCAGCCCTGCTATTTCTTTCAGTGCAATTACTTCATCAGCCTTTGGAAAACACAGCTGATATTGACTGGCTGCTGTGTTGCCTGTCTCATGGGGTGCCCCAAGGCATGTTGCCTTCACATGCAGATCCCTTCTGCTAAGCAGAGGACTTAATTTTCAAGATACAATGGCCTTCAGCACTATGCGCAGTTGCTTATCCCAAGTATTTGTTACAACCTTGCTTGGAAAGAAAGCTTTTGCCACCTTTCAACTCTGGCAAAACTATTAACTGTATTAGTAGTGCATCTTGCTACAGTCTATGCCACTAGTTTGTCTCAAGTTAACTCTAAGTTTACAGATCTTAGTTCTGTCCTATATATTTTAAAGAGGCAGTTCCACTGTTTTCAGAGGCTGCTTCAAGGTGTTAGTAGAATTAAATGCCCTTAGCAGAACAGACAAGTCAAGGAGAATTATGGTGACATTTACTGACTGTTTCAGTCATACCATGCCAGCTCTCATCAAATCCTTTTGTCACTTGTACAGAATCACTATTAGCTGTATTCCTTAGAATTCCTTACAACTAGTATCCTAGTAAATCAACTGATTCAGTACCTTGGCATAATACTTTAAAGGTTATCTCCTAATAGAAGTGCACTTTTACCTGTGGGATATCTCTTTTTATTTAGCAACTAAAGTTGCTGAGCTTCATTCGAGCAACTGCTGAAGCTTTGCTACTTGTTGCAATACATGAATCATACAATTTTCTTGCAGCAATCTTTGGATAAATAACTCCAAATAATGCCTTAAAAGAATTTCCTGTCACTTTTGGAAGCTAAACCAGTCAAATATAGAAGGCTTCTGTCGAACTTAGAGACAATCTGTTCTCTTGTATGAACTCAGCTTGTTTCTTGTCCAAACCATATTTGTGTTCTCCTTAAAATCAGGTTCTCTCATAGTGAGGTGCACTCAGTTATTTATCTAATATTAAGAGGTTTATTGAGATGACAGCTCAGAATAAGTACAAGAATCCATAAAATGTACCACAGTTTCCCTGCACAGCATCCTTGGCAGCCTTATGGTGATGGATACAATGGTCTATGGCTGTAGTTGTGCATGACTTCACAGATTTCTGAATCAGTAGAGCAGATGTCAACATCTTTACTATCTATGACTAATGCAAAGGATTCTGAACCAGAAACTCTCTAGTCTGTCAGATACATTCTGCTCTGTCCCAGGCTTTGTTAGTAGCCTGGGTGAGAGTCCATTCCCATTTGACTCAGTCTTGTTAAAGAAATGAATATGAGCACTTGTAATAACAGAATATGGGCCAGTGCTTACTTGCACTGATGGTTGCAGTTAGAATCATTCTGGATAATATTTTTACACTAGTCATGGCTATCTTTTAGAAAAATAAATTAATATTGAATGTTCCTTATTTCCAAGTTTCATTGTTCTTATAATGAGCCTTGTGGAAATACAGAAGCAAATTTGTGCACACTTTGCAGACTGGAGTTTTCATGTCCAGTAAAAATATAGAGTGGGCTGGGAAATAATGGAAAAGGAAAATGCCCATTTTCATGACAAACCTGAAAAATGTGCAAACTGAAAGGTCTTCTCTGAGCAAAATCCTAGAAATTTCCTATATACAGAAGTTGGATGTCTTTTCTTCTAGATAAATTGGAAAGAGATCTTGTTTCCTTTTATTATTTTGGAGATGTTTTGAAGTAGGTTTTTTACTGTTGTTCTTTTGTAGTTTTTTTCCTGTTGGTTTTTTTAAAGAATGCACTTTTCCAGAGCTTTGCAATGTGTTTTGTCATTTAACAAAGCCAGATCCTTGGCTGTATAGTGCTGATCATTACAGCTGTGATCAGCAAGGACAGCAAACAATAGATGACTCTGTTAATCATCACTCCATGTGGGTCAAAATGCTTGTTTGGTAGTCTTTTTTTTCTCGTTCTGTCTGAGTTCATTCATGCTTGACTGACCTTTTGATTTTGACCTACAACCTTAGAAAATGACAGTAAAAAGAAAAAACACTCAAGAAAATCACCAATAAAATGCAAATCATCAATAATTTTTTTTTTTTTTTTTAAACCTATAGGAAGCCAAATGCCACTGAATGACCTAGAGGAACTGTCAGTCCACTTTGCTTGAGTAGCTGTCATCTGCATTTATTTTACTCCAGGCAATCTGACATGATTCAGAGGTGCTTTCCATCATATAGGAACTTACACCTTCTTTTGTGGAATTTTCCACCTTCTCTGTGTAGATAAAGAGCGGTGAGAGGAGAAGTGACCTCTTGTCTCCTGAATGGTCAGAAGCTGTGGAACTGTCTGGGCCTGCCCTCTGCAGCCCCCTGAGCCTCTGGCATGACCTAGAATAAAGTTTTCCCATAGGATTCAAATTCCTGTCGATTTACCAAAAAAAATAAGATTTGTCTGATAACCGCTTGTGACAGCTAATCCTCTACATCTCTGAGGGATGCTGCTGCAGGCATGTCTGCCTGAAGAATCCTGGGGGAAATGTGCAGGTGGCTGGTCTTGGCAGACTGTGTGTGTGCATGTGTGAGTGAGTGCATGTGTCCCCTCCTTTGGACCCTCACTTCCCAGCATTGCTGACTGCCTGTGATTCTTGAACCTCATTTGTGGTTGATCCCTCTCCTGTTCTGGAGGTTAGATCATCCCAGTGTGATATGGCGATACGTGGAGAGGAGAACTACACATTGTCAAAGGGCCATTTCAGTGGTTAAATCCAATCAGAGGTGTTTGAACAATACTTTTGAGCTGATTTAGCCAACTTTTAATATCTGAATTCTGTCAAAGCTTACCTGGATATTTTTGCACAGTGCTGCTTTCTGCTTCATGGACTTTGCACTGACAAATAAGGTCATTTTGTCAGTGAGTAAGCCTTGTTCTCTCTTCTTTTGGGTCACAATTAAAGTAATGTCTTTGAGTCATGTCCACTGAATGAAAAACAAACAAATTAACAAACAAACAACTGAGTCAAGCACAACCTGCGGTAAGGTACTTAACTCAATCAGCAGTTAAAATGATGGATTTGCAACATTCTCAGTTCTTGTGCTCACTCCTTGCTAGCAATGTGTTGATAGCCTGAATAATCATTTTGGGATGAGAATGTTGTATTAGAAAAATGCACTGCAGCTGAAGTGACTTTGGTCTGATGCATTAAGCTATTTGCTACCCTATGGTTCACAAGTTGGGAATTTCTGAGAGCTCAACAGTAAATATAGAGCCAATGAGCTGATAGTTTTGTGTGAATGTGGGGGTGTGTGTATAAATACATTTAATCACAAATAGGGAAGGAAAAATTGGCAGAGAAGATAGCTTTATATTCTCCACTCTGTAGCCATAATATGTATATGTATGCCTGTCTGGCACTTAAGGAGAACAGCAGATGACAGCTGTTTCAGCACCTTGGCCACAAAAAGAGCTCAGGGCTCTACTGAGACCCCCCTGTTCCAGCCTGTGGGCTTACAGCTGCCCGGATCTCAGAAAACTGCAGCCAGTAGATAAAATGTCACAGATAATGGGATCAACCTACAGGGTGCTGTTTCCTGAGGTGTATGTGATTGCATCTGCACAGGGAGTTGAGCATTATGCCAGCCCTGGTTTGGAAGTTGTCTGCTACACTGGCATAGCATTGCATCTGAGCCAGCAAGCTATTCCACAGGCCTGTTTTCTGATGGGCTGTGCTGCAGTTTGCTGGCTTGTTCATCTTTCCAGCAAACAGTAGGGAGACATTCAGATCTGTCTGCACTTGTTGGAGCAGATGGACATGCCCTGTGGCTGTGACTGAGTCTTTTGCTTATAAGCCTTCACTGTCAGATTAAAAAAAAAATGCTTTCTTGTATGGAGCTCTGCTTTGTTCTTCTTTTAGCTTACGATAAAATCTGTTTTTTGCAGTAGGCTATCTTAGGGTCCTTCCACCCACAGAGCCAGTTCCTCTACTTGATCCACTCTTTATGTACTGTGCAAACACTATTTTCACAGAAGTTGAGTAGCACACAGTTAGCAATTTGGTGGAAAACATGCTCTTTCTTAAACACTGAAGACATTACCACTTGTAAATCATTGTGGTCACATCTACTTTTAAAGCTATACTGGACAAGTTCCTACTCAGGAGTGCGAATTAGTCCCACAGGTGCATTTGCCCAGTGTTGCTGCTCTTTGAGCCTGTGGAGTCTGCCAGGCAGAACCCCTCTGGCATGATGGTTTTTCAAACTCTTCCTTCTGCTGTTGATTTTAAATATTTACAATTAATCGGTACTATCAGAATCTACATACTTCCATGGTTAGAGTAGGACCCTTCAACTGCTTAAATAGAGCAGATTGATATTGAGGAAGTAGATTTGCGAAATGTTAAAAATAATGGCACATTTCAGAGCAGATCAAACATCAGGACACTTTCTGCTTATGACATTGGAGCATGTTTTTGGGCAAAGCACAGAAGACTGTGGCTCTGCAGCAGAGACATATATCACCTTAACTTGACTATGGATGCTGGAGGTGGGCTTGGAAATTGTGTGTCTGCAGTATCTCTGAACATAAGCAAAACAGTGATGAGTTAAAAGGAGGAATAGTATATGCCTTTCATAGTAAGGTCCCTTGGAGTGCATTGGCGTTACTTGGTGACGTTCAGACACCTTTTTAAACACAATCTAGATGGGGAAATAAAAAAAAAAAAAAAGAATTGAGGGACTGATATAGGAGAGACAGACTGGTGCAGAAAGGTTTTGTGACTGAGTGCTCTCTATCTTGTAGACAGAAAAGCTGCATGTGCTGATAAAGCATCCTTTTCCATTGTTTCTGTCTGCAACTTCCCCCTTTCCTCTCCTCTTTTTGTATCTGTTTCTTGCCATGGAAGGGCCAGACACAGAAAGTTTGAAAACCATTGAGAAGAGGGTGAAGAAAAAACACTTCTGAGACTGAGGCGTCTTGTGGGGAGAACCTTCTGGATAAAACAGATAGGATAGCAATGCAACTTGTGTGATATGCTTATGATACTGTTGATACCTGCTTTTGACCACTTATAAGGCACACTTATTTTGGGACTTGTCCCCTTAGGAGACATGAGACCAGTATTTACACCTAGAGAAGAGAGACTCTAATTCTGAGAAAGCCACACACCCACGCACTGCAGGGTAGATCTGAATTGTTTTTGCTAGTTCTGACAATAAAAATACCTTTCTTGCAGGAGGTGTATTGGCATTTCTTTTTCTTTTTTCCTTCCCCTGTCTTCCCCTCAACTCAACACACTTAATAAAACTCTCTTTTCAACATTTCTTTAGGTAATCATGTATTCTTGAAATATTGTGGCATCTGGATTTCACATAACTAAGGCTACATTTATTTATGCCCTTATCTAGAAACAGGAAACCCCATGATAGCTTCTCCAGCAAATACTTCATTTCACTGAGAATGAAAGTTTTAAGTTTATATGCCCTTGAAACTGAAACAAGAAGAGATGGTGGAGCAAAAATTGCGTTGGAAGAGAAAAGGGAGAAGTGAAGACATCAACTCTGAGAGTTAACTAGGTTCAGGTATCAATCAGGGACCTGTCTTGCTTGTAAGAGAGTAATAGATAAAAATTGTATTACATACTAGATTTTTCTGAATGCTTCAGACCAATGTTTTCCAGCACTTCCCCTCACTCTTTCAAACACGATCATGTTAAAATCAGTACAAAATACTTGGAGAATATGAGTAGTGGAATAATTTTCTTACAGCTGTATATAGACACCAATTCAGGACTTTTCAGGATTATAAAAAAAAAGAAAGGAAATTACTAAAAAAGAAAAGGGGGAGAAATGATTGACAGTTGAGGGCATTAAAAGAATCCATAGATGTCAATTTATTCCATCACACTGTAGGTAATATATATAAAGGAAAAAAAAGCAATCTGGATGTAATATGTCTGTGTGGCCATTATGATAATGGAGACTACTAATATTAGCTATTTGCTACCAGACAAGTGCCAAGTAATTTAAGCATTAGCACTTTCTTGTAATCTTCAGTTTGTTGTCATTGTATGACTGTTGTAATTTGAGGTTACTGATGAAACATAAATTTGCTTCAATCTATTAGTTTTCTGTTTAAATAATATACTCATGACGCATGTCTGCGGAAGCTTGTAAGTAGAACAGCCAGTGTTTGTTAAATATATCAGAAATTAAGATAAAAAATATGCACCATATTTTTTAATGTCCTGTTTGTTTGGCTGAATCCTGGCAGGCAGATGATCGGGAGAGAAAACTGTTTACTCTTACTAGAGAAAGTGAAAATACAGGGTTTTATTTAGTACAGAGAGCAATTTATGTTAGAGGTATTAAATGTGTGTGGCATAATCAGCTGTTCTTCCCATGCAATATCTCCACAGGAGCAAAACATTCAAGCTCTGAGTTCCCTGAAAGGTGAAGTTTATATGAAGTTATTTTGTATTTTATTAGGAAACAGATTTTTTATTTTTTTATCCTGAGGAGAAAAAAATTCTGTTTTAATAAGGATGTTCTTTTTAAAAGCAGTCTGCTTTTGGTCAGGATATCCTAGATAAGACTATACCTGTTGTAGGAGAAATAATACAGTGCTCTGGAGGTTCATCTGACTGATGGATGTGTCAAACAAGACTATAGTACTCTGGGAACTGTAAGGCACAGGAGAAGCTATAACAACACACTCACATATGCTGAAGTGTGTAATTATTCTGTCTGAATGTAGCTAAAGGATTTAATTAGTATATAGAAGACAGCATAACAGTGGAGTCTTCTTGATGACTATTGATTTTTAATAAGCCAGAATAATGAACTGTCTTCAGGAAAATATCATAAATTTATGTTCTGTGAAGAATTAAGGAATTAAGATAGTGTGACCCTGGGTCTTTCATTTTAACTTGTTTTAACTCCCTTGAGCAGGAATCCCTTTTGGCTTTTTCTATTTATGGCTTTTTTCCCCTTGTCTTTTCTCTTTTTTTTTTTTTTTTTTTTTTTTTAAGAATGTCATTATCAAGTACACATAGTATTTTCTTGACACTCCTCAATTAGCTTTTTTTATGTCAGTTCTATCTGTGGAGTTTTTCTGCTGTGGATGTAAAAGTGTATAGTAAGCTACTCTTTCTGGGAAGCTGTCTCCTCCTTTTCCAGGGAGCCAAAGTACAGTTCTGGTTTTGTAGTGGCCCAGCCTCATCCCAAGGGTGTGAATGCTGGAAGGGAAGAGCAACTGGCCCCTACTGAGTCTTCATGCCTGCAGCAGTGGGAATCGGAGGTCTGCTGCAGTTTGAGTGCCATGGGAAGCACTGGCTCCCGTGAAGGTAGTAAAAGTTTTGCCCCTGAAATCTCATTTCTTTAGAAATGCTGTCATGATCTGCCAGAGCAACTTAGGGAAGACTCTGACACCCCCGTCAACAGCAACAAGACAGGCTGTGTGAATCACTTGCACAAAGATAAAAACACAAATTCGACAGGCAGTAGGAGCCTGAAATTTTTTAGGTACAAAGTTCCTGGCCATTTGGTTATGAGAGCAATAGCCACAGTAAAAAGTATTTGGGAAGGTGAAATGTCTTGGAATTGTTCAGGAATTTCTGAGGGGGTAGAGAAATTCATTCAAACACCAAGTGAAAAAGAAACCAGATAATGTGGTTTGAAGATAGAGTAAGAAGTAGAGGAACTCCTGCTTGGAGAGGAATACACTCCGCTTGGTTGGAGATGCTGTGATAAAAAATGGCTAGGGGTGTGCTGGGGATTTTTGAAGCACCTGCCAGGTGCTCATCAGCCTCCTGTCCTATGGAAACAGAAAGATGAGATGACCTCTTGTCATCCCTCCCAGCCTGCCACTCTATCATCCTAGGATGGATGCAGGGTGGGAGGGAATCCTGTGTTTTGCGGTGCTGGGGACTGCAGGAGTGATTCTGCGTCACCTCCCTCCTGATGCATGGTTCAGTGCTATTTCACCCTGTGTAGGATCTGGCAGTCCCATCCTGCAGTTGTAGGTCCTCTCAGAGGCACCCCTAAAGCCTGTGGGAACCCCTTAGCTCTCTGCTGTGTGGGAAATGCAGCCTGAGGTACATCCTTCATGTCGCTGGCAAGGAACGTGGCCTTTGAGACTGTTAATGTGGAGATCCTGCAAATACAAGATGTCCAGGAGCTGAGAGGAGGGAAATGAATTATAGCGGGAAGAAGAAACTTGCAGCTATTGTATACTGGTAGCTATTGCTACTGTTTTGAGCACTTCAGCTGAACAGATCTGGTGAAGGGGCTGTGCTTGTGATTAGCCTCTCAGCAGTGCTGGGGCTGGGAAGATGCTAGTGCTCTGTTACTACCCTACAGAGACTTAGTCCAGCTCCTCCATGTCTTGCTGTTTTGGACCTCACAAAAAGACCGGAAGTAGCATCTCTTTAAAAATATTTTTATTTTCAGACAAGTAAACAGAGTTCATCTGTGTGCAAAAAGACATCTTGACACTCCCTGTGCTTTGTTAAAAATTTTGCCATTTGCTATTTTTTGGCATTCATGGATTGTTATGTTAAATACGAGCCACCTCTGAGGAAACAACTCACAGAACATGCCACAGTAGAAGACTGTGTTCCACACAGTTCCACACATCTCTAAGATGTTCAGAGACTAATCTTTAGATAAATCTGTGGAACAGAGGATCTACTTGTGAAATAATCAAAATAATCCCCATGAAAGATGTCAAGTACTGAGTTATTTTTCCATGGCTGTCCTGATGCATGTGTTTTATTTTGTTAAGTGCCTGTTAAACCAAAAAATATATTTGGCTGATACTTTTGACAGAAAGGAAATCTCTGTAGTGTTTACCTTTTTGTGGCTCCTAGTTAGACTTACCCAGCTTCTTCTCACAGTAACAGCAGGATGCCCACTACCTATAAATCCAAATAGTTTTAGTTCTAGTAAGACTTATTTTTTTCTATTCTCTTTTCTTCAGGAAACATTACAAATTAACCCAACTGACAATATGATGCAATAATTTCTCATGAAGCTTCCTGTCAGCTTGGCCAGCCAGGTAGTTCTAGGTCATGTGTGGCTTTCAGCGTTGTTTGAAATTATGTAATATCTTAAAAGAGTCACAGCCTGTAAAAACTGATTTTATCCCTTGGGAATTAGTATTATTTTCCCTCTTGCTGCTCCCAAGGGCACCAGATGTGAATACTGACTAAAATGATTATTTTTTTAAATTTTATTTGTTTATTTTTTGTTTTTGTTAAAGAAGGGCATTATTTATAGTAGGTCTGCTCATTTTTAATCTAAACAAGCAAAATGGAAGCAATCATGACAGGAAAATTTGGCTTATTTTTATGCAGTGGATTTGTAAAATCACCAGCTCTGGACAGGCACAGGGGATTTACAGGAATGCATGGTGGTGCTTCTCTGGACTTGAATTGCTGTTAGGGTGTTACTAAGAGCTATGGTCAATAGCAAAGGTCTCTTCTGGCAGCAGTTCCCTGCTTACTGCTGGAGATGAGACAGTTTCTTAGAGGCTGAAATGCCACGCACGAGAACGGGGAACTGTCGGACCACATGTGACCTGTAGGGAAGACACCAAATTGTCAGAGACATCAGTTTAAATACAACTTTCACAATAGATGCTAATTTAGGTGCCCTAGGAAGCTCAGTTGTTATGACAAAGGCCCATTCAGCTCTGCCAGGCTGAGCAACCAGAGATGTGCAAGGACTTTCTCTTTGGCACCCTGCCATACAAACCTCCATGGCTCTCAGATGGTAACAGAGACACAGAGACACAGTTTCTTTGTGTGCAGCTCAGATCTCTGCATTAAGCCAGGCTACTGCTCACAGGAACTGTCTGCTCATGCTCTTGGATTCATTTCAGTGTTTCCAAGCTTTCCTTGCTTTCCTCTGTTTCTCTTGGCAGCATGCAGGTGCATGCAATCGTGCTTCAGCCCACACTAAAAACCTGTTGTTTGCAACTGGTTCCCACAAAAATACCTGAACCCTTAGTTTGGTTTGAGTAAT
The DNA here is from genome assembly GCA_013399695.1 of Formicarius rufipectus. Lineage (NCBI taxonomy): Eukaryota > Metazoa > Chordata > Aves > Passeriformes > Formicariidae > Formicarius > Formicarius rufipectus. The sequence continues at coordinate 381,177 of VXAU01005017.1, read as the reverse complement.
TTTTTGACTTTGGAATCTTGCTCATCTCAGATTGTTAGTAATGTGGGAAGTGAATTCTCTTGTTTACATGACCCTGATGCACAAAGGAGGTTGTTCTCCCTAAATGAATGGAGGAATGGTAACTAGAGGCCTCTCTGCTCTTACAAGGTCTTTTGACATCATGGATGGAAGAGAGCTTGAAGGCAGTTACTTTATATCACAGAGCAGTCATAAATAGATTCTCCAGCTAATCTTGAATGAAATGTTAGGTTAATTTTGCTGGTGCATTTTCTCTGTTTCATCAAATATCCTGGTGGACTTTGAATTTGCTCCAGAGAAAGCTTGATCAAAAGAAATTAAATTATACTTGGTTTGATCTTCAAACCCAGGGCTGACTCTGGTTCACTTGATATTTCCTTGCAGTATTTTGAGGACTCTTTAGACCTTGAAGCATGTAATGCAACTGGCATGAGCTTGAGGCCCTGTTTTCTGATGTGAGGAATACTTTCTTCCAAGTCCAGCAGAGCACTTGCCTACCTAAGATTACAAATAGTTTCACTGCAGTTGTTGGGACTGTTGGCAGGCAATAACCTGTAGGCATGCCAGGGTTTGTGTGAGGGTTTGTGAGACTATAGCTTTGTGCAGCTTGATATATATTTTAAGTTTAGCAGGGTTTGGGATTTTTTTTTTTACTGTTTTTATAATATTTCCTTGCAGTAGGGAAAGAAGCAGTTCCATCAGTTACAACCTATTAGTAGAGTTGTCAACACTTGTAGCAAAATTTGCAGGATAACACTGGACACTTATTATTCCAGAAGATGTTTACATACTTAATAGGTTATGAGAAAGAAAAGAACATGAAAGAAACTCTCGCGAGCTTGTCTCTTCTAATCTCATAGTGGCTGAAAATCCCTCTGACTGTTGCAAATTTAATCCAACTCACAGGATAAAAGAATGATCACAAACCTGCCCATTCAAACCTAAGTCACAGCCACTCAGTATAGGCTCTCTCAAAGAAGAAATTTCTCTAGCACACAGTGGAAAGACAAAAAATTACCCTTTTGCTTTTGTTTTGTTTAAATACTAGAAATGTTATTTTAAAGAGCTAAACAAGTGATAATGATTCTGCTTGGACGCCCACATATTGGCACAAGCGCTCTGAGGCAAATTGGGTCGGAAAGGGAAAGAACTCATTGCTTTTGAAGACAGAAATGGACAGATGAACTAAGCTGTTAACTTTGGATTTAGTGTATTTTTTTAAGGAATTTTGAAGAAAGAAACATGAATTCAGAGGGAAAGTTAATGTGAAAGACAATTATATATTACCAATTTTAAGATGGTTTCCCTTTTTGATAGGCTCTAAAAGGTACAGAAATGTTCTCCATTGCTGTTTATTTAGGTTTTTATTATAGTTTAAAGGGATCTGTGCTCTTGCAACTTTGAGGCAATTCCGAAGACTATGCCTCAAGTTTTGAGGCAGATCCAAAATCTTAGTAAAATATGTAACATTTTGTACTCATGAACCATCAGAAGCCAGTTGTTGAACTCTACATTTTAATTATAGATGATGTACTACATTCATCATGAAGATCATACTAAAGTTCTCAATTGTCCTTTACGTGTCTGTACTGGTCAGTTAAATGAAACACTATTGTCCATTTTGATTCATGTTCCCATAAACTGGGCAGTAATGATTTGAACTGTAAAATAAACTATTCCAATCCATACATGTGTAATAGTTATTTTGATAATCAAGTCATCAAAATGCAAAAATATATTGAAGGATTTAAAAAATGTATTTTTTTTCCATAGAAGTAAATAATGAGTGCAGTATTCTTGTTCTCTAGTTGGTGAACAAAAATTTTAGTGGGCAATAGTTGCCACAGTGTGTTCAGTGGTAGTATTTTCTGGAAGGGAATATTACAAAAACAGTAAAAAAAACCCCCCAAACCCTGCTAAACTCAACCAAACTTAAAATATATATCAAGCTGCAGAAAGCTACTACTGGTGGGTGAGACCCTGTTTTGTGTCTTAGTTGGAGGAAATAATTTAAAACTGTATTGGGAAGCAGTGTTCTCCTTGCCAACGAAGCTCAGATTTTATGTGGAAAGAGTTTGCCTTTGGAAAACTCTTCTGTGACAAGAACTTTGATCCTGCTTCATGGGAAAAATAATCTCAGGAAAGCCTTGTACATTAGGAGAATTAATTCCTTTTTATAGGTTGAGACAGTTAACTTTCACATTTAGTACTTATTCACAAAAGTCATACAGTGTTTCATTTTTCTAAGCCACAGAGACTCTGAAATATTTCTGGAAAACTGTGCAATGATTTAGAAGAACAGTCTGCTTTGTCTCATCCAGCAGGAAGAATGCTTATCAATGTGGCTGTTAAACTGCAGATTTTCCAAGTAGCGCTCCACATACAAGTTGATGATCTTGATCCATAAAAGCAAGCTCTTAGACATGACTCATAAACCTATCAGTGATTCTAATGTTTTCTTCAGTTTTGAATAAACGTGTTGTCCAATGAGGTAAATAGGCCCTGTCTGTACTTTTATCTACATCCAAAGTACTGTGTTAACCCTGTGACAGGTAGTTGCATCGCTTGTGGTGGACAACAACTCAGTCCTACAGAGGTTGGTTCACAAGTAAATGTTATAGGAGCATTTTCTAATTACAAAGACTGTATTTATTAACATGAATATCTATCTTCCACTTTTAGTTCATTTGTTTTCTGGAGAAATTACAACAATGTTATCAAAAATAATTTCCCCCATGTGCATGTAGTGTGTTGATTAACAGGTTTAATGACTTTTAGTGTTTTTGTAGCCTTCTAAAGTCTTATCTGTTTTCCTGGCTTTGGTGCTCTTTCTAGTCATTTAGAAAATCCTGAAAGGAAGACAAAACAAGGGCTTTTGAGACAGTGAAGTGAGACTGCTGATTAGTCCTAAGGAAGCGTCAAAGTAGATAAGCAGACTAGGTCAGGTTTGTAGTAAGGACAAAGATAAACAATTTAAAAGGATTATTCATTCTTGGTTGCAAAACATTAGACTGGAAGATTTAGGAAATTTATAAAAAAAAATGCTCAGGAACATTTGGATTAATAAATAACACAACTGAAACTTGCCTGTGTCTCCTCAGTTCATAGTTTGTGCTTGAAAAATGGAGAATTCAGTGAACAGTGAAGTTCTGAAAAAGACATTTTAAGCTTCTTTCAACCCTTTCCTTACTGTGTATAGTATTTTATTTGCTTTTTGACTAACCTAAACATTATTTTTGTTTTCAGATTAATGAGCTGCAAAGAATAGGAGATGATGATGTGTTTTTCCACACTGTGCACATGTTTTTCAGCATGTCAGTCTGTGCTTATCTACAACAATAATGTAGTGAGCCTGTGGGTCTTTTTCCTCCTCAAATCACATCTTCACTTGTTCACTCACTATGGTTAGAGGACAGTCACATTTTCCAAATGATCTTGTGGATTTTGCCTTCCCTCCCCAAGTAAGACTGCAGAAAGTGCCAAGACTCTTTCTCTGCAAATCTGGATTTTGTGAATGTGTCAAACAGTGAGATGGCAATGTCCGTATCTGTCAAGTTACCTTTCAAAATGCACATCAGCAGGACTTTTCTTAGGGACTTTTCTTTGAATTTAAGGAGCAAGTAGTAGGTGCAATTTCACCCCATCCACTGAGGCAGAATCTCTGCATAATAGAAGATTTTTGCAATTCTTTACAAACAGAGTCTTGATTAGAAATTAAAGAGCTTAATTTTTAAGTCATTTGTGTTTGCTAAATGTGGCTCTTTCTCTTTCATTCCCCTGCCAATGCCTAATAATGTAGGTAGGTGGATTTTTCTTGCTACAAGTCGATCTCCTTACCTGCTGTAACCTCCACAGAGCCTCTAAAACCAGACAGTAGATAAATACATTGAAAAAAAACCCAAAAAACCCCAAACCAAACCAAACAAAGCCCCCCAAACCCCAAGCCAACCAAACAAAACAACAAACAAACAAACAAAAAACAACAAACCCCCAGAAATTACTGAAATATTCAAAGCTGGAAGGAAAACATAGGTGTCATCAGTGACTTCTTTCTGGTGTCTATCAAAGAAAAATTGTGCATTTTATTTTTCTTCCTTGAAGATGAATACATGACCAATGAAATCTCCTATTGCAGACAGAACTGTTTTGTGCAAAGATACCTGCCATGGACAAGCTTTAATATATATATATCTTCTGAGGTAATGATCACCTTTGCTGAGAACTGTATCTTTGAAGGAATAGCACTCCCATCTTTTCATAACTTACTGCACAGCCTTTAGTGATGTTAGGTCTGTGCTATCTTTGTTTGAAAAAGTATTAGCTATGCTTAATCACTACTGCTATGTTTTATCATGAGGATTTCTCTGCACATAATATTAATCCAGGCAAATTATGTTTATGTTGGCTGCTGAGCCATCTGCATCAAATGGGCAACACTTGTTGGTGTTCTGTACATATACATATGAGGATGTCCACATCTCAGCAGGTGACTGAACTGCTTTTACTATCAGCAGAGGAAAACAGGTTAAAGTGGTCAAGGATGCGTAATGCTCTAGGTGTCTAAATTTCTGGTAGATAAATCTCAGTTTTCATGTCACTATTACCCCTACATAATTACACTGGCAATGTAGGTTGTTTCCAGAGCCTATAATTCACTGAAACACTTTTTACTCTTTGCTATTAGAGTGTTGCTATCACTCCACTATGAGAAAACTTTCGCATACCTAAGGGTACAGCAAAAATGTTGTTACATACACAATGCTCTTCCCAGTTTGAGTCATATCACTGGGTATTGTGTGTAACCCAAGCAGGACCTGGGTCTAGGCGTGGGGGAAGTAGGCTACAATGCATCACTGAGCCATTGCTGTGCACCTTGATTTGTGCAACACAGAGAGAAGAGTAGGTGAGCAGACATGGTCCTGCAGATGGGATAATGCAGGTATTCTGACCTCCTCTCAGGGTTTTCCCACGTTCTCCTTCTCAACCCATCATTCCTGTCCCTGCTCTATGCTCAAAGTCAAGCTATTGGCTCATCACTGGAGTGTCAACACCAACTTTTGTTGATAGCAAGCACCTGAATAAGTTTTTTGAGACATGAAACATCTTCTGAACTATTTACTTCCTGGTGCTGGTTCTTAATGTTTTTCTGTTTTCCAGTATGTGTGTACTAACTTGTAAAGCCTGGGATATAGAGCATTTATCTGGTAGAATCTAGGGCAGTTGAGAAAGTTGCTATTCCTTTAAGAGATATTGTTGCTCTGATTCACTTTATAAAGACCTCAGTTGCATGATACATATTTAACTGTCTTCAGATAACTATCAGGACATATTTCAAATATTTATAAATGTTCTTCAGTACCGTTTGAGCAGATAGGAGTTGTAAAGTGTTAGAAAGCAGGCCAAAAACCTTGCTCCTTCACTGTACAAATGAACAGTGAGTGTAAGTGAACAGGCTTCCTTCTACTGATAAAAGAGAGGCCATTTAAGCTGGAAAGGGAGGAATGGTACTTGATTTACAGCACTTCTTTTTCTCTATCCAAGCTTGTGTTTTTATTTACTATGTTTTTAGGTCTAAGGAACTTATAGCCTTAAAGAAGTCCAAGGACTCTTCTTAGGTAGTGTTGTANTTTTTTTTTTGTTTTGTTTTTGTTTTTGTTTTTGTTTGTTTGGGTTTTTTTATTTTATTTTTTCTTTTCTTCAGCTAAATGGGGGTAATATTTGCCAGTTTTTAATTTTATTTTCTTAACAATGTATGTGCATTTTTGAGGGAAATTTGTTGTGGGACTCCTTGTTTTGTTGCACACAAACCATGTGTAGTTCCAGAATTGTGACTGATCATGCACTGGACTGGATCATGCAGCTGTCTGAGATAAATGAATCTCAGTCTGTCAGTGGATTGCAATGTATTTACACAGTGTATCTGCACTTACCAGGGTGTCTGTGAATAACTGTGGTGAGAGAAGATGGAAGACAACTCAATTTATGGAATAAATTGTACACTGTGTCCTTCCTCTACCTCCCAGTTGAGAAACAGTAGGCAAATTCAATGTTCAAATTATTTCCTCCCTCAAGGTCTTTCTTTCTTCTATGATAGCTGGATTTCTCTTTAATGTTCTTTCTTCAGCTTGTAATTCATTTGTACGTGGTCGGAAATAATGTATTGTTCACTAGAGGGAGGGAATTCATTGTTCAGTGAGTTGGGAAGAAGGAGGGGGAGAAACAAAGAAGAAAGAGATATTTGTTTTCACCTGTACAAGAATCCCCAGCTTTCTAAGCTGCTGTGATGGAGACATAAGGAGAAACAGATTGTTGTTGCTTTTTGCCATCTGCGCGGTATGCTGCAGATAGTTTTTATCAGCAGGGAGCTGTTATCACCAGTTAAAAACCATACTCTCTTTAGATAGTGTCTCCAAAAAAACACGTAACAAGAAAGATAATTTTCACAATTTAAATATATTTGTATACAATTTTTTCCTACTGGGCTGATTTTTTTGTGCTTGCTGAAGAGGCTCTGTCTCTTGTCACTCACTGGGTTGCCTGTGTATGCATTTGGAATATGTCCATACTTGAAGAATTGTGACACCTTCTGAGCAGAGCCCACCCAGCCCGGGCATGGCTCCTGCTGCTCTATGCCAATGTGGCTTGGCTTCAGAAGCATCCACACTGGACTGTAGTGCTGACACCACATAACTCTGTAGGACTTTGTTTTCGTAACATTCCACAAACCTCCAATATGAGTGAGCTGTGCTAAGATCACCATGCAGGCACATTTCCAATCCAGCTGCTTCCGGAGCTGAAGTTACCAAAAAGATTTATGCAACTGAAATGTATGTAGATCTGTTCCCCATTCCTTATTTTTATCACAGCAGCTGCAGCAGTAACAGCACCAGCAATGATACATCTCTCCATAGGTACTTCTGTACCATTTCCAATGAAATCTCCTTTTAACTTACACTTGTCTCATCAATGCCCGTTTTCATTTTGGAGAGACAGAGGTACTTCACTGCATGCTTTGGTAAAGCTGTGTATGCATTGCCGGGGACACTAAACTGAACTTGAAAGTAGCTCTTCCTCCTGCTGCTTCACACTGTGTCTCCCTGAGGCAGTACTATGCAGCCTGGGTCCACCAGCAGTGCCTTGCAACAGGCCTGACTCAATTTCAAATGAAAGCGTTTTTCTCTGCACCAAAACGTTTTCAGTTTGAATTAAACAACTTATTTTCATCTTTGCATGTATTATTTCAGATGCATTGCCCATACAGAATTTTTAATCAAATCCCTGTGTAAACCTTGTCCTACAGATTTTTTCTTGTTTTCCATGTACATGCACTAAACTAAGTATATATATACATTAGCCTATGCACCTTTAAGCAAGTAAGTTCTTTAAATCAGTAGATGTTTCTTTTACCAAATTACAAGTGATGGTCTTATCCCATTTGGGGAAACGTACGATGATAAGTAGCACATTTTTGAATGAAAATTATATTAACTATATAGAAAAAGAATGAAATCCTGGTACTAGCCTAATGTATTGACAGGACCCTCCAGAGATTAATCAGTCTCCATTCCAGTTACTTTCTTTTGCAGGATGGGATCTTAAACTAAATGAAACAAAAAATATGTTTCTTGCTCCTTTTCCTTGTCAAAGCATGAAAAACATAAAATATTCCTCTGTCTTTGTAAAAATCTTTTATTTATTCTCTTGTAGACCAGTCATCCTGCATCTCTGTCCTTTTTGAGTGCCCTATACTGAGCATAGCATACCTGCCAGAACAGTAGAAATTAGTCTTCTCCTTTTTGTCTCTTTATGGTGACTGGATTTTGAAGAGTAGGAAAGACGAAGGTTAATGTTTTCTCTGCAAAAGACAGTTTGGAGTGTGGAAATCAGTTCTTGGATGTATGAATGAGGCAGTTTATGGTGATATACTTCCAAGCATAAAGAAAATGAAATGCATGGGAATGAAGAGTTAAAATAACATCTGGTTGGGAGAAAGTGGAATAGGTGATGGATCTATCATGAGTGATGGGAATAGACGAAGAGAATTAAGGGCTAAGAGAAAGTTAATATGTTTTTGTTTGTAGGCTCTTTTAGAGAACAGTGACAGTTGGTTTGAGCTTATCTATGTGGACTGGGACACCATAGACCATTGATATTGTCGGTAAGGGGTTTTATTTAAATGTTAGCCCCACCCCTTGTCAGTCTGAACATTCATCAAAAAGCATTGCATCTCACAGCCAAAGAGAATTTCTATACAGGTTGAAATAAGTTGAATGACTCAGTACTTATAATAATATAGCCCCTGTCCCACTGGAACTGCTTTCTCTACTAATGCAAACCATAATAAGTACTTTGTAAGGTNCCCTATTCTGGGAGTATCAAAATTGAGGATCAGTGAAGACTTCTGGAAACATGTATTTATTAGAAACATGCTTCTCTAAGATAAGATTTTTAGATATTTTAGTCAGAGTTATGGATTTTCTTGGTGCATTTTTTTAGTAAATTTAAAGAAAAAACACATGATTTGCACAGTGTGATATAAATCTTAAGTATATTGACATTATAGTAAATGAGGTTGCTGAGGTGAGAAATTTATCCAATGTTATCCAAAGTTATCTATATTAGATAACTCTCAAAATTATTATTTATGACATTTTAGAAACTGGAAAATAACATCCATTGATTAGGAAACAGTATGAATGAATTGATAAAGGTCCTCTGTTGAAGCAAATTCCAGGGTAAGGAGTTTAGAACACAGTATGGTAGAAGAAAAAAAATCTTCTGGTTTTGTTTCTTGCTTTCAATGCATTCCTGAGAAGGACCAGGATCCAGGTACAAGCGAGATCAGACTGAATACTGCTACTATATGGGTAGCATCTGGCACAAATGGGCCAAGACGGAAGTCAAGGATAGTTTATGGAAAGAAATGCCTTGGCCTTAGGCTGATGTGGGATATGTGAGTTGGAAACTTCCTCTGTTTATGCAAACGGTAATTTTGCCTGTGATGGATATGGAAGTGATGTTGGGGCAATAGATTTGGAGAAAAAAGACATGGCTTTCACAGAGCAGATGCTTTTACAGTCTTCAGTCAGAAAGTAGGTGGCAGATCTAAATGTTATCTTATTACTTTTCTGTTCATCTCAGCAGATATTAGTCTACAACATATGACTACTCTATTGGGAATGACACTCGAACATTTCTCATTGTGAATGTGATCATTTCGTGTTGCAAGGCAAAATGTTGACCTGCTTTGAATAAATGATATGCCAAGTTCTTCTCCACCTTGAATCATTCTGTGAGTCTGTATATTTCACTATGCAAGCTCTAGTGGAAATGCTAATGTCATATCTGGCTGTCAGCTGAGCCAGGAATTTCTTCGTTGCATCGTTGTTTGCTGTTTCTGAATAACCTCTAACCTTTACAGACCAGTCTTTTTGATTTATTCTGATGTTTCCATCAAGAGTATTACCAATATGTGAGCTGTACTTTTTTTCCTTGTTTGTGGTTGTGAGTACTACAAGATAGACAGATCTAAAAATTAAATTATAACCTTGTATCAGTACTCTCTTTGTCAAACTGTTCTCCCATACTCCCATACTCCTGCTATTTCTCATCATCTGCTGGTAAGAGCTGCAGGAACACTACTGTTGATTAGGGCCATGTGAGAGAATTTATCCACCCATTCCCTAAGAAAAAAGGAATTAACCAAATGAACACAATCTTTTTGTTCAGTGCATCCTGTTTTCATATTGTGTTAACAAACAGACTATACATTATGCTATTGGTTTTAGTGGCCATCACACCCACACATTTAATTATTATTTGAGGATGTTTGAGACACGTCAGTTTTACCCCTGGTGTGACAGTCACTTCTCTCTCTGATTTTATCTGTTTGTTTCCATTGCCAGTTGTTGTTTTAAGTTACACTATCTCTCCACAGATGACAGAGGTGATCACACTATGCAAAACAAGCTGAAATAGGGCAGTGTTTCTTCCTCCTATGAATGAGCACAATAGTGGGAAAAATCACTTTTCCACTCCATGCTCTTCCCAAATCATAGAATCATAGAATTATTTAGGATAGAAAAGACCCTAAAGATCATTGGGTCCAACAAATGATGGGCTTTCCCCTGAGTTTCTGGTCTGGTTTGAAGCCATTCCAGCAGCCATGGTCATAGTGCCAGTAGGCAGCTGGAGCACTGTTTTGGGGCTCACAGCTCAGATTGTTTAGAACAGTCCTTTCAGGTTGACAGCACCAAGCACTGGCTCTTTTTCTGCTAGCACAAAGAATATATTTTTTTTAAATAATGTATTTATAAACCAGTCTAGATTTTTTTCTTCATATGAGACAGTAAAATATTAATCCTCTCTCTGTGCTATCACAGTTGAATGTGGCTGTCAAGATCTTTAGGGCAAAGTTGAGGAGAGTGCTGATGTGGACCCTGCCTATGGGCAGGAATTCCCCCTGCCCTGGGCTGGCCTGACTCCAGCAGAAGGTTTTCTAAACTCACCGTTCATCTTGCAGCCATTTGTCTTCCCTTTTGTGATATGAATGATAACTAAGCAGTTTGTCCTAATGTAGCTTTAGCAAAATTCCAACTAATCTAGTGGTTTCTCTTTGGCTGTCCTGATTCTGACATGCTATCACATCTTATTTTGTGGGGAGAAGGGGAGGAAAGAACTGAAAGGGCTGCTACTTATCCCAAATCCTGGAACTCATTCAGGAATGGTATGTGTTGGATTTGTGTGCTAGGATAAGAGAGTTTTATTCTTTCTAGAGTGCTATCTCAGTTTTGCAGAGTTGAGGTAATGAAATAGGAAGAGCAATCACCATCCATATAACAGTAATATTTGTAAATCCATATAAGCATTCAGTCTGCTCAACCAGCTGGCAATATTCACACCATCATGTCTACCCAGATAAATCTTTTGAGGTTTCTCAGCATGTTTGGCAATCTTTGCTGTCCTGTCATTTTTTTCAGGTTTGAATAATATCATTCCAGAAAGCAGCTGTTGGGCTGTGAGAAGGGAAGATTTGTTCTCAGATACACACAATAACCAATTTCTGACTGCTATTGTTGGTCTGACTGGGAGTTTGACTAGAAAATTTCAGGGAGTGAATTTTAAAAATCCTTAATAAAGGGGTTCTGAAGAGGAAGACTAGAAACAGCTGACAGAGAGAAAGAGAGGAGCGGGTTAGAGAAAAATAAGTCAAGGAAGAAATAGTAGAGAGAATTTGGTAGGTGTTATGGAGAGGATTAAAATTAATTTTCAAACAGTAATTACCATTATGAAAACCTTTCAGATTTTAAGGAGTTTAACTTCAATGGACTGGTATGTGCTTGAGAGAGCAGCAAAAATGGCAAGAGTTGGGCAAATCCTAAAACTCTTTGGAACAGATGTCCATGTACAAACCCTAATACCAAGGAACAGTGTTCGGTGGGCATAGACACCTGAGAGGCTGTAGCCTTGTATTAGGGTGTCAGGGAGCCATGCCCCTACATTTTCTGCCTTCACAATGCTGCACTGAATTGTCCTGCTGTGTCTCTTCTGGCCTTTCTAATTACGCAGGTTTTGTGTTGCATCAGCAATGCCCTGTGCCAGCCCAAGACTGGAGCTAAGACCAAGCTTGTAGGAAAGCCCAGTTCCTGCTGAGGTGCAGGTTTTCAATGACAACATTTTTTTTATCAGATTTCCAAAAGGATTTGATATACAACCTGCTTTTCATAATTTGAAAACAGATCTCAGTCCTATATGATGGACCCAACAGAGAAGGAGACCCTGAATTCCTGCCATGTCTGCTCTATCTCACCTCTGCAAGGCACCATCCCTGGGCTGATACCTCACCATCTGTGTCTTCAATTTCCAACTTCTTGTCAGTAGGTCTGGCTCTTCTTAAATACTAGGCTTTTATGGTTTTCACCCTACTTCTCCCTGCACAAGTAGGAATGGAACATTTTCTGTTTAATGTAAAAGTTGAGAAAAGTTTATCAAATTAAGGTAAAATACCACCAAGAATTATGGTTTATGGACACAGAAGGCAGAAGAGAAGCAGATAATCACATTTATTATTGCATTGATTCTTTGTTCTGATAATTATGGGAATAAGCAGTCAAAACTAAGTCTGGTGCAAGTTGATGTGCTAAGGTATAAAGCTGCTCAGCTGAGGCTCCAAAAACCCTCAGAGAATTTAATGGGACCAAATTTTTTTGCAGTAGAAGAGACTGCCCAAACCTTCAGCCTTACGGCTGTGATGGATACAAATCAGGAAGCCTGTGCATAGCTGATGTAATGAATTGGTTGCAAGGAGTTGCAGTATCCATGGAACCTTTCCAAACAGAAACCCAAGGAACACCAAACTTGCAAAATTCCAAAACTTAAAGTGATGTGATCTGAAAGACTGGCCAGAACTGTCCATCCAGTGCAATCTCACCTGCTGTGTGTCAGTAGGATCTTTACTAACCCACAGTGCATGGCCACTGCTACTGGATGGAGTAATATTTTTCCACTTATGCATTTAACTACTTGCCTTTTTTTAACTTTTTTATCTTTTTTTTTTTTTTCCTTTTTAAAGATTGTCTTGCAGTTTTATTCAAGATCATTCAAGTCATCTGGTTTTGTATTTCAGTTTTTTGCTATGGAGGCTATGGAGAACTCCATCTGAGTTTTATTTATGCTACAATTAAAAAAGGTTATTGAATTGATCATTTAATGCTGGTGAGGATCACCGACATATTTTTTCATCCCAAATAGTATGGAAAAACCCACTCTTCAAAATTGCAAAGATGCACTTTTCAACAGTATGTGAATATATGGTATGGCAGTACTAGCCTTTGCATTCAGACATTGAGGTACTTTGATAAAACCTAGAGGTTGTGGCCATTGTTTTGGCAGCTCCATGCCTTGGCCAGATGGTGCATATGAAGGCTTGTACTCCTGGTCAAGGGAAGCACTCTGTTCAATTCCTCTTCAAAAGCATTTTTAACCAGGTAGTACAGACAACAGTCTGGGTGGCTGCTCTTTGCATAAATTATGCTGAGATCCTTAACCTTTCTGGTTTTCAACCTGTTTTCCTGTACATCCTTCTTCACTGCACCTTGGAGGTTAACTTGTTTGGGAGTATTGCTGTTGCTTTCTTAGGCTTCCTCACACCTTTCTCTAATCGTATTTTGTTCCCAGGAGTCTTTTTTACTGCAGTAACTGTGAGGGCAGCTCTTGACCTTTTGACTGTTAGGCAGCTGCTTGGCCAAGTAATCTGTGTTTAGCTATTCCTCATTATTTCCTCATTAATGATCTTACATATATGTAGGACCTGAAAAGCCACTCCTTTTGGTTCATTTTTTTTCTCCTTTGCAACTCCTAGATGACGCCCACTGAAAAGACCTGCAAGCCAGTGAAAGGCAGTAGCTTATGATTCCTTCAGGAGAGACTTGAAGACAAAATAAATTTTACAAATTAATTTTTAAATCAGTTTTTGACTTCCCTTGCTTACTGTGCTAAAGTTTTCCTTTGAACATGAGAATGCTTGCAAACTTATATTTTTTGGACATGGCTTCTTGGTGATAGCTCTACTCACAGATCACAGTCTGAAGCTTCAGTAGTTCTTCCCTTAATGTGTCAAACAGACTAAGTGTGATGGAAGTGTTGAGGCATGTCCAGAGAGTTGGGATCAGAAGATGGAAAATAAGCAGCATGGAACACTCCTGGCAGTTCTTCTTGTTTCTTCAGACCCAGTGAAACATTTAACACATTTTCCCGTGCCCAGACATTACAGAAAAAACATCTTTTTTGTATCTTTTTCTGCCTGGACAGTGTCATAATTGTAAGAAGAATTCATAGAGGTGCCCCATCCCTTCAGTGATAACCAGATTTCCTTGTTAATAACTGCCCACTAATGTGTTAAAAATCCTTTTGGATGTAAATGGTAAATTGCTCCGAAATTTCCTAAAGTGAATCTGGCCCCAGCGATACCAGCAGTCATGAGACTAGGATTTGGATAGATAGAAAACTGTCATTTTACCTTCTGAATCCCTTAATATTTTGGCACAGTAGACATCAATTATCCCATTTTCCTTCAATCATTTATGCTTGGTTCTATTTCTTGATTCTAATCTAATCTTGATTCTATTTCAGTGATAATTTGCCATTTCTATTAAATCCATTAACTTGTAAGGCATCACTGATACTTGTGACAGACAAATAACATGTGCTAATAGCTACAGGGTATTTTTTCTTCCTGACATGTACAGTACAGGCTTATTTTCATGGCAGAGTAAAGAATGGACAACAACTTACTTGGTTTGCATGAATTCAAGTATTTCAAAAGGTAAAAGAGGAGCCAGACAAAAATTAAATGAGAAGCTTTGACTAGGTATTATGAACTTATCCTCAGATGTATGTCACTACAAACTGCCTCACAGTAGGTTGGTGCTGTGGTGGTGTCTTGTCATGACTGGATGCATTTCCTGAACTGTGCATCTTCTGGAGTGATTTGTCCCCAAAATGCGAAGTGAGCTGGACATGACAGCAACTGAGGGCTTTTGCTAAAACTGAGCCCATTTAAGAAGGGAAGGTGATAGAGATGAGGGAGAGAAACAAAGACTGTTTAAATGCTGTAGACCTTCAAGCTACACTAATTAGTTAAACAGCCTTACTTAATAAAGATGTAGTAGGATGATTGCATCAGCTGTCATATCATGGTGTGTTAGCTACTTCTTGGACACTGGGAGATTTTCTGAGGGAAAAAAAGTCATCAGTATGTAATGCGTTATCTCAGGTTTTACAGAGACTTCTGAGGAGGAAGTTGCTGACCTTCTCCCTCAGCCATTTTCTCTGAGATGTTTTCATTCCATTTTGCTTTTAAACTAATTAGAAGCATTGCTAGCAGCCTGTTGAAATCTCACAGAAATGCAATGATGTGGTAAGAGAGACTGACAGGCTGTTTCCCAAAATGGCTCTTGCAGTCCCAGAAACATTTCTCCTCCCATAGCAACAATTTCTGAAAATCAGTGATCATATAAAAAGGAGCAGAGAAAGCTAAGCAGGAGTATACCCCAGTCTCCCATAAAAGAAGAAATACAGCCAAGAAAAGCCTTAATAAGGTGGCCTTAAAAACAAATTAGGAGAAGAAACTTTAAGTGTCAGCACTGTCAGAGGGAAGATGGAGCTATAAGCAGCTCATGTTTGATGCTTGCTGTCACTGAAGTTTATCAGGTCTTCATATATTTTCTGTACAGAACTAGGATTGCATGAGTGAAATGTCTTGAATCCATCAGTTTTTCCTTCTATCCCCAGCAATATCTGCCATTTAACTATGTCCAGTGGGCTAAAATGTGTGGTCAGGTGTGGGGTGTAGCATGTGGGTTTCAGATTGAACTCTGTAAAACTGGCAAAACACATGACTTTTGTCTTCAGAGCAAATCTCCTCCAGTTTTCGGCACAGCACCATTTGCAAATCTCTGGAGCACAGCTGGACTCTGAAGTGCCCAAAAGACCCTTCCTGGTGTATTCAGCTGGTTTCGGTCCATCTCAGAGGCTCAGCCCTGGTTCCAAAGTGCCCAGTGGCTGTGGCAGTTTCTTGTTGCATTTCAGTGCCCTAGCAGGTGTTTGGTTTGTTTCAACCCCGAGCCAATTGAATCACATGACAGCATAATGGTGTCAGCGCTGCTGC
Source organism: Formicarius rufipectus (assembly GCA_013399695.1). Classification (NCBI taxonomy): domain Eukaryota; kingdom Metazoa; phylum Chordata; class Aves; order Passeriformes; family Formicariidae; genus Formicarius; species Formicarius rufipectus. The sequence goes on along the minus strand of VXAU01005017.1, from coordinate 365,492 downwards.
AGCTCTGCCTCATGGGCAGGAGTGCAAAGTGCATGGGTTAAGGTTGATTACTCTCCTTGGTGTTGATTCATCAGTCCTAGTCCTTGCCAGATTCCTGGGCAGGAAGTGGGGAAGTCAGGTGGGGATGAGACAAGTGGGGCTTCAGCTATGAAACTCTGCAAAGTTCCCCATGTGAAAATTACCATTTGAGTGATGTGCCAAAGTGCAGACCTGCCCTCCAGTAGCTGCGCAGACTCAACAGATGGAACAAAAGAGGGACTCTTGGTCAAATTTGAACTCTACTGATTTTTCTGGTGACTCTAAAATATTTAATGTAGTAACCCATAGTGTATGCAGGCCTCATGTCTCATCTGTGCTTAAGCAGCAGCTTGCAGCTCAAAGAATTTCCATTTAATAACTGAAAACATATGTTGAAAACAGACATTTTACATCTCCATAATCTAAAAATGAGCTGTGCATGTTTCGTGAGTGGGAGTGGAAGGTTTAGACAAAATTTATTAAAGAAGCCCTGCCATTGAGTCATGAGGTGCAGAAAGGACTCCTTTGCTTTCTAAACTCCTCAGAGAGGAGTCCTGGTGCAGCCAAATCCAATCTTAGACTTGGATTATGTCAATAGTTTAAATTCAAAGAATTACAGAGATGTGGTTGAACCACTTTTGTCCAGTAGGTTTTGATGACTGACAAAATGAAAATATTTATATAAAATGAACTATTATTAGAAATTATCAACAAAAGAGTTTAATTAGAATTATTTACTACCCAATATAAAAAGCTAAAAATCTACTAATAGACTATGATATAGCATAAAGTAGTATAGTATAAGATGGGACAGTGCACTATATTGGAGCAATTATTGAAACAATTATATTAAAAATAGCAAAAGGGAAATAATTACTAAGTAAAGATTTGATGTAAGGCATCCATACCAATGCCTGCGGGGAGATCTCTTTTGCTCAGCCTTGAGGGTATTCCCACCCAAGAGAGGAAGCTCCACACATACACCCCAAGAAGAACCAGACTGTTTGGAAGGGGATTAGACTTTTATAGTATAAAGCAATTGACTGGTAGTCACAAAGCAGCAGGCTGGCAGACTAGCTTACTTGTGAAATCTTGCTTCAAAAGCAGGATGTGTACTTGAAGTCTGGTGAATCAGGCTGGTTTTTAGCATAGTTGAACACCAACACAGCACTCTGGCACCAGCAGTTGAACTGGCACGATAGTTTGTATGCTAGTTTATATAGTTGTTGTTGTTGTTGGCTGGACTTCGCGAACGAAGATCTTGGGATAAGCCTGCGCAATGGATTTTTTAAGTGAGGCACAGTGTGCGCGGAACTGGCCCCACTCCCTTTACTCCTGAGGCTCATCTTGCCACGGCCCAGCAGCTTGGACGGCGACAGCGAGTTCCTCCAGGATTCGAACCAGCGTCCTCAGAGGAGGAGCCGGCTCCACAGGCGGGGGCNCGGCCCCACGGGCGGGGGCCTCCGCCCTTGGCCCACCCCCCGCCGCCTCTAAAGTGTAAAGTTTATATAGTATCCATTCTCTGATTGGATTTTCGGTCTTATCATCATGGACCCTGCCATAGCATGTACAATATAGCCTTTCCAAATTACAATGAAAATACGTTGGTTTTGACTTGATTTGACTTTTCTTATGCCAAAGCTTTGGGTCTGGCATATTTTTTTCAGCCAAAGTACTAATCTAATCTCATTAATTTTTTATTTTTTATTTTTTAAATATTGGAAATGTTGAGCAAACCTGTAGACAAATGACACTACAGTGCTGCATTATATTATGAGATGTTGACAAGTTGGTTTTTTATAATAGTATTATTTTCACATTAGCATTAGATATCATATTCTCTATTAGAAAACAGATTTTTTATTTACATAAAATATTCAATATAAAATTCTATTGTACTGTCTTTGAAATTAATAGCATTACTCTACAACTATGTGGTAGTTGCTGCTTCCTTTTTGTGCCATTCCTCAGCTGTGTGAGCACCAAATTTACATCCTATGCATTTATAGGGAACATTTCTTAAAAGCTACCCTTAAATAAATACTATTAATAAAAACATTTCTGGTTTTAATACTGGGATTATGATAGAGATAGTTCTTCTTAGCATTCCATGTGAAAACTGTCTATGTTCCTGTGTAGCTTGTCAGACACTGTATGCAGATATCTATGCAAGTGCAATTTTCTAAATTGCAATTTGCTTACAAGCAAGAACTCCCTGTTTTCTCTTAAAACCCTCCAAAATTTCAAATGAGTTTTTTGCAACAAAGCCCTCATTCTCATCCAACTTAAGAGTCACTTTCAGATTAATTTTCGAAGCTTAAGGTCTTTCCAGTTGACTTATGATTTGAGACACCCAGACATATTCAGTGGTTAACGGTATATACAGTTGCAGTGTGTTGTAGAGTAAAAAGGTTATTTGGAATATAGTTGCTTTAACAAATACATAAATCCAATGGTGAAAATGGAGTGTTTAAGGGTAATTGTTTTCCTGGATAACTAAACTGATTAATGTTGTAGAGTTTAGCTAGTGTGCCCTCTAAAATCTCTGATAAACATCCAGTTGCAGGATAGTTTTTTCAGCCTGATGATCCATCTTTTTTATTACAGTCCCTTATAAATCATATTACCATGTGCATTTCAGTTGTATTTGCTGATACTGTGTTTTGGCTCCTGTGGTAGTAATCATTTTAAGCTCCTTTATTTTTTAATTTTTTTTTTGATGAATATTGTTATTTTCTCTGAGTTAAAACAACTTTAAAAAATATAATAAAAGGTATGTGACCCTCCAGTAGTAAATAAAATTAACTTATAAATGTCTGTGAATTAGTCAGAAGTCTGTCCTTATGACCTTTCAGTCTGAATTTATGAGATATCATACAAACAACAGAAGACATATATGTATATAGAGAGAGTGCAAATTCAGGATGGAAGCGGGGCAATGGAAGAGCGAGTTTGGGCAAGAAATCCTCGAGGACTGAGAGGTATTTTAATTGGAAAACAAATACTAGTTCTTTTTAGTGGAGATAGCCACATGAAAAAATATAGAAAACTTAGGTTAAAGTTAGATACAGGGAGCAGGTAGGGTGTGCAGTCTCTGATACAGAAGTGCAGGAGACACATGGGCAGTTTCCAGTTTCATCTGAGTGTGAGACTGTGAAAGTTGAGGGTGGAGATTGTGCTGGATGTGTGGGACTTGTTGCTTGTCAAGAAGATGTGACTGCAACAGTGCAGAGCTGAGCCCTGCCCAGAGCTGCAGCAAGGTTTGTGGCTGCATGGGTGCTGTCCTATGAATTTCTGTGTCTGAGTGACAGGTAGAACTGGTTCTTCTTTGAAGCTATATCCCATGCAGATCTTGTCACCATAACGTGCTGGTAGGGATCCAGTAAGAGAGAAATGTTTTCAGCTGTCACTTAAAGAACAAAACTGTCTTTTAATTACAGGTAGGGAAAGGTGGCAGGGAAAAGTGAAGGGAGATGCAGAGGGATACCATATAGGGGGAGAGAGAGAGAGGCTAGAGGGTGAATGAATAGAAAAAATATTGCTGGGGAGAGATGCTGAAGAGCAGACACTCCTGTGAAGAAAACTGCAGGGCAGACATTCCACTGTTTGGTTTCTCTGTACTAACCCACTCTTTTTGTTGAACAGAAACACAATACTAGTACCATTGTCTTGCTCAAGATGGACATTGGTTTGCTTTAGAAGTCCATTGCAATGAACACAGATTATGCCAGTCTGTTGATCTGTACTTACTGAAACAGGTATGTCATTTGAATATGAAGAGTGACTGACACACTCATCTTTCTCAAAGCAGCAATGGAAAGATTCTTACCATGTCAGGAGGCTCTGCGCAGCCCCACTAGAAAGACTCCAAAGATCGCAGAAACACGAAGAATCACAGACTCAATGAGGCTGGAAAAGATTCCTGAGATTGAGTCCAAGCTGTGATTGAACATCACCCTTTCCTTAAACACCTCCAGGGATGGTGACTCCACCACCAACCCGGGAAGCCCATTTAAGTATCTAATCACCCTTTCTGTGAAGAATTTCTTTCCAATGTCCAACCTCAACCTTCTCAGGCACAGCTTAAGACTATGTCCTCTTGTCCTGTTGCTGGTTGCCTGGGATAAGAGACCAATCTCCTTTCAGGTAGTTGTAGAGAGTGATAAGGTCACCTCTGAGCTTGCTCTTCTCGAGGCTGAACAATCCCACCTCCCTCAGCTACTTCTCATAAGGCATGTGCTCCAGACCCTTCACCAGCTCCACTGCTGTTCTCTGGACTTATTCCAGCACCACAATGTGCTTCTTGAAATGAAGGAGCCAGAACTGGACACAGCACTCCAAGCGTGGCCTCAGCTGTGCCGAGTCCAGGGGAAGAATCACTTCCCTAGTCCTGCTGGCCACACTTATTCCCAGTACAGGCCCAGGGTGTCACTAGCCTTCTTGACCACCTGGGCACACTGTCAGCTCATGATAAGCCATCCAACTCTCTACACAAGGACCCCCGAGTCCTTTTCCACTCTGCAGCTTTCCAGCCTTTAGTGCTCCATGGAGTTGTTGTGGCCAAAGTGCAGGACCCAGCACTAAATCTTGTTGAACCTCACACTACTGGCCTTGGTCCATCAGTCCAGCCTGTCCCAATCCATCTGCAGAACCATCCTGACCTCCAGCATGTCAAAACTCCTACCCAACTTGGTGTCATCTGTGAATTTGTTAATTATAGACTCAATTCCCTCATTCAGATCATCAGTAAAAATATGTGGGGAAATATAGGGAGAAGGCAAAAATAGGATTGGTCCCACTCAGTGACTGGTTTGGAGCAAAGCTGAGACTCTAGAGCTGAAGGAGGAAGGCTGTCTTCTGGGCTTCAGCAAGCACTGGGCATTTTTAGACTGTCCAGCTTTCCTGCCTGTAGGCTTGAAAGAGCCACCACTTGCTTCCTTCTCCACTAGCTACTTAGTGAAATCAGAAGACAAGATCTTCTTTGAACAATATGAAAATGAGATGTCTATTATATATGATGGAAAGTTTCCTGGATAGCCTTTGTATTTTCCTCTCCAATGCTGCTCTATGTGCAAAGCAACAAACTGGACTGATCTAGACCTGTTTTTGGTTCTTCCTGGAAAGTAGAGAAAGGGCCAGAATTAAAGGTATATGTCACAGGTTTGGAAAGAAAATGCCAAAATCTTAGGAGAGGTGAGGGACAGTGCTGAGTGCAGCTAAGTTTGGTGTCAGATGAAAACAAGCATCTTGACATCACCTACATTCCTGCTGATCCTGAGGCTTTCAGTGCATTGGCCTCAAAGGGTGAGCGCCTTGCCAGAAATGTAGATTGGAATGCGGGGGAAAAATGAAACAAAAAAATTAAACAGAAAATTGTGCAATTGAGCAGAATTCCCCAGAGGGCCAAATTCTACAGGTTTTCATGCTTTCCAAATTTCCTAGTTTAATTGGAAATAAGGAAAGCTGCTGCAGGGAGAAATGGGGGCATGGCAATTGTGGAAATGTGGCATTAAAAAAAGATGTGCACTTATAGGCATAGTGGGTAATAAAAAGGAATTTTGTTTTCAGGGACCTTAAAACTGAGGTTCTTGACTGGAATATCTGGTACAGTCCTAAACTGTTTACACAGAGAAATGGAAATATGAAATATCATATTTCATATACCTCTCATGTTTCACTTCACTGTGCAAGAGAACTACATCAGAGCTCTTGAAAAAAAAAATCACAGCTTTTGCATTTTTGACTCTATGTAGTCTAAACTTTTCACCGTTTAACTGAGATGTGAAATTTAATGGATGTATCTTAATGTTACTGACCAAAAACCAATGCAAATATAGTACACTTTCATTTATATTTACCTTTACTCAACAATATTTACTTGTTTCCTTCATTTCTTTCTTTGTGTCCTTATCCTTCATGTTAACTTGGAACATGATTCATATTTAGGAGAGTGAAAATGTTATACAGAATCATAGAATGGTTTGTGTTGGAAAGAACCTTAAAGATCATCTGTTTCCAAACCCCTTGTTATGGGCCGGAACATTTCTCATTAGACCAGATGGCTCAGAGCCCCATCCAGCCTGAGGGTCTGCAGATGGGGCAGGCATCTGCAACTTTTCTGGGTAACCTGTTTCAGTGCCTCACTATGCTCATAGTGAAGTACATCATCCTAATATCTAAACTAAGCCTACTCTCTTTTAGATTGGAGTTATTCCCCCCAGTCCTGTCACTACATTCTCTTGTAAAAGCTTCCTTTCTGTCTTCCTTGTAGGCTCCATTCAGGTACTGGAAAGCTGCAATTAAGTTACCCTTCTGTTTGACGGGCTGAACAAACACAATTCTGTCAGCCTTTCATTATTCAAGAGGTGCTCCATTCCTCTAATGATCTTGGTGTCCCTCCTCTGGATTCACTTCAACAGGTCCATGTCCTTCCCGTGCTGGAGACTCTAGAGCTTGATGCAGCACTCCAGGTGGGGTCTCACTAGAGTGGAGCAGAGGCACAGAATTACCGCCCTCAATCTGCTGGCCATGCTGCTTTTGATGCAGCCTGGGATGCAGTTGGCTTCCTAGGATGCAAGAGCACATTGTTGGGTCATGTCCAGCCTCTCATCCACCAGCACCCTCAAGTCCATCTTGGCAGGGCTGCTCTCAATCAGTTCATCCCCCAGACGATTATACTGAGACTTACCCTGACCCAGGTGCAGTACCTTTCACCTTGTCTTACTAAACCTCGTGAGATTCCTATGGACCCGCTTCTGAGTTTGTCCAGCTCCCTCTGGATGGCATCCTATCCTTCAGGTGAATAAACTGCACTACTCAGCTTGGGATCATCTGAAAATTTGCTGAGGGTGCACTTGATCCCTGCATCTATATTTCACTAAGACATTAAATAACACTGGTCCTGACATGGACCCCCAAGGGACACCACTTGTCACGAGTGTCTGTCGGGACTCTGAGCCATTAACCACTGCTCTCCCAATGTGATAATTTAATCAGTTTCTTATCCATTTAAAGTCTACCCATCAAATCTATCTTTTTCCAATTTAGAATGAAGGATGTTGAGGGGGACAGTGTCAGAGGCTTTGCAGAAGTCCAAGACATCCATAACACTTCCTTTATGGACTTATGTAGTCACTCCATCATAGAAGGCCACTGGGCTGGTCAGTTAGAACTTGCCCTTGTTGAAGCTGCACTGGCTGTCCCAAATCACCTGTTTGTCCTCCATGTGCCTTAGCAGAGCTTCTCGGAGGATCTTCCATGATCTTCCCAGGTGCACAGGGGAGGCTGACAGGTCAGTAGTTCCCAGGGTTGTCCTTTCTATCCTTTTTAAATATGGGTACAATATTTTCCCTTTCCCAGTCACGTGGGAATCCTCCTAATTGCCCTGACTTTTCAAATATCTTGAAGAGTGGCTTGGCAACTACATCAGCCAATTCTCTTGGGAGTCTGGGATGCATCTTGTTGGGTTTCATAGACTTAGGTACTGATTCAGGTTCCTCAGGTGGTCATGAGTTACCTACAGTGGGAGGGACTCTGCTCCCCCAATCCCCATTTTGCTTTCCACCCACTCAAGGATGTGAGAAAAGAGGTTGCCAGTGAAGACCAAGGCAAAAAACATCGAGGACATTTACATTTAGAAATGTTTATTCCCTACAGTGGCTGTCCCATCATGTAGGCTAAACACAAGACAGATTTCAGGCATCAGATCTTCTGATTTCTCTCTTGAAATGAGAGCAGTAATGCTTATCATGTCAGAGTCTGTGAAAATTATTGAAACCTGCACAAGATCTGCACATGTGGATTGGCATCACAATGTCTGCAGATCCCAACTTACTGGAAATATTTTATAAAAAAGTTTGGTGGGTTTTTTCATGTATCAGTGACTTACAAGCTCTTTGGAAGTAAAAAGTGTCTTCTAAGAACCTAAATAGCTAATAAAAGCTTTTTTACTTTTTCTCTCAGGGTTATTTTAATGTTTACAGTTCCCTACAGAGTCATTTTGAAACCATATGGCTGTCACTGTGGATTTAAGGTGTGTATGTCTTTATAGAAGCAGAATACCAGAAACCCAAAACAATAACCTTTGAATCCAGTATTGAGAATGATTCTTTGTTCTTTGTTTCCTTTCCAAAAGATTTTTTTTTGTTTGTTTTCCACAGAGGTGGAAAACATCTGGATTTTGATAGCTGCTGTTTAATATAATGAAGAAAAGAAAGAAGACAATGAAAACGAAAGAGAATAGGAAAAATACATTGAATCTCAAAAGAGCAGTATAAGATTCTTCCTTCAACTGCTTAATATTTTCCATGGAATATTTTGGGAATGAGAAAAATAATTTTCCCATTACCATCAACCATGTTACTTTAGGAACAAGCTAGCTGTGACAGCAGGTATCTTTGCCTTCTGGTTGCCAGTTCCATAAAAATTAACTTACCCTCAGTTGGTTATCAGTCTAGCATTTTAATAATTCTCCACTACCACACTCTAATTCCATAGTTAAAAGCAGGTGCTCTTCATTACTGGCCCATGTTAAAGTGAAGTAAATATGTCCAGATGTTGAAAAATTCCTAGTGGACAAACATATTTCTTTTCCCCACTTTGCATCAGCACCAGAAGTAAAGACAGAGTGGAGGTGGCAGTTTTGATATCATTGCCACCAGGGGCAGTGGAAAGTCACCAGCTTGAACAGGTCCCGCAACCTGTATGAAGTCTGTAGCACTTAGGGATAAACCTGACCTCCCCTGAGCAGAGAAGCCCATTCCTTGTGCAGACTGCATTCACCTGGGCCTTAGTGGCCTTTAATGCATCACAATGCCTTCAGCATTTATGGTGTGGCAGTTTAGTGTTCATAGTCTGATCATGGTTGCAAAAAAATTGTAAATTTTTTAGTTAGGTGTGGGTATACTAATGTCACAAATATTATTTTCCACCCTCCAATCCTCATTTCAGCCAAAGGAGACATTGGATAAGCACCTGAAGAAAGGAAATAAATAGGTCTTTTACAGGTAGAAAAATGGACTAACAGAGAGGGAGGTGGTGCAAATATAGGTACGAATATGTGATACAAAGGATGATGGTCAGGAAGAATGTGGCTGAGGAGCAGATTGGGTGCATGATGGGTCAGGAATCCTGAAACCCACCAGTGTGCACCACCGTACAACAGACAATGGTTGCTGGAGACTTCAGACCTAGCCTCCAAGAAGGGGAACATATGGATTTGTCTTTCATCTGCTCAGACAGTTTTATGGCTGGGGTTTTCTCTAGTTCCAGTATCCTAGATCTGAGTTCCTGGAGGTACCGGAGTGCAGAAACTGCGCCCGCTCAGCCTGTGAGCAGCCCACTTACACTGCCACAGCACTTCCCTGCCCTTTGAATTAGGGTGGGAAACAAGTCACTGCAAAAATCTGCTCCTGGATGCTCTTTGATCTCCTCCTCCAGAAGAAATTCATCCTTGTTGGAGAGTCAAGGCTTCTGAATCACAAATAATCTTACCATGCTCTTGGGCAGGCTCAGTGGCAAAGCACTCTGCCTGGCAGCTGAAGTTAGAAATGAAGGGCTCTAACCTTTGGGTGAAACAACAGACTTAATAGATGAAAATGTAAATTTTAGTCTTATTTTCCTGTCTAGTCTGGAAAAAAAGCATGATTTTTGTCACTCAGTTCATTGCTTGGGTCACTTCTCTACACTTCGGGAGGATTCATAACTAATGACTCAGAATAGGTTTTTTTTTTTTTTTTTTTCTTTCCAATTCATATTTTTACTTTGAGCTTAACATTTTTTCCCTATTCCAGGCTCATAATTTGCATTATGAATAAATGGCATACTAATCTTTTGATGTGGACTCAAGTAGTTTGACAAATTTCTTGCATTCTTAAGCCAGTCTGTCTTGCTATGTTTTTAAAGATATTAGTCTTAAACAGAGGGAAAAAAAAAAAAATTTCCCCCCTTGTCCTGTTATACCCATGGAATCACACTACTGACTTGCCACAAGATCCTGATAGGGATAATGCATTCTAATTTCCTTATGAGGTAAGCTAGTAAATCATGACATGTCTAAGTGATATTTCATGGCAGGTTTGCACATTCCTGTCCTCAGTTATAGTTTGATTAGTAAACGATAATTAATTGCACAAGAGTTTCCTTGTAAAACACACCACCTTTCTGGAAGTGAATCCAAAGGTTAATATTAATGAGAAATACTATAGAAATGTTTGCATTAGACTAGGACAAAATTTTGGCTGCAGCCTTAGGTTTTCAGATTTATTTGAATATTTGAGTAACGTTTTTTTCATGCTGCACATCCTTTCACAGCATTTTGGGTAAGTAATATCTATCTATCTATCTATCTATCTATCTATCTATCTATCTATCTATCTATCTATCTATCTATCTATCTATCTATCTATCTATCTATCTATCTATCTATCTATCATCTATCTATCTATCTATCTATCTATCTATCTATCTATCTATCTATCTATCTATCTATCTATCTATCTATCTATCTATCTATCTATCTATCTATCTATCTATCTATCTATCTATCTATCTATCTATCTATCTATCTATCTATCTATCTATCTATCTATCTATCTATCTATCTATCTATCTATCTATCTATCTATCTATCTATCTATCTATCTATCTATCTATCTATCTATCTATCTATCTATCTATCTATCTATCTATCTATCTATCTATCTATCTATCTATCTATCTATCTATCTATCTATCTATCTATCTATCTATCTATCTATCTATCTATCTATCTATCTATCTATCTATCTATCTATCTATCTATCTATCTATCTATCTATCTATCTATCTATCTATCTATCTATCTATCTATCTATCTATCTATCTATCTATCTATCTATCTATCTATCTATCTATCTATCTATCTATCTATCTATCTATCTATCTATCTATCTATCTATCTATCTATCTATCTATCTATCTATCTATCTATCTATCTATCTATCTATCTATCTATCTATCTATCTATCTATCTATCTATCTATCTATCTATCTATCTATCTATCTATCTATCTATCTATCTATCTATCTATCTATCTATCTATCTATCTATCTATCTATCTATCTATCTATCTATCTATCTATCTATCTATCTATCTATCTATCTATCTATCTATCTATCTATCTATCTATCTATCTATCTATCTATCTATCTATCTATCTATCTATCTATCTATCTATCTATCTATCTATCTATCTATCTATCTATCTATCTATCTATCTATCTATCTATCTATCTATCTATCTATCTATCTATCTATCTATCTATCTATCTATCTATCTATCTATCTATCTATCTATCTATCTATCTATCTATCTATCTATCTATCTATCTATCTATCTATCTATCTATCTATCTATCTATTTATTTATTTACTTACTTACTTACTTACTTACTTACTTACTTACTTATTTATTGTGATGGGCTAACTCCATGTTGTTCTAAGAAATGTGCTTCCACATCAGTGACTTGAGTGGAACATGTGTAATTCAAGGAAAGAGATGTATGCTGTGGCTGGCAATTATGGCAGTAACCACCTTCCTGTTGTGCCTTGGATATGTGAGCTGATCCTCCATACAGTCAGGAATGAACACATTTTGGCAACTGAGGCAAAATTCCAGTTTTCTGAAGGCCTAGATCTATATTCAGATTTAGGCAGGCAGTCAGATATCCTAAGTGGGTGACTTTTCTTGTTGTCTGCCTCCAGGATATAGAGGAAATCAAAGAAAAGAAACAGAAAGAAGTGGTTTGTTCTGTCTCCAGCCCTCTGTGGCAAATACTTTATGCAGACAGCTTTTCTTTGTTACATGTCACAGGAAAACCATACCAGATGAGGCCATCAGGGTCGAGAAAAGGTGACATAATATGACAGTCCTAGCATCTTGTCAATGGAGAACAGAGGAGTAATCCAAGGGTTGTTACTGTCTCCAAAGCTGATGACTGATCTAGTCATATAGTCCTCAGCCAACTGGGTATTTCTGTTTTCTTCAGAGTAAAGGCTTATCTGACAAAAACCATCCAGTCACTCATATGTTAATTACCTTGTGTCATGAAGAACACAGACTAATGAGGTCCCTTATCTCTTTTCTCTGTAACTGCAAAATTAATTAATTAAATTAATGAAAGAAATTAATTTTATTTATTTATTAACAATATTCATGCATATTTCTAAGTGTTTTGCTCTTTGTTTTTTGTTTGTTTATTTGGTTTGTTTGTTTGTTTTAAATCTTGCATTTATGTATATATGTCTGTCTTTATTTATCTATTTATTTATTCCTCCTCTCTAGATTGCTGTTTAAAATTAATCTTTCGGGTCAATTGTTCCATGAATTCCGTAGCTTGATTTGTTTTTACGGGTGTTTAAGGTTTGGTCTTTAATTCCAATAAGTGTATTACAGGGACAATAAGTAGGGAAGAGCTCATTGACTTTCTCTTTAGCACAAACTATTCTTAATGTAAAGTTGTTTCTTCACATATTGCCTAGTACTGCCTAACCTTACTTCCTTGTACCCATGCACACACTTGACCTATCTGTAGGAAACAGATATGTGGCAGCAGTGGGCTATGCAACAATCCGTGTGCAAGTTCAGAGGACAAATATTTCACCTATTTCCCTCAAAACAGGTGATGTGAAAGACTTTAGACGTTTATCTCGAGTTCATTGTGCAAAACAGATCCTACAGTTTGAATCAGGGTAATGCAATCGCTGTAGCACAGATGAAAAAAAATCCTATCATAGCATTTTTAGTGCTGATTTACCTTGTTTCTTCATTAAAAGCCCCTTTTTTAGTCTTTCAAGCAATACATTACCGTAAACCAAGGGTCCACCTGAAAAACCAACTCCAGAAGTGTGGAGTAATTACTTCTGCCACATAAACAAGCTGATTTATAAATAGAAATGTCATTGCTGCCATTGCACAAAGCATGATGTCCTTGGCTGTTGGTGTGCACAGCTCAGCTAGAGACCAGGTGACATAAGAAGATCTTGTGGATGGACTTGTATCTGGGTTGGTGGGGAGATGTAACTGATACTCAAGGAACAATATTAATTCTAGTATTTAAAGGGCTTAGAACTGTTGCAAAGATGAAGTTTTTCCCCTTCAGACATTTGACATTTCTAAAGATCCCCAAAGCTGGTAGATATTTTTTGATTTTCTGGAGCATTTCTGGATGCTCAAATGCTGTTAGTAATTGTTGTAGACATGGCAGTGCTAACTTGGGGCTAGATGTCTTTTTGCCCAAGAGTAGAGATGGCTTTAGGATTGAGAAAGAGTTTGATAGCTGTTTTGTATAAAGAAAGGTGAAAGATTGCCCTGTTTTATTTGTGAATGATTTAGGGGCTGGACTGTGGTTGAGCCTTCTACATATAATTTACATACAGCAAAGAGCTGTGATATATGTGAGCAGTCCCATATGACATATGTAAGGGTTTTTAATTAACCAAATTTGCTGATCTACATGGAAATAATTGAACACAATGGACCAGTTAAAAGGCATACCCACACATTGAAATCTCTAGGTTAAAGCAACCCATAATTTTTTAAAGTTCTTTGGGTCTCTGTATGACTTTCCCATATGTCTTCTCCTGATGCCCTCCTTGAATGTTGTAACATCTTGATTGAAATGGTTTTCATGTCAATCCTTTTATATTATGAGTATTCTTAAAAATTTTGTTTTGAAATGTTTATTTTTTATCTTTTGAAAATGTTTGGGAGAGAACAATGTATTTGTACAAAATTAGCTACAGTTAGAGTAGAAGGCTGTATTTCTTAAAATAGAGGCAAATATTTATCACAAAGCTAGCATTTTCTTTCTTGGAAATATTTTGCAGACCTATTTTTAGCATTGAATGTTATCACACAAATTTCATACAAGATGATTCCGTTTAAAATTATCTTAACTGCTAAGGGAGTTGTTTACTCTTATGGCAAATCCTAATACCAAAACCAAGGAGGTTTCCATAGACAAGAGATTCAATCTGTGAGAAAACAGTCAGAGCTCCAGACTGAGGGCTTGTTTTCTGTTTTCTGACAGTAGTCTTCACTGACTCTTAACTGTTCTTTCACTAGAGGGTGTTTCCTAGGAGCTGAAAGGAACATACAAGCCATAAAGCCACTTACATGGTTCCTAATATTCCTAATACTCTAATCTTGCCAGGTCCTGAAAATCCACAGATGTTTAATTTGTTTCTTTGTAAAAACACCTATTTGTCAGACCCATGTTTATCTTTAGTAATAGAGCTTTTGGCAGTTTGAATGCTAGACTTTAAAATTCTTTAAGGTTCTGTTTACTTTGAAATACACTGTTCTTGTTTTATGTTCATCCAGTTGCTTTGGCTTTGTTTTATGGCAATTTTGGTCTTTCTGGAGGTCGAAAGATAATTGTGGCGTCTGTGGATGCCTTAGCAAAAGCAAGGTCAGAGCAGGTAGTCAGCTGCTTCTCTCCTTTTCCTTCTCAGCCATCCTTTCCTTCCTGCAGAATAAAGGATACAAGATCGGGCTACCTCTCAGGGGAAGCCTGCCAGGACCAGCCTTTTCGTGCCTCTTCTACATTGTTGCATCTCAACCTTACCTTCTCCAGAGGCACCCTGTACTTCCTCTCAGTGCTGATAGGAGTTGCAGCAGACATGCATAGTAAGGCTATTGCATGGCACTGGTTCAAAAATAACAGCTTTTATTGGAATACAGTAATTACTGGCACTTTGTCAGGAAATATTACCAGTGAAAATCTGCCTGTTAAAGTCACTTCTTCCATCAAAGTAACTTCTTCCACAGTAGGTATAGTGATGTGACATACAGATACAATTTTTTCCAGACAAAATCCAGAGATTTTTTTAAGTGCCTGGACTCAGCCCTGTCTCTTTCCCCTTGCCTCTCTTGCAACTTGTAAGTCTGGCATGTTAATCCTCTCTGGTCTTGTGATGAATACTTTCACTGCAGAAATAAGTCAGCTTCTTTGCCCTAGTGGAATGCCCAGGCTCAGAGAATTAGTGTTGTGAGCTGCCCAATCACTCTTTATGTGCACAACGGGTAAAAAAATGATCTGGAGGCATGTTCAGTTCAGGGGAGATGGAGAGTTTTTACCTGTCATTCATTCCGCACTTGCATGAAGTTAGCAGCATCCTCTTTGATATGGTAACCCCAGCCCTGGGATCTAGTTTGTTTCAGAGTTACCTTGTAATCTTGGGCCCTGGCCCTTCATCATGGGTTTTCCTTACTGTTAAAATGGGCCAATAGTCCTCTCTTGTTACACTTCAGAGAGCAATTAGAGAACTAAACAAGTATTGTGTGTTCAGGGTTGGAGATTGCACCCACAGAGATGCACAGGCAGTTGGTAGCGTAGGATCTATGGCATAAAAAGTGAAAGGAAGAGAAGGAGTATATATTATCTAGATGAAAACAACACTAAAAAAATAAAGAGGTCTCAGGAAAGATGAAGAAGGCCACATGGCCATCTGATACTGTCAAGGTAATGAGTTGTGCAGCCAGCCAGTCCTTGGTGAAGTGTGTGTCCACACTGTCCGTTGTAGGCAGTGAGAACCATCAAGGGGAAACTGTGGGATAAAAACCTGCAATATGGTGCTGGGTTATCCAGGGGCCCAGAAAAGTGAGTGGTCTTTCACTGAAGAATTAGAGGCAGAGATAACTAGAGCCAACTCGAAGACCTAGTTTTGAACTATGGGAATTAGAAACACTTCTAGTCTTAGAAGAAGGTACCATCTTTCCCTTCTTGGCAGAGAAGTTTTATTTTGGGGCAGACAGGGTTGCTGACAGTAGGATGGGATGCCTCCTGCAGTGCTCTCTAGACATTCGAGGGGTGCTTTGAAAATTTTCATTGGAGCAATTAGGCTGACTTGCAGGAGTGTGCTGAGCCTTCACTGCCCTTCTTGTCACTGAACGTTAGGCTGGTTAAGGTGTAAGTTAACTCCATGAGCTCTTACTAGAGTTAGTTTTAGTGTCTCCGAAGTACTTAATGCTCGTATGCCAATAGAGGGGCTGGAATTATGCTCTCAACTTGCACACAGAAACCTTGTGTATAGCTCCTGGAGAATCTAAGCACCTGTGTCTGGGGCCAAAATCTGACGTAGTGTGAATGTAAAACTGTAGCCTGACTTGTGTTATAACTATGTGTTATGCACATAGACTTGATTTCACATGGGAGTGAATTGCAATTAATAAGGAAATCTTTGTTTAAAGAACCTTCCCCATCTTGCTGATGATACCAGGAGGTTGTGCAGTTGCTGCTGGCACTGGGACAAGGACTGTGTCTTTGTTCTGCTTTGGAGAGCCCCTGAAGCTGGTTGCTCAAGGCATGTGCAGTAGCTCTGAGGCCCGCCAGAATTTCCTTGGCTATGCAAAATGCCAGTTATGTGCCAGATTCCTGCTCAGAGCTTACGTTGTACAGAGGACTTTGGCTGAGCCTTCTACGTCAAAAGGGAATTAAATTTCAATGCAAACACAGGTTGCATAGTTGAGCCCTTAAGCCTACAACAAACTCTGCAGTTTAATCTGGTGCTGGTGTAGACAAGCTATCCTTGTTAAATAGTTTAAATTTAGCTGGTAGAGCTCTTGAGAGATTATTTTTGACACACATTGTATTTACTTCTCTCCACTAATCATGTTATCTATTAATTCTGCTGCTATGTTGTTAATTTGTCTCTGTGCTATACGAAGCAGAGACCCAAGGAAATTAGAAAATTACTCTGACTGTTTCTGCTACTTCTCTTTATTAGTGCTTTGAGCAATAGATCAGATCTGCACGAAGAAGCTGAAACCTGGCTGACCTTTCCTTTGCTCTGAGTTTACAAACATGAGGAGGAAGTTTGTTTACTGCAGATGTGCAGTTTGCTGGATGCACTTGCAAATGTCAGCTGTCCAGCATATTGCTTGCCTCATGGCTGCTGCTCAGAAGTACTGTGCTGTTGAGTGGAAGATATTCAAAGTGTGGCAGTGGGGAGCACAGTTCTCCCTGAGGTCTTTGTCCCATACTGTAGTCCCTTTATGCAAAAGTGCTTCTTGCAGGAGCAGTCCATTACTTTTTTTAAAAATTATTATTATTATTTTTATTTTTTTATTTTTTTCACATTCTGACCTACCAGGGCACCAAGACAAGCCAAAATGCAAAGGCAGATGAGGACACTACACACATTCTATCACCAGTCAGGTACTGTTTGGGAATAATCCCCTATTTCTGTTCAGGATTTAAGAGCTACAAACTATTCCAGTGATGGAAGGGGTGTTGTTTTTCAACACTGCTGGTCTGGGAGGCAGTGCTATGTGCCAGGGCAGTGCAAACAAGGGCAAGAAGAGCTTGGAGATTAGTTAATAATGAGGATTTAGTCATGAACTGACAAACTGTCATGGAATAGATATACAAGTGCAGTTGTCATGCTGCTGCTGCTGCGGCTGCAGTTTGGGTGGTATGGCTTGTCCTTGAAAAATACAACATGTGGTGTTGCATATTCACATACGGTTTGGGGCATTTAACACAGAATACTGTCTCACTCTAAGCTGTCATGTTACAACTAAGTTTGAACTCTCAGTCCTTTTCAGACCCAACAAAAATATTCTGGATTACTGTACACCTTGGAAAATAGTAGTACTCCAGTAAAACTACCTCAAAATCCTCTGTAAGGCCTTTATTCTGCTTTTACATTGTACTGTTAGCAGTACAATGACAAAATATGTGGGGAAAGGGAAGAGAGGGACAAAGTATATAAAGAAAAAGTGTTACTATGGAAAATATTTTAGTGGATACATTTGTGTGGAAGCTCTTCTCTGAGTTCTCTGGTGGGCTGTGGAAACAAAGCAATCTAATTTTTAAATGAGATGCTCAAGTATGTGCAGGGATGTGGTGTGTTGTTATGGTTCTGAGGGATAAGGATCTCTGGATCTCAGCATGATGTAAAGTAGCTTTCTGAGCAGGATACTGTTGGGAGGGTGAAAACTGGTGTCGGGAAAACTTCAGTCTATTTTCTGCTTGTCTTGAGAACGTTATCTTGGTACAAGTGAGACCAATAAAAATCCTGTACAACTGCTAGTTCTATTATTGGATAATAATATTTTGATTTCTCTCTTTATTGTAAATGAGGACGTTTCCTCTCTCAAATGATGAAGACCAAAGGTTTTCTGACTGTTTGCAGTTAAAAAGCTTTCTTTATGTAGTCTCTTGTAAAATGTTTTTCTAAGAGTGCGTCATGCAAAATTTAGAAGTGGCATTAAGCAAATGAGTTTGTACAAAACAGAAAAATTATAATACATAGCTCCTTACTCGTTAGTGTTTTCTTAGGCAAAAGCTTTTACTTTATCTCTTAGCCTTCCACTTTTATTTCTGTACTATTTAACTCCCTGTGTAGGATTGTAACACTTTCAACAGAGCATTTGCCATGGATCAACCTCGATAATTTCAAAGTACTGTGGTAAACAGTGAAAATAGATTCTATTTTATCTGAAGAGAGAAGTCTTCCTTTACTCTAGAATATCCAACAGAAGAAAGGGCTTCAGTGGGCTTAATATTCAATTTCCATTATGGAGAAGTTAATTAAATGGGCTGATGAAACGAGACTTCAAAACAGTATTGAGAAAATGAATGAGCAAGCAAAAAGTCAGTAGATGAGTTTCAAATTAGAAAAAAATACGAGGTCATGAATCTATGCAAAACCAATTCTAATGATGTCTACGTGATGCTGAACTTTGAAAGAGATCCTGAAGTAACTGTTGAGGGCTTTCTGCAATCAACTTTTAATAGACACCAGTAGCAGCTAACAAGACTAACAAAACGTTGGTCAGCATTAGAGGGGTGATGAGGACAAAGGCAAATGCACTCTTTTACCTGGTGTGTGCACATCTTGAGTGCTGTGTGCAATTCCAGACTCCACACCATGTGAAGAACTTATAAGAAGGCAGCAGTGAAGATCATCTTGTAAGAAAATATTAAAATGCTGGACATTAAAGAGACTTTTCATCTTGGATTCAAAGAAGCTGGGGGGCTATGTCTGAAGCCTATGAAATCAGAGGGAGGTGGACAGGCCTACTGCAGAACTAAATTATCCAATAATGGCACTAGGGGAAGTCACTGAAGTTGGGCGGGGGTCAGTTTAAATCTCATAGGAGGCACGCCACTGTGTGACTACTGAACTTCTGAATTTGATCTTGCAGGAGGCTGTAGAAGCAGGTGGCATGAGCTTATTCAAATTTACATTAGACAATTTCACGGGTAATATGACTGTAAACAGTCAACTTAAAGGTCTAAGAGACACAACAATAGGCATGTATCCTCTAACAACCCTGACACAGCACCTCAGGGTGCTGGAGGAAGGTGTAGGAGAAGGGAGCCAGGAGAGCTGCAGGATTGCGTGACTGGTATCTCCTGTCGTGCTACTGGAGGCAGAGCATGGGGCTGGTTGCATCCATCATCTGACCGCTCATTTGATACCCAGCTGTTCATCTGGCCTGTGTCCAGTTCAACACAACAACGGCAGCCAGTGCTGGCAAAAGAGCAGTAAGGGATAAAGAACTAGGACCTCATGCACCTGGTAAACACAGACTGGCTCCAAATCAGCTTTGCCCTGTAAAACAAATGACTGTCACTTAGCACTGTCAGAGAACTGCCAGTGCTTCACTTCAGCACCAGGCTAAGGAGGGAAGAGAAGAATGGCCAGTGCAATGGCTGGTGTCTTATGGATATATAAATTGAATGACAGATCCTTGAGCTAGACCAATTTAAAATTGTCACTGTATGCAAGGAAGATTAACTGATTTTAGGTAGGTCCTAGGTTTAATAAATGGAGGTAAATGAGAACTGAAACATTGCCTCCTCTCTTTAAAGGATAAAAGGCAGTCACAAGGATTAGACTACTACATATTGAATTTATATATTTTTTAATTAGAATTTTTTTTAAACAAAACTATTTTTCTTTAAACAAAATATTTGCTTCTATTGCTGAAAGTTACTCTGGATGCTTCCATTCTTTAGTGCAAATGTTTACGTTTTCAAGAAAATTATTTTTTTTTCTCTTCTAAGAGCCTGTTTTTGTGTTGGAAATTTTAAACAAATGCTTTGGCAGAAGTTTTTGGTTTTGACTATTGAGGTTATGCACTGTTTTGAAGTGGTTGTTTCCCCTCTGACAAGCAAAACTGAAGACATCTGTCATCACGACAGATCTGTTGTGTCACCAAAAAACCTCGTGGGGAGTTCCATAGTGCTGGGCACCTTTGGCAAGGCTTCCTCTCCTGCCTGCCCAAGGACTTGGGGTTGAGAGCTGATGTGCTGAAAGGACTCGGTGTGTGCATGTGCAGCCCTGCTCCCATCCTTCAATGCAGTACTTTAATGAAGTAGTCTTCAAGTGGCAGTTTTCAACCAATTGTTTTGTATATGGAATGAAAAGAGGGAAAATTAAAAACAAAGTAAAACAAAACAATGTTCACAAAAATGCCTGAGAAAATTTGACAACAACTCTTCTTATTTTGTAATTTACTGTAGCTGCCTAGGTGGCCCTAAAACTCATCAGAGAAGAGGGAGGCTATGGATTTGACATGAATGTATCCCTTTTAGAGAATGACTGAGTAGGAAAAGGAAGAAGCTGTTCCATCTTTGGCCACAGCACCACCTGAAAAACTTTTCCTATAAAAAAGTGTATAAAATGGACACACTTAGTTTGACTCACAGAGGTGGGATATGTTCTTGTTTCAGAGTTTTGCTTTTTTTGTTTGTTTGTTTGCTTTTGGTTGTTTTTTTTTTTTTGCATTGATCTTACTGGAATTCATTTGTCCAATAAGCTGAGTTCATACTGGAACTCACGGATATGTTGTCTCCATGCACTGTTTCATTCAAGGGCAGACTAAACTAAAGTTAGAAGGTGTGCTAGAGGTTTGTGAATGACTGACTTCAGGTTCCAGTTGAGACAGCCTTGTGTTTTGGCATGAATGGGAGTGCTAACCTTTCCTCTAAATCATAAACTGTACCTTCACCTTGAAAGCTGCAGACTGACAGGCCATTTCAGCAAAACCATATGTTAAAAGAAATAGTCTTTGCATAACCTTTCATTCCTCTGAAATATGGTGACAGTGGAACAGGTTTCCTTTCAGTTTCCGCTTTTGTGCCTCCCTCTAGGAGCTTCTGCAGCACTTCTGCTGTAATAGCCCTTGTAACACCACATAAGCAGCTGCCTGTCACTTCAACAAGTCCTAGATGCGACAACCTTGATGAAAGGGTGTAGGAGTAGAAAATCTGCCACATTGTTTCAGCGTTATCTCCTTTATTTCTGTTTTTAAGTTTTCTTAATCATAATTACTTTATCCTTGTGATACTTTGGAATAAGAGCTGGCTAGATGGTACAATCTGTGTCTACTTAGCCATACGTCCTTGCCTCCCACTAATTCTTGTTTTCTTGCCTTCTTTCCAGACCCAGCAACAGCTTGAATGAGTTCAAAGTCTCTGTTGCTGCTCTAACAGTGGTAAAGAAACAGCAGCCATAGAAAGAAAAAGCCACAGTGGAACTAGTGGACCTCTTTATAGCTTAATTTGATTAAAGGTTTAATATGCCGTTATGACAGTGAATTCATGCTTTCATCCTGGCATGTTCTATTGGTGCCTGTAGCCATTTTGTTTGTTTTGAATTTGTCCCGAGGAGTAACTCCAGACAGCAGCTATGTAAGTCAGCACAGGCTCCTCTTTCACAGGCTCACTGGCATTCAATAGCAATTGCAGGAATTCAGAACACATACAGGCTACTCTGAAGTGCCAGGCTCTTTTTTTCCCTACACTTCATTTTATAGATTCAGCTAATGATCTTTTTTGCCTAATTATATTTAAACATAAAAGTGTCTTGGCTTCCTCCTTGTCGATTATAGATACCCTGATTTATCCATTGTATCAAATAAAGAAAGAAAATTATCATAATTTGACAATACTAAAGTACAACCTGCAAGTGCTACATTCACTAGGGCTGTTCACATAGCTGGGAAAGGTACAGCTCCATTAACACAGGCACAGTTTGACATTTCAGAGTTTTGAGGCCATGGCACCATTGACCAGTGCCACCAGATTCCCCATAACGCAGGAAAGACTCTGCTGGCATGGTGACACCAAGAGTCAGAAAGAAAACACCTGTTCTTCTACTGACACAAAGGGGTTGTGGTCATTCTCTTCCCTGTCTGGACCTTTGTCAGACTCACATGGTCAAGTGTTGATGTGCTAAGGTAAAGCTTGATTCCTTTGAATGAAGACTGCTGGCAGCTTCTTTCGTGTTCTGCCTTTGCAGACTGTGGACTCCATAATCTTTGACACTGTGCACCCATTGGTTTCACCAGCTCTGTTGGTGATGGAATACAGAAGATGGAAATAAAATTATCTTGGAAAAAGAACAAAAATTATTTGCACAAACCCAGAGCTGTTTCATTTTCAGCATTAATACACTGGTACTGATGTGAAAATCTCAGATGCTTATGTTTCATAGCTAGTGCACTTCTTCTTTAAACAGTCTTTTTGGCTGGGTCATCTTTTTGGCTTCATGGGTGAGTATTCATCAAGGCCATTCCTAGTTGTTAGAAATGCATTGATTTGGTTGCTAAAAGCATAGGGATTTTTTTTTTTTGCTTGCTTTGGCACAGTAGAACCAAAAATGAGAAGTCTGTCAGAAATGTTTCTGGGGAGCAATTATTAATTTTTTTATACTGATCTTAAGACACTCAATGGTTCCATAGGAGTTCTCTTGGTCACCATTTAATGTAAGTTTCTCTGTATGAACCATGTCCATGAACATGTTTTTCTTAGTCTGTACTGAATCTTCCAACTTTGGCAAAAGCTTGACTCTGAAGAGGAGAGGCTCTTTTTATCAGCAGATAAGTAAAGAAATACTCAGAAATATGAGGTATTTCTTTGGAGGTCATGGGAATACAGAGCAGTATTGCCCTGATTCTCCCTTAAGCTCTATCAGAAACATGATGGAGAGGAATAAAACTCGTTAGATCTGGTGTGAAATGGTCTCCTGTAATGATTGTGTGTGTAATCTTTAGACAGACACTGTAGACCAAATGATAAGGTGAGTATACCAAAACTGAGTTTTGCATTCTGCATAAAATAAAGCAAATACTTGTCCCTTGTCTTCTTGGAAGAGGGTCATAACTTCAATTTTCAAAGGAAAGGAAAACTCACTTTTTAGTTATTTTTATTTATTCAGAATAAATAACTGTGAACCCTATTAACTTTTGAAAGATAAATTCTGTCCTTTGATTGTAATAGAACAGCATAATTTTCTAAAAGTACATTGTCTAAGTTTAGAGAGCTTAGGAAAAAAAAATTATAACTAAAACTGAGGGACAAATCTCCTTCAAATTCTAAACAAATTTTAATTAAGATATGATAAATGGAAGGATAACAGTTCCTAGCTATTATTTATATATATCTATATATTTAAGATAAACAAAAACAACCAGAACTAAATGAGTAAAATAGAAGAAAAACCTGAGCAAAA